>CM033737.1:3896064-4209641 GCA_019671005.1 Hibiscus mutabilis | reverse complement strand
AATATCGAGAGTTAGATTCAAGAAACGAATGAATATGATCTTTATTCAATCTATTGATGGTGAAGATTAATCCGCTTAGGAATAAGTCAATGATTTCAACGGCTAAGAGGAGCGCAAGATTGTTGTTGTTCACCCTTGATTCACGCAGGGATGTATTATCAAGGCATGCACAAAGTAGCTAGAGTTTCACTTAGGGATAAGAAGAAACCATTGAAGAACGCCCGCCAAACCTTGAAGATTGCTGCCCAGACGCCCAAGTAGTTGCCCAACTAGTTGCCCATGCAACCATCGATTAGTTGCCAAGGCAACCCTGTTGTGCAAGTCGCCACGGCAATTGAGTTGCCCATGCACTTTTTTTACCAAGACAATCCAATCGCTATCACACCTCAACTCACGATAACCTAGCCTATCTCAATCGATCTCATCTTTCTTTTACTTATTCTTTTCTTTAGCTTTATTGCTTTAATTGTTTTTTTATTTTTTTTACTTTTCACAAGGCAAAGAACTTCTGCAAAAGTGGCCCAAACTAAATCGTGGAGACGATACTGATACTCATATCACTTTATTACTTGCTGCGTGTATACTTGCACAATTGCGTGTAGCACTTATTACACGCAACAACAACCTTTTGCTATTTTTTAATCCACCTAATATTGTTATTTTCTTTATTCCACACACATGCGCCCTATTTTGATTGTTTACCTTTAGTGTATAAGATTACGCTTAGAGTTTCAATTTCAAGCAACTCATGGTTAACATTTGAGTTTTTTTCGTCCTTGAACGTCATCGAAAAGAGTAGTAGTCTTGCTTATTTAATTGTGAGTCTATTAGGAGACCGCACTGACTTTATCACAAGCAACATCCAACTAATGTCACATCTTGCAATTGATATCCAAAGGATTCCACGACGGTGAGAAAAGATACACATCTATGTGCTTTCAAGAACATTGTATGTTAAGAACATTATTGTATGTTAAGCTAAATGAGTTCTTCATTAGAATGAAAATCAACAAACATGACGCATGCCCATCGCAAAGATCTTTACCACACGCGGCCACATGTAGTAAAGTTGGTTCCTTGTATTACTTCAAGAAAGTCTTCTAATGCAGACATCTCGGCTTTCTTAGCACTATGCAAACTTGCCCTCATCCTTGGTTCTCCACGCTGGATTAGTTCTTGTGTCAAGGTCCTATTATTGATCGCCTTCTTGATCTCCTCCAAAGAAGGTCTACACTTTCTGTGGGATGCCCTAGTGCCCTAATGTAGAATTCACATGTGCTACTGAGTCGGGGTGATGGATGGGCCTCGGGATGGATCAGGTACCAAACCTTTATCAAGTCTAAGAGCAAGATATGGAGACTGATCCTAAACCAAATAAGGCCAGCCAAAATGTAAACCTTAATCCCTAAAGGAATAAACCCAAAATTATCCAAACCTAAACCTGATCAACTAAACATTTTCTAATGTTTAATTGAGTTATTTGGGGAAAATGAGTTAGTTCACGGATTGGATCTGATTTCTAGTAATTAAGGATGCTTTGAATTATATTTTGGATGTTTAATGATGTAGACAAGTGATTTTTATCAATGGAATCCCGAAACTTAAGAATCTCTATTTGTTTAGGTTATTAGTTTTGAGGTTTTGTGGTGTTTCTATGGTTGTAAGGTTGTTGAAGGTGTTAGGGTGATTTGGATATGTTTTTAGATGTGTTTTGATGTTGAAAGTGATGTTAGATTGATAGGTGTTGGCTGGGTTGTGAATCGAAGTGTTTTGGTTATGTTTTCGGTTGTTGTTGAGGGTTAATTGTGAAGGTCTTGTGGAAATTCGAGAAGGATTGTAGTTGTTGTGTTTAGAATGCATTATGATACATTAATCCTCTGTTGTTTTATGGTAAAATAGGGGAGGTGGATCCGGAAGTGATTGGAGAAGCGTTGGAGGCTTCGGATACTTGATTTCGCGTCGGTAAATCGAGGTTTCGCGTATCGGTGAGTGAAAACGTGGTTTAAAGTGTTTTGATGTCTGGGAACAGAGTTTTGGGAGTTAAGGTAGAGCTTGAAATGCTTACCTAGACTCGAAAGTAAGTGTAAGTGGTTTTACTCTCTCGGTCGTGCTTGTTCGAAAGATTTTATGCACTTGGTTTTAATGTTCATGTACCTACTGTTTAAGCATGTTTTAAAGTATTCGATATACTATTTTTAAGCTTGTTTTGCTGAAAGATGCACATGGTAAGTGATCCTTGTAAGTATGGGTTATACTTGTGTTTTAAAGCATGGTAGTTGCTTTAGAAATGGCATGGTTTAATGCTTGTTAAAAACAGTGAGGTAAATGTTATTTGGTTAATTATATTGGCAAGCGATGTGGTTTTAAAATTGTTATCAGATATAATTGGCTGGCCATAGGATTGAGTGCACCGTAAATAAGTCACCTTGGATGTTGAAGGGTTTATACGGCGTACCAAATACTCCATCCAAGTACCCTAACGGTTGAGGGGTTAAACGGTACCGTAAACTCCCGTTAGTGGGTTAAGCATCTAACGGATGAAAGGGGTTGGTGTCCCCGTGGGTTGAAATTTTACCCAGTTATTATTGTACCCGGTTGTTAATGTACCTAGATTGTGATTGTATCGCTATTCCGGTTGAGATGGCTTGAAGTGTTGGGTTAACACTTGTAGAATCCGTGTATCCGATGAACTCTTTTGGTTATTGAACTTGTCTAATGATCACTTGTAAGCTAATATAATTGTTAATGCATCATTGGAAGTTTTATGTTGTATAACGTGGATTTATACGTGTTTCTCCTTGAGCTTTGCATTTGGTAGCAATGCATGGGAAGGCTTAAGTGGAGGGTTAGCAATGTAACTTACTGTTGATTAATGATACATGTAGCATATGGTTTAATATGCTGGTTTTAATGATGTAAAGTGCATGTTTTCAAAGGGGCATGATGTTTTAAAGGATGATGAAATGTAAATGGTTTTAAATGCATTGGTGGTGTTTTGTTCTGAGCATTCCTCACTAAGCCTTGATGCATGAAGCCTTGATGTGTTGTTAGAAATGTGATGCTAGCTTGCTTGTGATATGCTTGGCATGTTGGTATTGTGTTTTAAGCACGTTAGAGTGGTTTGAGTATGCTTTCGGGATGAAAAACCGGCCAAGTGTGACATTACAGCCCACGTGGCGTGATCGACACGTGGGGACCGTGGGATCGGTCACGGTTTTAGCTTTTTTGTTTTAAAGTATTCGATATATTGTTTTTAAGCATGTTTTGCTGAAGGATGCATATGGTAAGTGATCCTTGTAAGTATGGTTTATACTTGTATTTTAAAGCATGGTAGTTGCTTTGGAAATGGCATGGTTTAATGCTTGTTAAAAACAATGAGGAAAATGTTATTTGGTTAATTATATTGGCAAGTGATGTGGTTTTAAAATTGTTATCGGATATAGTTGGTCGGCCATAGATTGAGTGCAATTGTAAATAAGTCGCCTTGGATGTTGAGGGGTTTATACGGCGCATCAATACTCCATCCAAGTACCCTAACGGTTGAGGGGTTATACGGTACCGAAAACTCCCGTTAGTGGGTTAAGCATCTAACCAATGAGAGAGGTTGGTGTCCTTGTGGGTTGAAAGTGTACCCGGTTGTTAATGTACCACGATTGTGATTGTATCGCTATTCCGATTGAGATAGCTTGAAGTGTTGGGTTAACACTTGTTGAATCCATGTATTCGATGAAATCTTTTGTTGTTGGACTTGTTTAATGATTACTTGTAAACCAATATAATTGTTAATGTATCATTGAAATGTTTTACGTTGTATAATGTGATTTATACATGTTTCTCCTTGAGCTTTGCATTTGGTAGTAATGCATGGGAAGGCTTAAGTAGAGGGTTAACAATGTGACTTGCTGTTGATTAATGATACATGTAGCATATGGTCTAATATACTAGTTTTAATGATATAAAGTACGTGTTTTAAAAGGGCATGATGTTTTGAAGGATAATGTGAAGTAAATGGTTTTAAATGCATTGATGGTGTTTTGTTCTGAGCATTCCTCACTAAGCCTTGTGTGCTTACACTCTTTTTGTCCATCAATGCAGAGATTTAAAGTCCCAGAAGGTAGCAAGAAGCAATAGGATCTTGGCAAGACTTGTTTCCAAAGTATGTTAGAGACTAGACTATAATGAATAAGGGCAATGGGGTACTTGTTGTGGATTGGGAGACATTTTGTGGAACTCCCTGTTTGAGCATGTTCTTTAGTTGTTTGTAAGTGGCCTTTAAAGTTTGAATTTGGTGTTGGATTGTCTTTTGGGTGTGTGCTTGGACGCAAAATTAGGAAGCATGCCTATAGATTTCCTTTTAATGCATGAAGCCTTGTTGTGTTGTTAGAATTGTGATGCTAATTGGCTTGTGATATGTTTGGCATGTTGGTATTGTGTTTTAAGCATGTTGGATTGATTAGAGTATGCTTTTGGGATGAAAAACAGCAAAATGTGACATTACAGGCCCAGGCGTACCGATACGCGGGGGACCCTATCGGTACGACTAGGCAATTTTAGGCTTGAAAGATTGGTATGAGGGCTGGTGTTTTGATACGCCTAGGACATTTTGGTCTTAGCCTACCAGTACAACAATAGGTGTTTCGGTACGGGTCTCAGCTACTGGAAACCAAATTTTTTGTCCTAATCCCGTGTACCGAAACGCCATAGAGCCATATCGGTACGATCATCAAGGTTTTCAAAAGTTTGGTATTTCAGTTAGGCGTATCGATATGGTATGGAGGTGTACCGAAACGAGGTATTTCAATTCGTATCAGTACGAGTTTACCTGTATCGGTACGGATGACCGTTATTTCTGTTATTGTCACTTTGGGCAGCTTTGCTTTTTTTGCAATTTAGTCTCTGAATCTTGTCAATGCAATTGTATGTGATAGAATGATTAGATTGAGTCAATATTTGAAACGAAAGTTTGGAACCTGACTAATTAAAGGTTGGTAACTTAAAAGTGAGATTTAATCCTAAAATTTTCTGTATTTGCAATTTGGTCCCTAAATTCCAAATATGGTCGATTGGATGTTAAATTGATGTCCGGTTGAGTTGGGGTTGCACCTGATGTCCGCATGAACATGTAGGGTTAATAATTGGCATCTAGATAAGATAAAAAGAAAAAAAAGGACCGGGTTTTTTTTATCTCTTCGGTTTGCTACGACAAACCTAATGTAGCCTTCTTGGTTTGGTTGGGCGTCTAGGCCGGGTCAAGGGGGTTACATTTGGTGGTATCAGAGACAGGTTTGGTTCGTTTGGGAGGTTGTTGTGTTGTTGTAGTGTTTGATTTGTACAGTGATTATTGTATGTACGCTGGTTGATATGCACGCTGATTGATATATGAATGTTGGCTGTTGTATGCTTTGCTGGGGAAGTTTTGGGGTACCCATTGCCTTATTATTATAGTCTGGAAAGTTTTGATGTTTTGGGAACAGAGTTTTGGGAGTTAAGGTAGAGCTTGAAATGCTTACCTAGACTCGGAAGTAAGTATAAAGTGGTTTTACTCTCCCGGTCGTGCTTGCTCAAATGAATTTATGCGCTTGGTTTAATGTTCATGTTCCTACTATTTAAGCATGTTTTAAAGTATTCGATATACTATTTTTAAGCATGTTTTGTTGAAGGATGCACATGGTAAGTGATCTTTTAAAGTATGGTTTATACTTGTGTTTTAAAGCATGGTAGTTGCTTTGGAAATGGCATGGTTTAATGCTTGTTAGAAACAGTGAGGTAAATGTTATTTGGTTAATTATATTATCAAGTGATGTAGTTTTAAAATTGTTATCAGATATAGTTGGCCGGCCATAGGATTGAGTGCACTGTAAATAAGTCACCTTAGATGTTGAGGGGTTTATACGGAGAATACTTCATCCAAGTACCCTAACGGTTGAGGGTTATATGGTACCGAAAACTCCCGTTAGTGGGTTAAGCATCTAACCGATGAAAGGGGTTGGTGTCCCCATGGGTTGAAAGTATACCCAGTTGTTAATGTACCGCGATTGTGATTGTATCGCTATTCCAGTTGAGATGGCTTGAAGTGTTGGGTTAACACTTGTTGAATCCGTGTATCCGATGAACTCTTTTGTTGTTGACTTGTTTAATGATCACTTGTAACCCAATATAATTGTTAATGTATCATTGAAATGTTTTACGTTGTATAATGTGATTTATACATGTTTCTCCTTGAGCTTTGCATTTGGTAGTAATGCATGGAAAGGCTTAAGTAGAGGGTTAGCAATGTGACTTGCTGTTGATTAATGATACATGTAGCATATGGTCTAATATGTTGGTTTTAATGATATAAAGTGCGTGTTTTAACAGGGCATGATGTTTTAAAGGATGATATGAAGTAAATGGTTTTAAATGCAATGATGGTGTTTTGTTCTGAGCATTCCTCACTAAGCCTTGTGTGCTTACGCTCTCTTTTTCCATCAATGCAAAGATTTAAAGTCCCGAAAGGCAGCAAGAAGCAAGGGGATCTTGGCAAGACTTGTTTCCAAAGTATGTTAGAGACTAAACTATAATGAATAAGGGCAATGGGGTACTTGTTGTGGTTTGGGAGATGTTTTGTGGAACTCCCTGTTTGAGCATGTTCTTTAGTTGTTCTCGGGTTGTAAGTGGCCTTTAAAGTTTGAATTTGGTGTTGGATTGTCTTTTGGGTGTGTGCTTGGATGCAAAATTAGGAAGCATGCCTATAGATTTCCTTTTGATGCATGAAGCCTTGTTGTGTTGTTAGAATTGTGATGCTAGTTGGCTTGTGATATGTTTGGCATGTTGGTATTGTGTTTTAAGCATGTTGGATTGATTAGAGTATACTTTTGGGATGAAAAACCAGCAAAATGTGACATTACAGGCCCATGCGTATCGATACGCGGGGGACTGTATCGGTGCAACTAGGCAATTTTAGGCTTGAAGGATCGGTACATGGTTGGTGTTTCAATATGCCTAGGCCATTTTGGTCTTAGCGTACCGGTATAGCAAGGGGCGTTTCAGTACTGGTCTCAGCTACTGGAAACCAATTTTTTCGTCCCAATCTCGTGTACCGAAATGCAAGAGAGTCGTACCGGTACGATCATCAAGGTTTTCAAAAGTCCGGTATTTTAGTTAGGCATACCGATACGGCATGGAGGTGTACCGAAATTGGGTGTTTCAATTCGTATCGGTACGAGTTTACCCGTATCGGTACGGATGACCGTTATTTCTGTTATTGTCACTTTGGGCAGCTTTGCTTTCTTTGCAATTTAGTCCCTGAATCTTGTCAATACAATTGTATATGATAGAATGATCGGATTGAGTCGATATTTGAAATGAAAGTTTGGAACCTGACTAATTAAAGGTTGGCAACTTAAAAGTGAGCTTTAATCCTAAAATTTTCTGTATTTTCAATTTGGTCCCTAAATTGCAAATGTGGTCAATTGGATGTCAAATTGATGCCCGATTGAGTTGGGGTTGCACTTGATGTCCGCATGAACATGTAGGGTTAATAATTGGCATCTAGATAAGATAAAAAGAAAAAAAGGACCAGGTTTTGTTGTATCTCTTCGGTTTGCTACGGCAAACCTAATGTAGCCTTCTTGGTTCGGTTGGGCGTCTAGGCCGGGTCAAGGGGGTTACAAATATGGTTTTTTTTATGTTTTTCTTATGGCTTTTAATTTCTGTTTTGTTGCACTTTAGTCGCTATAATTTAATGTTTAATTTCCAACATGTTTTTTTCTTTTGATTTACGTTTATGTCCTTATATTTTGCATCTATTTCATTTTAATCTAGTGATATTTAACATACAGGCCATGTAATTTTAATATTGATGCATTTTAGTCCCTAATCTTTAGTTTCATGTATATTAGTGTAAATCATGCATTATTATTATTATTACTATATAAAGTATTTTATTTTATAGAAATATTATTTATTTATATAGTATATAAAATATACGTATATAAAGTTTTACCTATGGTTTATATTTTTATGTACAATAGTTTTTGTATATCTTTCCGTATATTATGTATAATACTTTATATATTTTTGTAAAATATTGTATAGTATTTTTGTTTAATTACTATGTATATAAAATGGTAGTAAATACTTTTTTTTGAAAATGATATATATATATATATATATAAGCTACTAACTTAATTGATTAGTGCTTAAATTATGCATTATTCTATCTGTAATTGCTCATTGATTGATTGTTTTAAGTTGCTAATGTGAGCTTTTTTGTTCATTTTCCATGCAGGACAGTAGATTCTAGGAATGTTGCTTAAACTGCTGAAATTGTGCAATTTTTGATTTTCTGGATTCACGGCTGGATTAGTGGGCATGAAACAGGGGCATGAAAGTCCGACCGACGCCACGTCGCAGACTTCTAGAAGACGCCACATCAAGAAAGAATGATAGCTTATCACCGCAGATATCGATAACTTATCAGCTGGATTTTGAATTCAAACTTTGGAATTATCTTTTGTAATTAATTTAAATAATTTGGGATTTATCTCTTATCTCTTTAGGGTTATTTTTAGGGTTTTAGGCTGCTATAAATACCCCATTTGGGGAAAACTCAAAAATCATTCTCATTCTTAGCTTTGATTCTACTTTTAGAGTTTTATAAAATTCTTTCTTTTCTTAGTTCTTGCTTTAAGTTTTTATTTTTATTTTTCTTTTATAATGATAAGTATGATTTTTCCCATAATCATACTTAGCTAAGTTTTTCATAGCCAAGGGCTAAAGCAATGACTCAATTCCAACGTGAGGATTGAAAAACACTTAAACAATTTCGGGTATCTCTCTTAGTTTTCTAAACTTAATTTCAAAATCAAAATGATTTCAAAACCAAAGATTGACGTCGGTCAGGATATTGTTTTGGTTAAATGTGTGGGAGGAAGGATCGGCTATTGAAGCACATTCGACATCCTGGGAACACACTTAGCAAAATTATTTGCTAAGAGGAAACTGAGATCGGAATCAGTTATTATTGAAACAACGTAGTCCGAGTCGGCTTACTTATACATTTTTGATCTACAACACTGTTGTTGATTAGATCAATTTCCAAAATCGATATCAAAGATGGCACTTGGGTATTCGGTATACAAGGCACAGTCACAAGGATTGATCCTTGTAGGTGAGTAACCGACATGAACCCCGAAGTGAAAAATCCTTATTCCAATGATCCGAGGAAGTTGAGTCAAATCAAAAGCCCGAGGCTAATCTTTACCATATTGAATCCACTTCTTAATCTTCTTTACAATCTCTTATTATTTCTACTCAATTCCACAAATCCCCACCATATTTAAATATTATTCAACTCTTTTCTCGGCTCACTGATTGAACAAACATAAATCAGGAAGTTCTCTTAGTCCCTGTGGGATCGAACCTTACTTCTCTTTTTACTATGTTTGAATTCCTTTATTTTCTAATGATATCTGTCCTTATAATGAGCAGGGTTTCATTGACTATTAACTCGGCAGCAATTCGAGCCATGCATCCATCTGCAATTTTGTCTAGATGTACTAATATTGTTTAATGGTAATTGGTTTTTACGAATCAACTGTTTATTTCAAAACCAGCATGGTTAACTGAGTTAAAAAATGTTTTCTTAAATTAAACACAAATAAAAATGCATTATTGAAGAAGAAAAGCAGCTTTCTTAAGTGACATCTTTGGCAATGAAGTTGTTCTCTTCTATTTCTTTCTTAATTTACAGTTTACAGATGTTCCAAATGAGGGCAGTGTTTCATTGACTCTTAACTCGGCACATTTTCTGATGATATTTGTCGTTGACACTGGAGCAGGGTTTCATTGACTCTTAACTCGGCAGCAATTCGAGCCATGCATCCATCTGCAATTTTGTCTAGATGTACCAATGGTGTTTGTTGGTAATGCAAAGAAGCTATATCCCACATTGGTTTTTACGAATCAACTGCTTATTTCGAAACCAGCATGGTTAACAAAGTTAGCAATTGTTTTCTTAAATTAAACACAAATAAAAATCCATTATCGTATAAGAAACACATCTTTGGCAATGAAGTTCTTCTCTTCCATTGCTTTCTTAATTTACTGCACAAAAGTTAAGCTTACAATTGGTCCAAATGAGGGCAGTGTATTTCAACACATGATTTTCGAAGCGAAATGTTGAAAAGGGTTAATGTTATCTGAGCTGAGAAACACGAAAAAGGTTCTTGAAACTCTCAAAGATATAATTCCTGAGATTTTTAGGTTGGTGAATGTGGATTATCAGTATCTGCTCTTTGTAAAATGCTGTCTTGGTCAACTAATTGGCTAAAAGCAAGAGAGGAATGAAACAATATGCCCAAAGTCTTACATTCTCTAACCATACATGTTCAAGATAAATATGCTTGGTTATTGTCATGGTCATTGACCTAGATCACAACAAAAGCAAACAATTTGGATGAATGTTTTTTCTTTTCTTTTTTGATTCGAGTTTGGATGTTTAAAGCCAAAAAAAGCCTAAACTCAAAATTTCTAACCATCTCGGTGTCAAGCCAAGCCAAGCCAAGCTATGCTTTGTTGTTGCTGTGGACATTGAACTGCCGCACTGCAAAGGAAAGAGATATTGGAAACAATATGGATGAGCTCGAATGAAATTGATCTGTCTCGTTAGCCATGGGGGACCTTAACCTTTCAGCATGGATGCTAAAGGATAGGCACACTGTTACAAACCCACCGAACTACAGTAAGGAGAGATTTTGTAGATTCTACTCTGTTTATGTCTGATTTGCAATCTTTTTTAAACAGGGAAATAAAGAAACGAAGAAACAGATTCTAATATGTTCAGGAGTTTCGTATATTCTTTATAAGCTTGCAACTTCATCTCTTCATTTACAGCCTTCTCAAGTCACCAAAGAAGTGGAGAATCATGGTGAACCACAATCCCATATCGACCAAGTAAGAGAAGGGAGCACGAGCTGGACTCTATAAATAAGAGGCAACTAGCACCTTTGAAGCATACTTACCTGGACGGGTTCAATGGGCGATCAGCATGTCCTAGGCTAGTGACCTCCATTGCACTTGGGAGGGTTGCTAGCTTAAGGTCTCCCCAAAGTTGAGAGAGCCTGCGTCATAATTTGTGGTAGTGGGGGATTGCGTACGTGCGGCCCCCCGTCCAATTATATTTTAAATGGTTTTTTTAAATATATATGTTAATCGTCTATGTTTTGTTAGTTAATTTTAGTTTGAACCTGGGGTTAAGAGAAGGTAGCAAATGAGAAGGGCAAAACTTTAATTTGAATCTTATCATAGTCCATACATTTAATATGTTAAGTAATGAAACCTCTTATGGGGACAAAACTGGTGCTCATACAGGCACAGCCAATAACATTGGCAGAACTTATTTTGGTGTTCCTCGTGAATGAGGGTTTACTGCAGTACTGTGAAAAAAAAATCATGGGCCTCTCTATCTTTATTCAGACCAGCATAGCCTCTTATGCTTCCCAACCTCGCATAACAGTCGCTCGCGCAACGCGGTTAACACCGAGAGTAAAGGCTCCCATTCGGAGGTTGCAATCATGTGTCCGGCACATATCTTTAATATCTTTGAATGCTTTGGTCATATATGTCTTTAGCTCAATGTTCACCTTCTCCTCATCCCACAAGAAGCCTTGAATGTTCTGCAACAACAAAATGACCAAGATTATTTGTGTTTCAAAGGTTTGGTGGGTAACATGAGCACCAGAGGTTTGAATTTAGTACCTGCACCCACTCGAAGTAACTAACGGTCACTCCTCCGGAGTTTGCATATATGTCGGGAAGGATAACCACCCCTTTCTTCGATAAGATCTGTAGGTGAATAAGAGAAAGAAATGGAACTGTTTGCACATCATTTTAGCTACTTGAAGTTGCAAACTCGGAAAACTAGCACTAACCTCATCAGCCTCAGGATCAGTAGGATGATTCGCAGCTTCGATAATGAACTTGGCCTTAATCTCGTTTGCATTTTCCCTTCATTAAGATCAAACGGACAACATTTAGTTTCAAATAGCAAACTAGTTTGCAGGAAGGAGCTGTAAAATAAAGGGTGCAACCTGTTGATGATGCCTCCAAGTGCTGCAGGGATGAGTACGTCACAGTCTTCAACGAGAACCGACTGGGGATCCAAAGAATCCCCGCCATCGAATCCTTTGACACCCTTGTTTTCTTTGACATGGTTGAGTAGGCTGGGAATATCGATTCCTTCGGTGTTCTTTATGGCTCCTGTGACATCACTTACAGCAACAATCTTCCCACCCTTCTCATGAATGAGTCTAGCAGCCCAGGAACCAACATTTCCAAAACCCTGAAATGGAATTTTTGATGCTTTTTAAGTGTATCCATGTCAGAATTTAAATTTTTCTGGCATCGAATGTCCACCTGTATAACAAATTTTTGTCCGGAGATGGCCTTTCCATGTTCATAAAGAAGTGCCTCTGTGGCAAACATGACTCCTCTGCCGGTAGCGCGTCTCTGCCTAGTGATCCTCCAAGATCCTAAATAATAACAACTTGAATCAGAAAGAGAAGTTATTAAGTCGAATGCTCTAGCTAGTTTGGACATACTTACCGTCGGTTTTCCGGTCACTACAGCGGGTGAATAGCCGTGGAATTTGGAGTATTCATCTAACATCCATGCCATTGTCTGTTTAACCAACAGAAAATGTTACAACGTCGATTTCAAGATTCGCTTTTCAAACACTAGAACCAACTAGGTAGAAGGAAAACTTGATAGAAATGAGACATTTAAAGCACATATAAGTTGTACCTGTGGACCTGTACCCATATCAGGTGCTGGAATATCTGTGTGAATCCCAATCAGGTCATGAATCTTCTGTGTGAAAACTCGAGTAAGCCGTTCTAGCTCCGATATACTTAACTCTCCCGGATCGCATCCGATCCCGCCTTTAGCACCGCCATATGGGATATTAGCAACTGCAGTCTTCCATGTCATTAGTTGTGCTAAAGCATTCACTTCATCAGGCTCAACCTACACACAGATCATTCAAAAGGATGATCAGAACCCATATTAAATAAACTTGACAGATTCAAAACAGCAGAATGTAAACAACCTCAGGGTGATATCGGATTCCTCCTTTCATGGGGCCTCTTGCATTGTCATGCTGAACCCTGAACCCGACATAACTTGCCAACGTGCCGTCGTCTCTCGGTATGGTGCATTCGACCTGCAAAACATATTCGAAATCAAGTACATCTGCATATTAGAATAGAGTATATCTACCAGAGATGTCAGTGAGTAAACAATCTCAAGAAAATGATAGAAAAAAAGGACAAAGAGAAATTCAGACACCTTAATTTCTCTGAAAGGGATTAGCAAACTCTTTTCAAGCTTAGAGTCCAAACCAAGAAGCCTGGCTGCTAGCTTAAAGTTCCTGTTGGTTGCTGCTAATGCATTCATTGTTGTTCTTAGGATTTACCACTTCAAGAACTTGATAATAAGCAATTCTCATATTGGCATGGGAATTTGGTTATATAAGCATTTTAAAACAATTAATTCTGTGGGGCTATGGGGTAATAGTAGAGCTGGAAATCTTATCTGTGTCTGAGAACTGACTCATAGCACAATCATGAGGGGAAATTGGTAAAAAAAGATAAGATCCATAAGCAAATAAGGTAAGTTATATCATAATTTTGTATTTTAAGACATTTAAGATTGGCCAAAGGCTACCTAGCTAGGATAAGAAACAGATTTCTAAGCATGATGTGTACTATTAGCTATGAAATTGCCAGAAAAGGAAAAACAGAACTGCATTTCCTAGAGGCAGAAATCCGAAACTAAAGAGAGACATAATGATAAATTTATTAGTGAAATTATAAGAATAATTCATATATTATTCACATTATTTTTTGTCATCTACTATAAATAGTGAATACACTTCTTTGTAGGGGTGAGTATTCGACCGAGTCGAGTAAAAAAATTCGAGTTAGTCGAGTTGATGAATCTTATTTTATTATTCAGGCTTTATTTGAAATTTTTTGAGTCGTATCGAGTTTATAAAATTCGAGTCGAATCGAGTCCAGTTGTACGAGTTTCTGTACAGATTTAACATGGTTCTCCTACAAGTATGAATGTCATGTCTTAGTCTAAAACCACTAACATTGTAAAAAAAAATGACTTAAGGGTGTAAGAAGCTCTTGAACATAAAAAAACAATTAAGCCCCTAAATTTTTTTGCACTCAATTAAGCTCTTTGACCAATTTTGACAATTTTTTGGATTTGTTGGTGCAGTGCGTCGTATCACAATATTTCTACTTAACATTTTCAAATTTTTTTATTTTATTTAAAAAATTCTTTAAAAGTTTTAAAAATTCTAAAAGACTTACAAATTTGATAAAAAATGGTTTTTTGAAAAAAATTTGTAAATGTGCTAGTAATATCTAAAGAAAAATACTGTCAAATTTTTTAGTCAAAATTAGTCAAAAGGTTTAATTGATTAAATTTTTTAGTTTAAGAGCTTAATTGAGTGCAAAAAAAGTTCATGGGCGTAATTAATTTTTTTTTCAAAAGTTCAAAGACTTCTTACACCCTTAAGCAAATAAAAAACAGTTGATAAATATAATTTTTTTTACTGTGTTAGTGATTTGTACTAAGGAATAACATTAGTAATAGCATCAAGTTAAAAATAGTAAAGGGACAAAAACCATAATTTGACCTACAAATTACAACATTCCTACCTTTATCCGAATAACCTTTGGGAAGTTTTGTTGTTTGTTTTAATTTCACCCGGAGGCTTAGAAGTGATCATATAATCTTTTTCATTAATTGGCAGACTAAATTGATGGGAAGAAATAATTTGCAAATAATTACAGATGAAGGATCAAATTGAATAAAATAAAAAAATTAAAGAATTAAATCTCTAAAATAAAAATTTGTTTTCAAATATATGAATAAAGTTATATAAGTATTCTATAGTGATTGGAGAGGATGTTGTTTAAATTTAGTCAAAATTAAACTTACAACGAATGAAAATTTTAAAAAAAAAAAAAAACATGCAAATTGAGAGATTAAGTTAAAAAAATTATTGTCAAAGGAAATTTTAACTCCATCTCTAATCATAATTCGACCCAACACACTGGACATGCATATCTCTAAAAATTCGATTTCACATCATAACACACAAATAATTAAATACACTTCATAAAATAGATACCGATTGATTTTGTCATAGTTCAGTACACACCCACGGGCCAGGCTGGTCCGGGTCGGGTCATGACAGAAACGTAGAAAAAGTCTGCAAATTTTTGTTTAGACAAGTTTGTGGACTTTCTTAACTGTATATTTATTGGATATGCATGTAGGTTCAAAAAATGGGTCTCAGCCCTTAATTAAAGGATGTAAATTTCCGGGGCATAAATCCATAAACTCTAATTTTTCAACTCTTTAATTCCCCTTCAACCAAATTTGAAAAAGTAAAAAGCTGAAAAATGATTGATAAATGTAGTTGGTTTGGTGATGGCTGACTCGTCTGCCATTATTGACTTTGTATGATAGCTAATACCACATCCTTAAAAACGAAAAACTTTGATATATAAGTAGTATAAATTTAATTTTATACGTGTTTTTTAATTTTATAGGTTAGAATTTTAGTTTAAAGTTTAGAGATTTAAGTTATAGAATTTAAAATTTAAAGTTAGTATTTAGAATTTAGTATATAAAATTTAAAGTTTAGAGTTTAATTTTTTAATATTAAGAATTTAAAATTTAATTTTTTATAGTGTGAATATATAAACTTATATAAAATTAAATATACTGTATATAAATTTATAGTGTGAATATATAAACTTATATCAAAGTTTTACCCCATCCTTAATCCCCTTTGTACATGATAAAATAATGCATGGGTTGCCTTAATAAAATCAAAATTCCCCCCATTTCTTCCCCTTGTTTTTGTTCTTGACAAATCGGTTCTGTCCAAAAAGTTGTAGTTTGGGGTTGTTAGAATCTTCATCAACTCTTTATCTATTGAAGGAAAGCCAAGGCAAAGATTGTTCTTTTAGGACAGGCGAAATGTGTCCCATGAGGTTCTTGTTGGTGTTTTTCTCGGCTATTTTAGCAGGCTATGTCGCATGGAGGACGGTGCGTTCATCACCGGACACCGACGGTGATGTTTGAGAGGATGCCGAGAAGATTGTTGTCAAAGATAGACAAGAATTCAGTTTCAGAAGGGTATGGGAAAAATTTGTTTCTTTCCCCAAAAATGTTACCTTTTTTTTGTTTCTGGGTTACTGGTTTTTGTTTCTGATTTTTTCATATTGTTGGATTTTCAGATGGTTCAGAATGGGTTCTGGGTATTTGTGGACATGGCTAGTGGGAAGTATTTGCGGAGGAATCTCAAGGATCTGAAGAATGATGAGAAAGTGAATAGCTCTTAACAGTTTTAACATATTGTGATGAGTATGTTGAACTTGTTCTTTTCTTGTATCAATAATTGTACCATAAGAACAAGTGAATCCTTTCTTGTTGTTTTTCAGATAGAGGAAATTTGAAATATAAAGACGTGAAATTTTCATATATTCTAGATCTATACATTGTTGTGATTATGAATGCAATTTATCCAAGGAGAATGTTTGCTGGAGACAACTGAATTCCCAGCTAAATTATTTCTTGAATTCTCTTTTAGAAAAAATGGAAATGGAAATTCATATTCATGGCTGCCAAATGCAAAACTGAAAATTGTAAAAAAGAGAGAGAACTGGGGTTATTTTGCTGTCAGCAAAGCTCTTGCATAACCTTTGGATGTTTGGAACTGCTCACTCATGCCAAAATGTGCCAAGAGAAGCTCACCACCGCGTTTTGGCTGTTGACAATGCTAGCTCCCTCTGCTGTGCCTAGCAGCATAAGCTAACAACTCCAGCCAGACATCTCTAATCACATCCCATCTAACTCTCTGGTCTGTTACTCCGTTGAATGTCGATGCTAGTCGGCATGTGTCAAGCAACACAGACTCGCTGCTAAGTGCTACCTCTTTCACTTTCCCCGGTAGAGAGTTGATGTTTTCTTGAAGCAACATGTGGCAAGCTGCAATCATTTGGTACATCATTGGTTCTTCCTTGAACTTCATGGCTCCAAGCAATGCCCTCCAATATGTTCTTTTGTTGTTTTCCTCTTCTTGCTCTTCAAACTCGTTTTTACTGGCTTGAAGATGTGTTTTGTTACATCTAATCCTATTTTCTCCCTTTGTTCTTGAAAGGGTTAGTCTTTCTTTGAAGAACCTCTCAGTCTCGGCCTGAGTGTCACAGAATCTGATAAGTCCGGCTCCAATCAGCAACAAGAAAGGGTAAGTGACCTGTGACCAGCAGATGGAACATATAATTTGAGATGCGATAGCTTACTTCCCAGGATGATTGGATATCGCTTGTGACAGTACTCAGAGGTGCCTCCGAGAAGTAGCAGAGCTCTGGGGCAATGTGCCAAACAAGTATAATCTGATCAAATTCAACATT
This sequence comes from Hibiscus mutabilis, assembly GCA_019671005.1. NCBI lineage: Eukaryota > Viridiplantae > Streptophyta > Magnoliopsida > Malvales > Malvaceae > Hibiscus > Hibiscus mutabilis. Next base: position 4,192,161 of record CM033737.1, on the reverse strand, counting down.
GATACTCCACTCAAGGCTAAGGTGACTTAGGTGAGTCTGCTTCTTATACTTTTGAAGTATGTTGTTTCCCCTTCGGCTGCACAAATCTCTAAATTGCCATTATCTTGTCCCTCCTGAAACTGATTAAATTGCTCTGACATGCTTGAAAATCAACTTTTTGAGATCATCGATTTCTACATAAGTTTCTTGGCCATTTTCCCACTACCTTTTGCAGGGGTTTCAAATAAGTTTTTTTCTTGCAGCAAATGTGAAGTAGACTGTCGAATCTGACTTGACCACCTCTTTTGTTTAAAGTATGGTTGTAAAGAATGAATGAGTTTGAGACATGATGTTATGTTGTGCTTGATAAACCAATGATTGGTTTGGTCCGAGAATAGTAGTACCAGTGCTGCAATTATTTCCAGAGCAACAGCTACAGGGAGGAGGGAAGTTACGAACATGTCTGTTTTTTTATACTTCTTCATGTCCTCTAAACAGAAAACCAACAGCACCAGCTTTTTTATTCTGCAACTTGTGAAGAATTCCGATCCATTCCGTTGCACCATAACATCAATTCCGTATCACAAGTCATATGTTCTCTTAATGTTTAATGTTTTCACTGAATCTTTGATGAAGTCCCTGTTTCATTCATGGGATTGTTCGGTGAATCCAAGCTACGTTTAAGTTTCATAATCTCTTTCATGTCTAATTTAAAATATTTACAGCCACCTTCCTAAAAGAACAGAACAGAACAGAACAGAGGGCATAAAATTTAGAAAGCCTAGATTGATTCACTAGTTTAAAGCTGAAAATAAACTTAGATGAGTATGGTTTTAAAGTAAATTTGAATCAAACTGAAATCACGTTTTCTGACAAACTGTCTCCACAAAAGATAGGCCATTGTCTTTTAAACTAGCCAGCAACAATACATGGTTAAATTGCAAACTTGGAAATTAAAACAGAAACTGTAACATTTTCTTAATTTTGTGAGTCACCCTTGATGCATGATCACTTGATCGATCTGGCCACGGCTTTTAAGACCTGATTGACTGTTTTCGGACACAATCTAAATGACACGTGGATTCGCATTGCTGGACAGTAGTAAAACCAGGGCTCTGGATTTCTTTCCTTCTTACAAACTTCACAATAACTTTTATCCAAGTAACTTTGTTCAAGAGAATCATAGGTAAGCCTGAGAGGATGCTTATCGTAGTCGTACGAAATGGTCCGTGGCAGCAAAATGCAGCTGACATGCAAATTAAAGTTGCAATCATAGCATCTGTAGCTAATAGAATGGCCAAAATAACCACAACCAGAACATCTATACTCATAATTGTAAGACAATGGCATCATTAATAGATTGAGAGGATGTGCATGGGATTCATGGTTAACGATGATTGGTAGGAATTCACCTTTCATGTTGGTTTGAAACAGGCAGTCATGACAACTACCTGAGAACTCTTTGCCTTTGCGTTCACATATCTTGCAGTTATGTCTCACATCTTTCGGAAACAAATATTCAGGTTGACTTAGCCTTAAATATACAGGGCACGTTTTCTCAACATGTTCTATGTCACTAGGAAACTCTGCACAGGCTTTATCGAATATGTACTCAACACATCCTAGAAAACATTGATAGTATGGACCTGAAGTTGAATTCAGTCAGCTGTTGCATTTGACTTTCGATTCAACAATAGGCTTGTTAATGAAGGTTAACGGATGTAAGTGCCGGTGAGATCTTTTCCTCACCTTATCCAACTCATCTGAAAAAAACACTTCAGCATCAAAGGTTGGCTTTCTGGTGTCAACGATGAGCCTTGGAACTCCTTCAATGGTGAAATCACTGCTCTCATCAGTCGGCAGGCATTGGATTATTACCAGAACAACACCATCAGACTTGGCCTTCTCCTTTAACTTAGCCAAGTGGCTTCTTTGACCGAGTGGTGCGCTGATGATCACCCCATGCTTCAACACTTTCAGCTGGATCGAAGCCATTGTAAGAGCAATGTCGAAGGATATGTCATCGAGGTCGAGAATTTTCGAGAAATGGGGTGATTTCGTCTTGGTCAATGAGAGGGTATTTCAGGGGTTTGGCAAGCTCGTAGGCTACTAGATTCCTTGTCTCCTTTAAATGGCCTTTCACTGCTAGGACCAATGGGGCATCCAGTTGTTCAACCTCTTGTTTCTCCATTTTCTTGCTGGGTTGGGTGCTTATGTCCATCATCCTCTTGCCTATATACTTATAGGTTCAGGGATGTGGGACATATCAGGAAACAGTTACGTGAGGGAAAAGTAAAGTATCTGAGAAACAATGCTTATGAAATTATGAATACTTGCTGCTGAGAATCTCCCTTTTCCCTTTTTTTCCCAGTCGTTTGAAACTTCAAATGAAACCCAAGGAAAAGTAGAAATAAATTATGACCGCTATTATATTCTTTTCTTAATAGACAAGGAAGGATTAGGAGGTAAAGTTGATTTCAATTGCAAAGCAACGAATCCTTTTGGCCAGTCCCTGGAAGCAGAATCTTCCAAGAGGTTTTTGACATTTTCCTGAAAGTTACTGTTGTAATCACTTATTTTTGTCTGAGTTGTAAACATTATAATAATATTGATTAATTATAATAATATATGTATGTTAGTATATATGTACTAATGTTTGTACGAAATATGTGTAATATGTATACTTTAATGTACGTGTGGTAATATGTATGTGATATGGTTGTATGTGTTTTTAAATATGTGTATGTGTATGTGTATGTGTGTTTATAAATATTTGTATCTGTTAATGTATATATTATTATGCGTATGTATATCGTACATACGTATATATATAATGTATGTATATAATATAATATGCATGTATGTATGTGTATGTATATGTATTATTGTTGTATGATTATTATTACTACTATTGTTAATATTAGTTATTATTATTATTATTGGGTGTAGTTAAAAATAAATAAAAAAACATATCTGAAATATAATAAAACCCAATTAGTTTATTAAATAGTCTAGTCCATTACATACCTTAAAACCCAAATATATTATTACAAGGCCCATCTGGTCAAAACCCAAACCCAACCTAATTAACTAAAAACCATAGAATCTAATATGATATCCATCCTTTTTTATTTGCATCCTCCATCATCCCAGCCATTAGATCAAGATTTAATCAAATGGCCCAGATCAATCCAAGACGACTCTCTAGCTAGCTGCGTAAAGACCACACGGTTCGCCTCCCACGCGCGTGTGGCATGCACATGCGAGACCGATCAACTTTCCACTCGCCATGCGTCGTCATCTCCTGCAACCACGATGCACTTTAGATACGATCCAGGTCGTTTGTTTTCGAGAATCTCAGCAATTAGATCAGATCTAATCCAACGTTCGAGATTAAATTTGGCAGAATAGTCTCTCCATCTCTCGATCCTTTGCCGCCACGTGTCCCGGACGTCGAATTTTCCGCGATCACCGTACGACCGATCTCCACCGGCTCTTCAACCACCGGCATGGCCAAGAAACAACATAAAAAATAGAAAATGTCAGATTCTCAAATCAAACAGTTCAAGCATTAAATATTTGCTTATCTTGTAAACAAAAGAAATCAGAGGCAAATCAGATATATATATGCAAGAATCATTGTAATAAACTCAGATTCGTATGAAAAGAAGATTTCAAAGGTATATCATCTTCATTTTTTGCATTCATAAAAAATATAGATAACAACGAATAAAAAGAGCTGTCTCCGATGATAAGCCTCTAGGAGGTGAATCGGTGGAGGAGTTCGTTTTATCAAAAAGGGAGGGGATTTATTTTTCAAATAAGAGTTTGGTTTTTTTTATAAAATAGAGATTAAGATTTTGATTTTTAGAAAACAAAGGAAATTTTATTTTTTAAATAGAAATGAGATTTTTTTGGGTTTTTGGGAGGTCACCGGTGCCGGTGAACGGCGACTGGTGACGCTCGTGATGGCCGGAGTGGCCAACCACCTCTAGAATCTAGGAATAGCGGCGGTGTTCTTGAGTTCTTCATGAACTCGTGAGAGAAATAAAGGGAAAGAGAGTTTTTTTAGGTTGAAAAATAAAAGTGGCTAAAGTCCGAAAATGGGTCTGATGAGGTTATAGACGATTTTTTTTAAAATTGTCTAATTACGTTTTAATCCCTCTGCTCTTTTGTTTTTGCTCTGGTACCCTTCCCTCTTTTCAAATTACACCCCTGGCCATTATAAGTTTTTCAAATCTTTCAATTTCGTCCTTAAATTTATTGAAATAAGTTTTTCAAGGGAAAATTACCTTAGTAGTCCTTCTGCCCTATTTTTCTTCACAATTTTAAACCTGCCGCATGGTTTAATTACACTAATGGTCCCTGCATGTTTTGGTCGTTTTTTAATTTAACCCTTAATTTTGTTTTAATAACGGGGAAAATTACAATTTTAGTCCCCCTTTCTTTTTGCAGTTTTTAAAATCAAGCCTTTTCTATCAATTTAAAACTTTTTATGGGTTAATTTCTTTATGGTCCCTGTTCTTTTAATTTCATTTAATTTCAGCCTTTAATTTATATTTTTGTTTAATTGGATATATATTTAGTTTTTTATTATGTTTTTGTTATATTCGTGTTTGTATGTTTATTATTTGTTCGATAATGCTATTTTGGCTCTTTTATGATTTGTGTTTATTTATATGCAAATATTTATTTTAATTTTTATGTTGTATTATATTCGATTTATGTTGCTCTAATTGTTTTTATTTTTATCAGTTTAATCCTTTGTATATATATGTATATGTTTGGGAAAGTATGACAATATATGCATTTTAATATGTTAACATATGTATATGAATTATGTTATGTATATTAAATAGTATTATATATTAAGTATATTATTATATGTTACATATATTACATTATTTATGTAATTTATATTATATGTATATGTTATAAATATCATGTTAATTTGAATATTAATGTATAATAAATGTTATATATATCATCTTTATACATTTATGGACATTTTATTTGAGTCATATGTATTTACGTGTCGAAATATGCAGATGAGTATTTTGTTATTTAATATTTGTTTACCTTTTATTAATTCATGCATTTTAATTTACCATGTTTAATTTGTCGTATATAGTATTAGGCCTTTATTTCAGTATTCTAGTGGGAGTGTCATCCCGGTCTCTGGGTGTCATCTTCTTTGTTATCGTGGATAACAAGACAAATTTAATGTTTGAACCGTACATATTAGGAATTAATTATTAAATTAAATTGTTTTTTTTATTTTTCTTAATAAATACGATACGAACCCATTAGGTACCAATTTTGGGCGGTGTGGGAGTGCTAACCCTTCCCTATATGTAACTAACTCCCGAACCCAAGTTTTTAAAATCTTTGGTTTTTTTTTTGTGTCCGGCCTACCAAAGTGGCCGGTGGCGACTCCATGTTTTTTTTTAAATATGAGTTTTCTTAAAATCCCTCTTTTAAAACAAAATTTTCAATAAAAACGGGAAACCCCTCCCATATATTTTTTAATTTTCGTAGAGGTGCTGGAAAAAATTAGTCACTACAGCATGGTGACTCCGCTGGAGACAAATTTTTGTTTTTAAAAATAAAAAGAGAGTTAAGCCATAGTTAGGTTTGTATCATAATTATTAAGAAAATTTTAAATTCGGTTTAATTTAATTTTTTAATTCCTAAGTTTTGTTTGTTTACCTTTTTTTGTCATCATATAGTAGTTGTACACTAATTTTATCCGGGGTGTTAACCCGTTTTTTATTTATTTTTGTGAATGTTTGAAAAATGGGCTTGGGCTATTATTATCCTCCTTTTACATATATTATTAATATTTTGATACTTATTAATGCAAAACCCAAAAAATTATTGTTATTATTAATATACTATATCTATTTATGACTAAAACCCCAAAATATTACTATTATTAGTGTAATTATAATTACTATTAATTTGTTTCTATTATATGTTATTATAATTTGAAAAGAAAAATAAAACATAAAAATATTATTATTACTATTATTATTTGTTCTTTGTTAGTATTATATATTACTATTATTAGTTATTAGTTATTCTATTAGTTATTATCATTCTCGGTCGTAGTTATTATTATTATATTTAGTTTTGTTATCAGTATTAAACGAAAATAAGATTAAATAATAATCAAAGCCCAATATTATTAGTTTACAGTCTAATATACACAAACACAAAACCCCCAAAAAATATACAAATACATATTACATATTGGCCCGTTTAGAGCCTAATCCCCAAAATTAACCCTAATTCACTCTTATCCTTTGCGCTGCCGGCTTCTAGCCATTAGTTCTATGATAGATCTAACGTTCAGAATAAGCACCAGGCAAAAACCCTAACAGCCCTTGTATCGTCTTAGCGCCACAACGTCATGGCCGTTGGATCAAAGGAGAGCACCAAAGGCCCAGATCAATGCTGGGAGTATTCCAAACCCCCAAGCGCCCACGCGCGGCTTGTCATCTCCCCCACGCGCGCGTGGGGTTCACTGCTTGGCTCCTCAGCTTCTCACGCGTGCATGGACATCACCGTTGGTCCCCTACCCTATCATCTGCCACGACCAGTGCGCAGCACCAACCGGCCACCACAACAGCCTTCCTTGCTCCCTATCCGGTCCCCTATCGATCAACAACAATGCATGTAAAAGAGGGGCATAAAAAATTTCAGAAACACATATGCCAACAAAAATAATCAAAAATTTCAGAACAAACCAGTAGAGACAGACGCTCTCAGGAATTAAAACAAAATTAGAAGGAACATGCGCAGGATCGCCAAATGCAACAAAGCAGAACCAATATAGAAATTTATTTTTTATTATTTACATGTATCACTCGGGTATATATAGAAACTCTAGAAGCATTGTAAAAAAAAGGGGAACATTCGATATTAATAAAAAACAGAGAGCCTTCTTGAGGTATCTTTTTTTTCTCTCCAGTTTCATTTTCACATGCATGTTAAGATAAAAAAAATTGGGTTAGGGTTTTCTTATCTTCGGTTAGTGGCCGCCACCGTTTGAGAATCCTTCTTCTAGTGATAACCCCGAGGCCTTCGGTCAACCAGAGGTGAACCGCTTGAAAGGTTTCGCCTTTCACAGAAAGGGGATTTTCGGTTTGGGATTTTTTTTTAAAAAGGTTTTTTTGTGTTTCTAAGCTTCGAAGCGGTTATGATTTTAGAACAACGAAAGGAGCTTTTTATTATGTTGGATTTTGGACCGTCGGTGTTGGTAAGCGACAGCCGGCGTGGCGAGGCGACATTTTTTCTAGGTTCGACAAACCCTAGCAGAGCGCTTTGGAAAAAAAAGGGAGAGAAAACTCTCGGCTAGTTTTGGAAAAAATATGGCAAAAAGGGTTAGCTTTAGACCGATGAGGGCTATTTATTTGATTTTAAGGATTTTAAAATGGGTTAATCCCTCTTTTAATCCCTCTGCACTTTCATAATATCACTACGAGGGCTTCCACTTTTTGAAATCCCTTCCTCCGACCCTCTAAGTTTTCAGAAGCTTTTGATTTAGTCCTAAAATTCAGTCGAATTGGATTGTTTCAAAATGGTTTTATTTCTTTATGGACCTTTCATGTTTTCAAGTTATTTTTCAGGCCATTCCGTGTTTCAAAACCATGTCCGTGGTCCCTGGGAGTTTTTTAATCTTTTCGATTTCGTCCCTTTTCGGGTTTAAATTAAGTTCTAAACGGATTAATCCCCTTTTAGGACCCCGTAGATTTATGTTTGTTTCAATTTTGTCTGTGTTTCACTACGAGACCTTTTTGTTCGTATTTGTTTTCCTTTATGTCTTGTTATATATTTTTCGTATATTGTGTGTACATGGCGTATGAAATGTGTATATGCGTTTATATGTTTATTTTATTGTTAGTATTTTGCTTACATAGTTTTTTATATAATATATATTATATGTTATATATACTCATATATGTATATTTTATTATACTAATTTATATTTATACATATTGTTAGTGTTTTAAATACATGCCATATGTTATTTTCGCTATATCTGATATATGTATAATATATGTTTACATGTCTATAATATATGTACACTTTTATACTCGGAACTTTTTATATTACCCTTTTTTTTTATATGTATACGTTGTATTAGTGTTTCCTGTTATTGTTTCATGCTTTTATTTACACATTCACGCCTTGGTTTTTTTTAGCATCATGTTTTGTTCATAAATAGGCTATGCCATGATTAGTGGTGCATCCGGGTATTTAAACTGTTAATAATGTGGAGCCCTTTTATTCAGGGTGAACGTGGCTAGTACCAAACTTAGTGGTGGTGGCTTTTTTGTTTACTCTCGAATAATGAGGTCCTTAAAATTTACTCGCATGTATAACCATATTTCAATTTAATCGTCACTTTAATTTGGAAGGTTTAATATTAATAAAGCGGTAATTATTTATTTTCTTTTTACGGTACCAATTTTTGGGCGGTGCAGGGTGCCAAAACCATCCCTATCCATAACCGACTCCTGAACCTGCTTTCAAACGAATCTCTAATTTTATGGTGTCTAGCCTACCTTAGTAACCGGTGGCGACTCCAAGTTTTATTATTTTCAAATATACAAATTTAAAGGACTTCCCCATTTTCCAAGAATTTTCTCAAAAATAAAAGGAAACATATTACTCCCTTTTTCTAGTGATCTCTTTCGACTTAAATTTTAATTTCAAAGAAAAAGATAGGCCGCTACAGTAGTCTTAAAACCCTTAAGTGGGAGTGATTACTTCGCTTCGTGGAGTTTTCACCTCCGTATAGTGTTGTAATTTATTTTCAGAATTCGGTCCTTATATTTTGTGAGGTTTTCACCTCTGTATGGTATATGGGTCGTATTCCCTCGAATCGATGCCCGAGCAATAGTTTGAGTACCATTTTCTTTAGAATTTAATAGCATATAATAAGACGTAGAGACCACCTATTAGAGCCATGCTGGTACTCTGTCCATTTAGCGGAAAACTTGTTTAGGTTTTTTATTCACGTTTTTGTTTGTTTGTTCATGCATATTTTAATTTCTTGAAGTGAGTGCTTTATCTTATTGTTTATATTTATTAATCATTTATTATCAAATTGACACAATTTTCATTTTGTGTTTGCCCCTTTTCATCTTTTTATGCATCACATTTTTATGACATACAATAAAGGTATTTATTTCGCAAGTGGCCATCACTGTAGAAGGCAGTCATAATGGATAAAAGGTCTTGTATTCAGATAAAGCGAGCAAATTCCAAGCATTGTCAGAAAAGTAGAGAGGGTGAATCATCCAAATAATTTGAACCAGATAGGGTAACTGATACTCGTATTGGAGACGAGCGAGATGAAGTACAAGATTTGAAGAAACAAATGGCCGAGATGATGAATATGATGACCGCTATGGCTAAAGGCAAGGGGTCCGTAGAGCCAGAAGAAGAGGCAATCAAAAATTATAATAAATAATTTGATGGTCAGAATCCCACTCCTAAACAAGATAACATCGGTAAATACGATAGTTCAAACCCTTTTGTGATTCACATCAACAAACCAGTGGGAGGTACATTTGAGTCAAGATCCCAAAAAATAGAGATAGTTCTAGAAATAACCCAAGAAGTAAGTAATATAAATAAGAGCATCTTGATTCCAGTGAGGTACACCGAGCTGCTCCCAATGCTTATTGAAAAAAAACCTTATCACCATTGTTCAGTCTATTCCAAAAGAACCACTTTACCCGAAAGGTTATAACAGCCGAGCTAAATGCGGTTACCACTTAGGAAGTTCAAGGAACACTACAGAGAATTGTGGGCTTTAAAAAACCATGTTAAGGATCTTGTAAATATGAGAATGTTGAGTTTAGAAGATGGAAGGCCTAGATTTTACAATGAGCCATCAATTGTTTGAGGGGAAAAATTGGAAAAGAGCCAATATCCAGGGAAAGGTTGGCATAACACATAAATGAATCACTCAAGCAAGTCAAATTCAGAAGGAAAAAGATGAGGGTATCCCGAAAGAGAGGCATTCGTTTGATTATAACCAGCTCAGGCAGGAAATAGAAGAATTAAGCTAGAAACTGAAGAGTCTACAAGATGAATATCAATGTTGGTTTAGATAACACTTTTAAAGAATAAAAAATGGTATTATTCAGTTGAAGGTGACCTAGGACATTGGAAGCAGAAATGCATGACCAGTGAAAATAGAACCCGGTTGTTGGCACAAAAGTTGAAGGAAACTGAGGAGCGATGCGATACCCTCTGAAAAGAGTTGCAAGATAGTCTAGCTATGAACGATATTTTGAAAGCAAGTCTACAATAAATTGAGTTCAGTTCTAATACCTTTCAGTCGGAGAATGAAGTACTCAAAGAACAAATAGATGAGCTTCGAAGTTTCTTGCATATGAGCGAGATTCGTGTTGAAGCCTACAAGCAAGCTGGCCATGAAAGCGTTGAAAAGGTAACTCCCATCTACAAAAAGTCGAGCAAGAAATACAAAAGAGAGACAATGATATAAAGAGTGTCACCGCTCAAGTGCGCAGAGTGGCTCAATAAGTAGCAGATGTGGCTGACGCAGCTATGCCGTTGAGTCAGAATATAAATCCTGTATTGGTCCACGAAGAAAATGTGACTAATTTGTTAGACGAAGTCCAAAAGTTAGGGTCTAGGGCTCATCAGTATTTGTAAAGTTTACAATACTGAAATCTGATGTAACAAGTCTTTTCGTTCAATGAAAGTCTTTCAACTATGATCACTTTGCGATTAATACCTTATTGCATTTATGTTTGCATTTTGTTGATTCAAAAATATTCCATATTAGGGTTTTTTATAAACAAGAAAATGTTTTGTAATGTACAGAGATTGTCAATACTACGGTCGAAAATCATCTGAGCATGAAGTAAATAGAGATGAGACAGCAGTGGGGCACCGAGTATGCATTTTGCTCCACGAATAGTGGCTAATAGATGCATGTAGAATATTGTCAGTCTTTTCTACACATACATCATATCTTTATGAAAATCGTCCTAAAGGACTATCGGTGAATCAATGCCTCATTTGCATTTGTTGTAGTAGTTCATATTTGTTGTTTGCTTTTTACATTTTAGACATTTACGATACATTTTATACATTAATTGATTAAATAATAAAATTTTACGAGTTTGATGACAATATTAGAGAGCTAGTTGAAAGAAAAGAATGGAACAAAGACTCGAGCAATTAGAAGATAGGTTCGAGAAAGAAATCAAAAAAGAAAAAAGAAATCTAGACACTTTCAATGAAATATATTTTTGTTTAGTCACTGACTTAGTCATTCCACTAGATTTCAAGATTCCCAGATTCGTGTAGTATGACGGTACAAGTTGTCCAAGGGTTCACTTGACCATGTTCTGCAGAAAGATGGATGGCTACAAAAAGAATGAAAAGTTGCTAATCCATTACTTCCACGAAAGTTTGACGGGACCCGCTATAATATGGTACAATCGATTGAGAAAAGATCGGATTCGGTCTTGGGGTAATTTAGCCATACCTTTTTGAGCCAATATAGCTATGCTTTAGACTTAGCACCGACTCATCTGTATCTTCAGAGCATGAAAATGAGACTAGACGAGAGCTTCAAAGATTATGCTCTAAGGTGGAGAAGTTTGAAGGCCCAAGTTCAGCCTTCTATTACTGAAGAGGAAACGACTCACATGTTTCACGCAACTCTTTCCATCCCCTTCTTTGATATAATGTTGGAGAAATCAAGAAGCACATTTGAGGATTTCATGGCAGCAGGAGAAAAAATAGAGTATGCAATCCAAGAAGAAAAATTAGGGTCTAAGTTTAAAAACCAAACTAATGAGGAAACAGAAGAAGAAAAAAAGATAAATGAGTGTCGTTTCCAAAGCACTCACAATCGCAAAAAAAGAAGGCTTGTTGATCTTTCTGGGCCATCAAGAAAAGTTCCCAAACAAGTGCAGGCTTAGAAGTGTTTGGAGAACCCATTTCGGATATATTTTCTTGTTTGGTTGAAGGTTGCCACATTTTCCCATACCGATGAAGATTACGTCTAATTTATCTGGCCATAATTTTAACTTGAGCAGTACATGTGATTTCCATATGGGGGCACCGGGGCATCCTACCAGGAAGTGTAGACCATTGTGGGAAGAGATTAAGAAGCTAATTAGTAGTGGAGTTTTGAACAAAAAAATGATCCAGCAATGGAAGACACAAGAATTGGGGCAAGTTTATACCGCGCCAAGAAGGCTAGGATGAGTTAACACCTAAAGGATAATTTAAAGCCCTATATTTTATTTTGTCCATGACTTTAGATGTCGTCTTGGTAAGACATCTTTGCATTTAGGAATGTCTTTTAAAGTAATGTATGGAATCAAATCTGCTACCTTTGGCCCGAATGTAGTAGAGTTCTTTTTGTAAAAAGGGTGCGTGTCATGTTTCCAATGAAAAATGCATTTTGCTTCACATACAATGACCTTGAAAGCATATATATATGTATATCTCTTCTTGCCCTTGTAGGTCACTGGATGTCAATTACCAGATGTGACATCAATTCTAAGATCAATTGGGTGTTGCGATAATGACGAGGTGTGATTTTTCTCTAACAAACTCTGGTAAGCAAAACAAGACTACTACTCATTTGATGATATTCGATGATGAAAAACTCTAAATTTTAACCATAAAAGTTTCTTGAAATTAACATTCTAAGCGTAGTCTTATGTGCCTTAATGGATTGTAATTAATGGCTAGAAATATACATATATGTAAGAGAGAAAAAAAAAAAAAAAAGAAAAAGAAAAGAGAATAAATAAACTATGAAATAAATAAATCTCGGATCACTCTGTTGGAGCCGTAGGATTGACAAATCTAATAAGGAAGCTTTTCTCCACCTGTTCAAGACCTTGGCGTCAGAGATGAATCTTTGAAGATACGATTACAATTATTATTATTATTATTATTATTATTATTATTATTATTATTACACAACAATAATCAACAACACACACTTGCACCCAGAATGTTATTCTTAGAATGATATTTTTGCACTCTAACAGTTAAACAAGTCTATTTTTTGCGTAGAACAAAAAAATGAGAATTGAGAAGGAGTAGTCTTCTGTAGCAATGTGGTAATCATGAGGATGAACCGAGTCATCTTGAGAGATTTTACAATTTCGAATCGCCACAACATTCAAAGTCTTTATGGACACAAGCTATGCTTGAAATAATCACCGAAAGGTTGAATTTGATACGCTCTTGCACTTGATATTCAGAGCTCATATTATGTTTTTTTTATATAGATTTTGATTTCAAGGTATTGTATGTTAATCTAAAGGACACCCTTCATTGGAATGACGATCGCCAAATTGACATTTGAAACAGAAAGATTTCTATATATTATTTCAAGGATTAGATTCAGAATACAAGGTCGTGGATGTTATTGATCGACCTATCGCAAAAGAGTAACCCATCAATGACTACGATAAGAGTGATGGCATGAATTCGTATGTCAGACAACTCCGAGGCTTAAAGTAGGTTTCAGCCATGATACATTGAGGGGTTCAGAGAAATGAAGAAGGGACCTGGATGGAAATAAGATCGTAGAATATGAGGGAAAGTTTAGGGGTCTAACATTAATTTTCCAAAATGTTTGACATTTTTCAAAAATTTTAATACTTATCATTTCTTCCAAACATCAGTTTTCAAAAATGTTTGCCATTTTCTCCGAATTTTGATTCTTTTAATATTTATCATTTTCTCCAAACATTAGTTTTCAAAAATGTTTGGCATTTTTCTTCGAATTGTGATTCTTTACCATTTCATACAAACATTAATTTTAAAAAATGTTTGGTATTTTTTTGAATTTTGATTATTCTAATACTTATCAAACATTAATTTTAAAAAATGTTTGGTATTTTTCTCCGAATTTTGATTCTTTTAATATTTATCGTTTCCTCCAAGCATTAGTTTTAAAAAATGTTTGGCATTTTTCTTCGAATTGTGATTCTTTACCATTTCCTCCAAGCATTAATTTCCAAAAATGTTTGGTATTTTTTTGAATTTTGATTCTTCTAATACTTATCAAACATTAATTTTCAAAAATGTTTGGCATTTTTCTTCGAATTATGATTCTTTACCATTTCCTCCAAACATTAGTTTTCAAAAATGTTTGGCATTTTTCTCCGAATTTTGATTCTTTTAATATTTATCATTTCCTTCAAACATTAGTTTTCAAAACTGTTTGGCATTTTTCTTCGAATTATGATTCTTTACCATTTCCTCCTAACATTAATTTTCAAAAATGTTTGGTATTTTTTTTGAATTTTGATTCTTCTAATACTTATCAAACATTAATTTTCAAAAATATTTGGAAATTTTCTCCAAATTTTGATTCTTTTAATATTTATCATTTCTTCCAAACATCAGTTTTAAAAAATGTTTGGCTTTATTTTCTAAACCTTGATTTTTTAAGATATCTACAATCTTTTCTCCCAAACATTAGTTTTTAAAATGTTTGGTATTTTCTCTCAGTTTATTTTCAAAATTAATTTTTTATTTAAGGAAAATTAAAACATATGGACCGAGAGTTGGTTTCCACTGAGATGCTACAAGAAGATTGGCTTTAGAGATAAGTTCAGGGAGAAGAGGTATTTTGCCCGCCCTAATGAGAAGATAGATGAAGACTCTAAATGATGGAAATTGGAAATAGTTGAGCCCGAAGATTTAATGGGGCAATACTGAATACAAAAGAATGATGAGAGTCCTTACGTCAGAATAGTATAGGGGTCAAAAGAAAGATCTGCAAAAATGGGTAGTGACCTTGAAGAAGAAGAAGAAGAGAGTTACTCACGCAAGAGAGTTAAGAGAGTGAGTATTCAATTGATGAAATGAAGAATTGATAAAACACAGATTAAAGATCATACTGCAGAGAAACGAAGTTAAGAAATTCGAAGAATGGCCTTTTAGGGAATAAGATTTTAAAACAGAATGAAAAAGAAGAAAGAAAAAGAATAAGAAGAAAAAGGAAAAAAGAAAAGAAATAAAAAGAAAAGAGAGAGAAGAAGAAAGAGAAAAGAGAGAGAAGAAGAAAAAGAGAGAAATTAGAATAAAAAAAAAGAAAAAGAAAGCAGAAGAAGAGAAAATGAAAAAAGAAAAAGAGAAAGAAAATGAAAAATGAGGAAGAAAGAGAAAAAAAGAGGAAAAATTTTAAAAAGAAAAAGGAAAAAAATAAGAAGAATAAGAAGGGAAAAGAAAGAAGAAAAAAAGAAAAAATGTTACATTACATGCATCATATAGATAGGGGCATGCTAATTTAAAAGTATTTTGTTTGTTTTAAACAAATGTTTGAAGATTACCAAAGATTTTGATCTGCAGCTTCATGTTGAAGAGGTAGATTTTGTTGAAGATTTATACTGGTAGCCGTGTTGGTGTGAATCCAGATTTAAGGGAGATTGGTAGCCGTGTTGGCGTGAATCTAGATCTTAAGTCTTTCGGGCCATCAGTAAGTCTTTCAGGCATGATGATAAGTCTTTTGGGCCACCGGTAAGTCCTTCGGGCCACTAGTAAGTCCTTCGGGTATGATGCTAACCTTATTGTGATGTCAAGACTAGTAGAAACTGGGGTATCATTTTAAGGGATATTGGTAGCCATGTTGGCGTGAATCTAGATTTTAAGGGAGATTGGTAGCCATGTTTGTGTGAATCCAGATTTTAAGTCCTTCGAGCATGATGATAAGTCCTTCGGGCCACCATTAAGTCCTTCAGGCATAGTGATAAGACCTTCGGGCCACCAGTAAGACCTTCAAGCATGATATGAAGCTTTGCTTTTAAATGTCGAGACGAGTATGAATCGGGGCATTGAAGAGATTGAAGCTTGAAGAATTGGCCGAGGAAGAGCAGAAAGTTCCAGAAGAACCCGTGATTCTAGAGCCGAGGACAGGAAAGAAGGACAAAAATGAGTGCTTTTGATCTCTTTATTCTCGTTTCACAAGAACAAGCAAAGAGGGGCAGCTGTAATCACTAATTTTTGTTCGGGTTGTAAATATTATAATAGTATTGATTAATTATAGTAATATACGTATGTTAGTATATATGTACTAATGCTTGTGTAAAATATGTGTAATATGTATACTTGAATGTACGTGTGGTAATATGTATGTGATATGGTTGTATGTGTTTTTCAATATATGTGTATGTGTGTTTGTTATAAATATTTGTATGTGTTAATGTATATATTACTAGGCGTATGTATACGTACATACGTATATATATAATATATGTATATAATATAATATGCATGTATGTACATGTATGTATGTATATGTATTATTGTTGTATGATTATTATTACTATTATTAATATTAGTTATTATTATTATTAGGTTGTAATTAAAAAAATAGATCTGAAATATAATAAAACCCAATTAGTTTATTAAATAGTCTAGCCCATTACATAACTTAAAACCCAAATATATTATTACAAGGCCCATCCGGCCAAAATCCAAACCCAACCTAATTAACTAAAAACCCTAGAATCTAATCTGATATCCCTCCTTTTTTATTTGCAGCCGCCGTCATCCCAGCCGTTGGATCAAGATTTGATCCAACGGACTAGATCAATCCAAGACGCCCTTCCAGCTGGCCGCGTGAAGACCACGCGTGGACAGTTCACCTTCCACGCGCGCGTGGCATGTACGCGCGAGACCATTCAGCTTTTCACTCGCCACGTGTCATCATCTCTTGCAACCACGATTCACTCCAGATGCGATCCAGGCCATTCGTTTTTGAGCAATCTCAGTTGTTAGATCAGATTTGATCCAGTGGTCGAGATTAAATATGGCTGAATAGTCTCTCCATCTCCCAATCCTTTGCCACCACGTGTCCTGGTAGCCAGATTTTCTACGATCACCGTATGACCGATCTTCACCTGCTCGCCAACCACCAGCATGACCAAGAAACAACATAAAAATGGAAAATGTTAGATTCTCAAATCAAACAGTTCAAGCATTACATTTTTGCTTATCTTGTAAACAAAAGAAACCAGAGGCAGATCAGATATATATATGCAAGAATCATTGTAAAAAACTCAGATTCGTATGAAATAAAAAAGATTTCAAAGGTATATCATATTCACTTTTTGCATGCATAAAAATATAGATAACAACGAATAAAAAAAGAAGAATTGAAGAGTTTACCTCGCCGTTCAGACTTTTTGTCTCTGATGATAAGCCACTAGAAGGTGAATAGGTGGATGAGTTCGTGTTTATCAAAATGAGAGGGGCTTTGTCTTTCAAATAAGGGTTTTAATTTTTTTTATAAAATATAGATTAGGGTTTTGATTTTCAAAAACAAAGGGGGATTTTATTTTTAAATAGAAAATAGGTTTTTTTAGGTTTTTGGGAGGTCATCGACGCCGGTGAATGGCGGTTGATGACGGCTTGCGGTGGCCGGAGTGACCAACCACTGTCGGAATCTGGGAATAGTGACGATGTTCACGAGTTCGTCATGAACTCGTATGAACACTTGAGAGAAAAAAAGGGGAAATGGATTTTTTTTAGGTTGAGAAATAAAAGTGGCTAAAGGCCGAAAATGAGTCTGACGAAGTCTATTTATAGACTTTTTTATTTTTAAAATGGTCTAATTGCATTTTAATCCCCCCGCCCTTTTGTTTTTGCTTTGGTACCCTTCCCCATAAAATAAAAACAAGAAAGCAAATAAATCAAGAAAAGCCTAAAAAAGGGTTATCACTAAACTGGCAACATAATGGCATGACTCTAAATGGTGAGCTCTATGGTTCACTATATGAGGTTTGGTTCTAAAGCAAACGGTACTCGAACTGTTTCTCGGATATCGATTCGAGAGAATATGACCCTTATACCATACGGGGGTGAAAACCCCACGAAATTTAAGACCGTATCTCGAAAGTGAATGACAACACTATACGGAGGTGAATACCCCACGAAGCGAAGTAATCACTCCCACTTAACGGTTCTAAAACTAATGTATGGATATTTAAAAAATTAAATTAAACCGAATTTCAATTACTCTTACTAAATACGATACAAACTCGACTAAGACCTGACTTTTTTTTATAAATAAAAATGTATCCCCAGCAGAGTCGCCAAGCTGTAGCGACTAAAAGATCACAAATTTTCCCCTTTTTGTTTGAAAAATTTTGGAAAATGTTTAAAGGGGAATTTTGAAAATTTATATTTTGGAATAAAATTGAGGGAGTCACCACCGATCGTTTAAAATTGGTAGACCAGACACCTAAAAATAAAAACAGAGAAAACGGGTTCGGAGTCAGTTACGTACGAGGAAGGGTTAGCACCCCCTGTACGCCCAAAAATTGGTATCTAAAGGGTTTGTATCGTATTTATTAAGAAGAGTAAAAATTCGATTTATTTTAAAAACGTATATGCATGACAATTTAAAAATGTCTCGATTCACGGTACCAAAAGAGATGACACCCGGAGACCAAGATACTCCCATTAGAATACCAGAATGAAGACTAGGTTAAAAAGTCAATGAAATAAATAAAAAAACATGTACAAAAAAGACAAATAAATGTAAATACGATTAAATACATACAAACATAAAAATAAAAAACTATAATATACAATATATATATATTAACATATAAAATATATAAAAATATACATAAAATATAAATACATGTGACAAACGTATCAAATATAATAAAATGATATATAGAATATAAATAAAAAATATGTATATAAAATAAGTGTGGGGTATAAATGATATATAATAGCGTATACATAGGATACGTATATAAATACACATACAAGAATATTATGATAATATAATACATATAAAAATAAATATAATATGTATATATAAGTATAATCCCGAAATATATGTATATTATTTGTGTATATAAACGTAATAAGCATCAAATTTTTATACCCCTCTATATATTAAAAAAAAGGAAAATAAAAGCACATACATATGCTAAGCCAGAATAACAAAAAAAAAAGGGCTAAAAGGGGTAATATACCACTCAAACTATCAAATTAAAACACGGCTAGGGGGCTAAATTAAAAAAATGAAAAAAGCAGAGACTAAAAAGAGTATTTAACCAATAAAATGGATTAAATAAGTACAAGGGACGAAATTGCAAAATTATTTAAAACTCCAAGGACCGCAAAAAGTAATTGTCCCTTACGAAAGGGTACCGCTGTAAATAACCAAGGGCGGAGGGATTTATTTTGCGAATGGACCAATTTAAAAAAGGGTCGAGTATAAATGATAATTTTTTTAAATTTTCATTTTAACCTTTTTCTACTAAAAACCCGAAAATCCTCCGAGTTTGTTCATCTTGAGTTCTTCAAGAACTCAAGATCTGGCCACCCTCCGCTACAACGACTGCCGTGAGTTTCCAGAGTTCGGCCGAGCGTCGCCGTGCGCTACCGTATACCGACGTCGGAATCTGAAAAATCCAAAAAAATCTTATTTTAAAAACCAAAATCAAATTTTGGATCAAACCCATTTTAAAAAAAAAAAATAGGATTCTAATCTTTTTCGGTTCACCCTATTCGGTTCTAAAACCGAGGGCTTATCACCGGCAAAGAGAAGATTAAGCACGCGCCATTTGAAGGGTCTCCAAGCGTGATTTGGACCGTTCGGGCCTTATTGGGCCTTGTAATATATTGGGTTTTATATTTATGTAAATGGACTATATAATTGGACTGATATTGGGTTTAATTATTTATTTTAAGAATTTTATTTTATTAATTTAATTTAGATAATAATAATAACATAACTAAAAATAATAATAATACATATAATAATAAAACTAAAAATAAACTAATAATAATATTCGAATATATATAATAACAAAAACCCAGACAAAATTAGTGATTACAACTATAAATAGTGAATACACTCTTTGTAGGGGTGAGTATTTGACCGAGTCGAGTAAAAAAAATCGAGTTAGTTGAGTTGGTGAATCCTATTTTATTATTCGGACTTTATTTGAAATTTTTTGAGTCGTGTCGAGTTTATGAAATTCGAGTCGAATCGAGTCCAGTTGTACGAGTTTCTGTACAAATTTAACATGGTTCTCCTACAAGTATGAATGTCATGTCTTAGTCTAAAACCACCAACATTGTAAAAAAAATGAGTTAAAGGTGTAAGAAGCCCTTGAACTTTTGAAGAAAAAAATAATTAAGCCCCTAAACTTTTTTGCACCCAATTAAGCCCTTGAACCAAGAAATTTAATCAATTAAGCCCTTTAACCAATTCTGACCATTAAATTTTGACAGTTTTTTGGATCTATTGGTGCAGTGCGACGTATCACAATGTTTCCACTTGACATTTCCAATTTTTTTATTTTATTTAAAAAAATTCTTTAAAAATTCTGAAAGACTTATAAAATTGATAAAAATGGTTTTGAAAAAAAATCTGTAAATGTAACATTGTAGAATTTGGGTGTATCATGTGCTAGTAATATCTAACGAAAAAAACTGTCAAAATTTTTATTCAAAATTGGTCAAATGAATTAATTGATTAATTTTTTTTTTTTTAAGGGCTTAATTGAGCGCAAAAAAAGTTCATGGGCTTAATTGATTTTTTTCTAAAAGTTCAAGGGCTTCTTACACCCTTAAGAGAAAAGAAATAATTGATAAAAGAAATAATTGATAAATAAAGTTTTTTACAGTGTTAGTGATTTGTACTAAGAAATAACATTAGTAATAGCATCAAGTTGAAAATAGTAAAGGGTCGGAAATCATAATTTGACCTACAAATTATAAGATTCCTACCTTTATTCGAGTAACCTTTGGGAAGTTTCGTTGTTTGTTTTAATTTTAATTTCATCAAGAGGCTTAGAAGTGATGATATAATCTTTTCAAATGACTGATAGACTAAATCGATGGGAAGAAATAATTTGCAAAGATTGCAAATAAAGGACTAAATTGAATAAAATAAAAAAATTAAAGGATTATATTTTTAAAATAAAAATTTGTTTTCAAATATATAAATTAAGTTACATAAGTATTATGTAGTAATTGAGGAGCATGTTGTTCAAATTTAGTCAAAATTAAGCTTACAACGAGTGGAAAATTAAAGAAAATAAAAAAATCATGCAAATTGAGAGACTAACCGATTTGTCATGAAATTAAGCTTAATTTGCATGACCTGCTAAAATAGCCGAGAAAAACACCAAAAGAACCTCATGGGACACATTTCGCCTGTCCTAAAAAACAATCTTTGCCTTGGCTTTCCTTCAATAGATAAAGAGTTGATGAAGATTCTAACAACCCCAAACTACAACTTTTTGGACAGAACCGATTTGTCAAGAACAAAAACAAGGGGAAGAAATGGGGGGAATTTTGATTTTATTAAGGCAACCCATGCATTATTTTATCACGTACAAAGGGATTAAGGATTGGGTAAAACTTTGATACACATTATATTTAATTTTATATAAGTTTATATATTAACACTATAAAAAATCTTCATCAACTCTTTATCTATTGAAGGAAAGCCAAGGCAAAGATTGTTTTTTAGGACAGGCGAAATGTGTCCCATGAGGTTCTTTTGGTGTTTTTCTCGGCTATTTTAGCAGGCTATGTCGCATGGAGGACGGTGCGTTCATCACCGGACACCGACGGTGATGTTTCAGAGGATGCCGAGAAGATTTTTGTCAAAGATAGAGAAGAATTCAGTTTCAAAAGGGCATGGGGAAAATTTGTTTCTTTGCCCAAAAATGTTACCTTTTTTGCTTCTGGGTTTCTGGTTTTGTTTCTGATTTTTTCATATTGTTGGATTTTCAGATGGTTCAGAATGGGTTCTGGGTATTTGTGGACATGGCTAGTGGGAAGTGTTTGTGGAGGAATCTCAAGGAGCTGAAGAATGATGAGAAAGTGAAGAGCTCTTAGCAGTTTTAACATATTGTGATTGATGAGTATGTTGAACTTGTACCATAAGAACATGTGAATCCTTTCTTGTTGTTTTCAGGTAGAGGAAACTTGAAATATAAAACATGGAATTTTCATATATTGTAGATCTATACCTTGTTATGATTATGAATGCAATTTATCCAAGGAGAATGTTTGCTGGAGACAACTGAATTCCCAGCAAAATTATTTCTTGAATTCTTTATTAAGAAAAGGAAATTGAAATTCGTATTCATGGCTGCCAAATGCAAAACTGAAGATTGTAAAAAAAAAAGAAAACTGGAGTTGTTTTGCTGTCAGCAAAGTATAGCCTTGAGATATTTGGAACTGCTCACTCATGCCAAAATGTGCCATGAGAAGCCAGACGTGAGTTAGAAGCTCACCACCTAGTCTCAGCTTTGACAATGCTGGCTCCCTCTGCTGTGACTAGCAGCATAAGCTAACAACTCCAACCAGACATCTCTAATCATATCCCATCTAACTTTCTTGTCCATTACTCCGTTTAATGCCGATGCCAGTCGGCATGCGTCGAAAAACACGGACTTGTTGCTATCCTCCATCAGGTTCCCTGGTAGACTGTCCATGTGTTCTTGAAGCAACATGCCGCAAGCTGCAATCATTTGTTACGTCATTGGTTCTTCCTTGAACTTCATGGCTTGAAGCAATGACTTCCAATATGTACTTTTGTTGTTTTTCTCTTCTTCCATTGTTCTTGAAAGGGGTAATCTTTCTTTCAAGATCCTCTCGGACTTGGCTTGAGTGTCACGGACCCTGATAAATCCGATCCCAAACGGCAACAATAAAGGGTAAGTGACCAGCAGATGGAACATATAATTTGAGATGCAATAGCTTTGTTCCCGGGATGGTTGAAAATCGCTTGTAACGGTACTCAGAAGCTCCCCCGAGAAGTAGCAGAGCTCTGTGGCAATGTGCCAAACAAGGATACTCTGATCAAATTCAACGTTGACGCTCCACTCAAGGTTAAGGGGAGTGTGCTTCTTATACTTTTGAAGTATCCTGTTCCCCCTTTGGCTGCAGAAGTCTCTAAAATTGCCATATTGTTTCTCCTGGAACTGATTAAATTTCTCTTTGACATGCTTGAAAATCAGCCTTTTGAGATCATCATCGACTTCTATATAAGTTTCACTTGGCCATTTCTCCACTAACTTTTGCCGGAGTTTACAATAACGCTTTTTCTTGCAGCAAATGCGAATAAGACTCGACTGTGGCACCTGACTCGACCACCTCTTTTGTTTAAAATATGGTTGGAAATAATGAATGAGTTTGAGACATGATGTTTTGTTGTGCTTGATCAACCAAAGATTGGTTTGGTCCGAGAATAGTAGTACTAGTGCTGCAATTATCTCCAGAACAACAGCTACAAGGAGGAGGGAGGTTACAAATATGTCAGCTTTTTTATAATTCTTCATGTCCTCAAAACAGAAAACCAACAGCACCAGTAAAGTGAGACAGAAAGAACTGATGCGGCAAATCAAACCAGGAGGAGTATAAATTACTGTTGCTTTTGTGTACAGCTCGTCATACATGAACCCCAGTTCAATAGCCACCACATCAAAAGCATCTTTGTCTGACATTTTCCGGAACAAAGATTGACTCTTCTCCGGTTCTCCCTATCTTTGAAGCTTAGGATGAGATCTGCAAACAGGTACTTGAATGTTTGAAACAAGGCACCGGCTTTGAATATATTCTGCTCATCAGAATTGGTTCCTGGAGGGACAGCTATATCCAAATCTTCTGGAACATCCTTTACCTTTTCAATCTCCACTAAGAAACCTTCAGCTTGTTTCATCCGGTATTCATTCATCAACTTGGAATAGTTCGGACTGGGTTCTGTTGAAGGGAGCATCGAGTCTCGAAGTTGATCACTGCTTGCTTGCCAAAGAGTCCAAGTCCTCTCTCCGTACTTAGTTGATCCCACCAAAATCATTGGAATGCTTAGCAATGAAAGATGGCTATCTGACGACCAGGCCATGAAGATGTATCCAGTCACAACTGTGTGTACTATTAGTTCCCAACATTACCTTAACCACAACTGGTTGTCTTCCAAGGAATAAGCGGTAATTATGTCCGGGCCACCCAGGTGCAGAAGTAAAAATGGTGCCCAGAATGCTGTAAGTTTTGTATTGAAGTCAACCTCACCTTTTTTATTATACATATCTCCCAGGTTGTTTGTTAGTATGCCAAGGGCAATGGTTGGAACAGAGTCAGCCAACAAGTAGGTACACCAAACAATGGCTCTAACCTTTGCTCTCCGAATGTATTTTCTTCTGCTGCCGAAGACAATGAGAATTATTTGGACCAGAAGGCTCATGAAAACCATTGATCGAAGCTCCCAATCCTTCCATGTCTTCATTAGCTTTGGCGTAACTAGCTCCATTGCACCCCTCCTATTCCTCGTTATAATCAAACCAGTAATAACTGGATATACATAAAAGTAAGTTAAGCTTTACAATTGTTTACGTAACATCTTCATTAAACAACAATTGGTATGAAACTCAATAGTTTATGGAAAAAACAAAAAGGAATTTATTGATTCCCATATATCAATCTTTCTCTGTAGTCTTTAGAAGTTGCAAATCTAGAAATCGATTGGATCATTTAGGCTTTGCTTCATTGAGTGGAGATATGGGAGGAGGAAGAGGAAAAGTGGGAAAACAATTTTTGAGTGTGCTTGGTAGGAAAGAAAATGAGAGGAGAGATCATTTTCCATCATCACTCCAATTTGGAGGGAAGAGTTGAGCGAAAATGGGGAGAGAGATTAATTAGTTCAAATTATGTTTTTTTTCAAAATTTAATTTTCTTTTCACTCATTTTTTCAACTCTACCAAGCAATAAATAGAAAGAAAATTGTATTTTCTTTTAACTTTTTCATCCTTCTTACCAAGCACACCAATGGAAATAAAAAATTAATTTTCCCATCTTTCCGCTTCTCTAGCCTTTTAACTTTTTTTAATATAAAACATTCTGAAAACATTATACTTGTATTTACCAATTACTGATCATCTTCTTTGTTGCTTGGACTTTTTATTTTTCATAATACATCATGATTATCTTGGCAGGAACTCAAGACACTGCATTTGAAACATCATGATAGAAAAAGATGCAGAAAGCAGTTACTTACAGGCGGTAATCATCGGAAATATTAATGATGTTCCTCTTCCTGATAACTCCTGTCAACCCTGGTAGTATGAGTTGCTCTTTAAACTACAGTTTTCGGCCTTAAGAAAGTTTTAATAGTTTTATTACTAGTGATGGAACTTTACACAACTTTACTCTAGAAAGTGTATTGTGTGTTCTTGAGAGTTGATATACCAAGAGCAGGGGATAATTTACTATAGATTCTTTGTCTTTAATGGGGGGATTGAAAAGAAAGGATTCCTTTCTTTAACTGGTGAACTTCCTCCAATGTGTACTATTAGGTTCCTAATAGAGAAAAATCACTGAGGTTAATAATGACCCCCCAAAAAAGGATTTTTGACATTTAAATATTGATTTTTGATAAACTCAATTCAATACCAACTGTGGTAGTAGGCTTGTCTGTTGTGGTTTTTGCTTTAAGTTGCTTCACGTATTTGTTTCGTTTGCTTTAGTGTAACAAGAAGAAATATGTCGAATATAGTAAATCACTTTTGAAAACTTTTCCCTCAAGAAAACAAATTTTAAAGATTATACTTTAATTTAAAAAATGCATATAATGATAATTTAATAAATATCTTATAATAAATAATTTGGCAAATGTCATAATCAATATCCGAATATATAATAGAAATATCTGAATAATAAAAAAACATAGTAAATGAATGCTAAAAATAATCCCAAAACATAATTAGTCTCAAAGTTTAAAATTATATCAATGTGTCAAAATAATAAATAATGATCTGAATAACTAAAAATAATTTTGTACTCAATAATAAAATAACCAGATAAAAGGTGAGATCCTCCAAGTACCACGTCGCCTAAATTCGAAAGATATCTGTAAGAGGAAACTATAGGGAGTAAGCTAAAGAACTTAGTGTGTCTCTAAAGTGCAAAGAAAACCATAATCATAAAATATAGTAATATCTTCTTAAAATTCTTTAAAACATAAAACAAATGGTACAATATCACAAGCGAGATGCAATGCACTCAATTATGCCCGCCAAAGGTGAGGAAGGTTCCCGTAACCTCCTCGCTACGTCCGCCATCCGAAGTGGAATTCAGCCCGAAGGGTGAAACCACTGAACTTCCCTGTACAAATCCCAACCTATGCTCACACATATATAATGTTTAAAACTCAAATTCATAAACATAGTTCCATAAATCCGATATTCCATAAACATACTTCATAAATCCATAAATTATGGTTTCCGTAAATTTCGATGTTTCATAAATAAAATATTTCATAAATCATAATTAAAAACACATTCTAAAATCGTATGCATATGATGCCAACTATACAAGCCATAATGCAGATCATAATCAAGCAAAGTATAAAACCATATAAAAATCATTTATTTATAGCACCGGAAGAAAACACACCTTAAGCAAACAATAACTCTAACGTCGAGAATGATGCCTTTCACGTTGAGTCCATTCACTAGGTCTAACTGAATCGGAACCTACGATATAAAACTCTACATCAAAACCTATCACCACGACCAATGAATTAATCCTAAATACTTATTCAACAAAATTTTAATGATACACATATACTTATCTGATTCTAATAGTTGATCTCCAAAACAATCGAGGACATAGTTGAATTGAGTGGTGCTAGAGACTCAGCGGAGTTTGATCGAATTAAATAAATAAATAAAGAAAATGGAGATGCGTCGAACACGAATCAAGAGAGGGAGAGGGAAGACAAAAGTGGCGAATGAAACAAAATTTGCAGGGAAAATAGGGCTAATCGTGGCTTATATATAACCAAATCTTTGGATAAATTACAAGGCAATTCCTTGTTCTTTTCTAGGGTTCACAAGTAGGAACCAAATATCATTTTTGATAAAAAGGTCATGAAAATTCGTTTAAAAACTTTAATTAATCCTCAAAATCCTTAATTAGGGTTTCATATTTAAATTCTCAATTTTTAGGATTTTGAATTTAGGGATTTCAAAATTAGGGTTTTGGGTTTGGGGCAAAAATTTAGAGTGTTATAACTCTCCCACCCTAAAAAAATTCCGTCCTCAAAATTTTCAGACTTAATGGCCTATTCACAGAAGTACAAATGTTTAGATAGAAACTTAAATGAGCATTCGGATCATGTCACAAATGACAACACATAGTTTTTAGAGAGGCTTTGATTTCAAATTCATAGGAACGGATACGGTCACGATCATTTGTTTGATTAACTAAAGTTTGGGTCCTTGATTAGGATTCGAGTTATGATCTATAATGGTTACTCAAAAGAACATAGCTCAAGGATTCGCGTGATTCGAAAGAATACCTATTGATACAACAAAGTAGAAAGATTACGAGTAATTCTATGTTTGGAGTAGCACTCACTAGTTAACGAGTACTCATTCTTTCTAATTCCGAATCCATATGAGACATACTCAAGTCTAAAACTCCTACGAGGTGGAATCATAGTCTATCTACAAACATAAATAATCCTAGAATTAGAGTTGGTACTTGAAGTTTCTATTCAAAACATATCTTTAATTTCTTAAAATAATATATTTTTCAAAAAATCTGATTTTGCACAAAAATATTTAATATGCATGCAAAAATTATTTTCGATTTAAAATTTTATGTGAGCCTTACAGTCCGAGGGATGAACTTAGCTCTGATACCACTAAATGTAACCACCCTAAACCCGACCCAGAAGAAATAGGTCGAATCTAGGAAGTCACGTTTGAAAACTTTTCCCTCAAGAAAATAAATTTAAAAAATTATACTTTAATTTAAAAAGAATACATATAATGATAATTTAATAAATATCTTATAATAAATAATTTGGCAAATATCATAATCAATATCCGAATATATAATAAAAATATCTACATAATAAAAAATATAGTAAATGAATGCTAAAAATAATCCCAAAACATAATTAGTCTCAAAGTTTAAAATTATATCAATGTGTCAAAATAATAAATAATGATTTGAACAACTAAAAATAGTTTCGTACTCAATAATAAAATAACCGGATAAAAGGTGAGATCCTCCAAGTACCACGTCGCCTAAAGTCCAAAGATATCTATAAGAGGAAACTATGGGGGAGTAAGCTAAAGAGCTTAGTGTATCTTTAAAGTGCAAAGAAAACCATAATCATAAAACATAGTAATATTTTCTTAAAATTCTTTAAAACATAAAACAAAATGGTACAATATCACAAGCGAAATGCAATGCACTCAACTACGTCCGCCAAAGATGAGGAAGGTTCCCATAACCTCATCGATACGTCCACCATCCGAAGTGGAATTCAGTCTGAATGGTGAAACCACTAAACTTCCTCGTACAAATCTCAGCCCATGCTCACACATATATGATGTTTAAATCTCAAATTCATAAACATAGTTTCATAAATCCAATATTCCATAAACATACTTCATAAATCCATAAATCATAATCCATAAATCTTGGTTTCTGTAAATTCTGATGTTTAGTAAATCAAATATTTCATAAATCATAATTAAGAACACATTCTAAAATCGTATGCATATGATGTCAACCATATAAGCCATAATGCATATCATAATCAAGTAAGGTATAAAACCATATAAAAAACCATTTATTTATAGCACCAAAAAAAACACACCTTAAGCAAACAATAGCTCTAACGTCGAGAATGATGTCTTTCACGTTGAGACCATTCACTTGGTCTAACTGAATCAGAACCAACGATATAAAGCTCTACATCAAAACCTATCACTACGACCAATGAATTAATCCTAAATACTTATTCAACAAAATTTTAATGATACACATATGCTTATCTGATTATAATAGTTGATCTCCAAATCAATCAAGGACATAGTTGAATTGAGCAGTGCTAGAGACTCAGCGGGGTTTGATCGAATTAAATAAATAAATAAATAAATAAAAGGGAGATGCGTCGAACACGAATCGAGAGAGGGAGAGGGGACATCAGCGACGAATGAAACAAAATTTACAGGGAAAATAGGGCTAATCGTGGCTTATATATAACCAAATCTTTGGATAAATTAAAAGGCAAGTCCTTGTTCTTTTCTAGGGTTCACGAGTAGTACCAAATATCATTTTTTAATAAAAGGTCATGAAAATTTGTTTAAAAATTTTAATTAATCCTCAAATTATTTAATTAGGGTTTTATATTTAAATTTTCAATTTCTAGGGTTTTGAATTTAGGGATTTCAAAATTAGGGTTTTTAATTTGGGGCAAAAATTCGGGGTGTTACATTTAGTTTCGGTCTTGTTTTATTTATTTATTTTTTGAATAGCAGACTTGTTTAAGGCCGTAGAAGTGTGTTGAGGTTTTCATTGGTGAGCTTATGGTTTGGTTGATGTAAGATTGGGGTTTGTAAACCTTTATTGAGGAGTTTAATACTCCCTCTGTCCCACTAATTTTGTCCAGTATTGACTTTTAAAAAGTCAAAAAAATTTAACTTTGACCACAACTATTTTAAATATTTGAATTAGTTAAATTTTATAAAATATATATTTTTAAACTACTTGATATAAGATTTTTAAAACATATTTTTTCGTATTTTTACCAATAATACATTTAAAGTAATAAACAGTCAAATTTAAAAAATTTGACTTAAAAAAGTCAATTATGGACATTTTCAGTGGGACGGAGATAGTAATGTTTAAGTTTCATAACCTCTTTCATGTCTATTTTAAACTATTTATAGCCATCTTCCTAAAATAACAGAACAGAAGGCATAGAATTTAGAAAGTCTAAATTGATTCACTAGTTTAAAGCTGAAAATAAACTTAGATGATTATGGTTTTAAAGTAAATTTGAATCAACCTGAAATCACATTTCCTGACAAACAGTCTCCACAACAGATAGGTATTGGCCTTTTAAATTAGCCAGCACCAATACATGGTTAAATTGCAAACTTGGAAACTAAAAAAGAAACTGTAACATTTTCTTAATTTTGTGAGCCAGCCTTGATAATTGATCACTTGATCGATCCGGCCTGATTGACTGGTTTGTGACACAATGTAAGTGAGTCGTGGATTCACATGCTGGACAGTAGTAAAACCAGTGCTCTGGATTTCTTTCCTTCTTACAAGCTTCACAATAACTTTTATCCAAGTAACTTTGCTCAAGAGAATCATAGGTAAGCCTGAGAGGATGCTTATCGTAGTCGTACGAAATGGTCTGTGGCAGCAAAATGCAGCTGACATGCAAATTAAAGTTGCAATCATAGCATCTGTAGCTAATAGAATGGCCAAAATCACCACAACCAGAACATCTATACTCATAATTGTAAGACAATGGCATCATTAATAGATTGAGAGGATGTGCATGAGATTCATGGTTAACGATGATTGGTAGGAATTCACCTTTTATGTTGGCTTGAAACAGGCAATCATGGCAACTATCTGAGAACTCTTCGCCTTTACGTTCACATATCTTGCAGTTATTCTCACATCTTTTGGAAACAGATATTCAGGTTGATTTCGCCTTAAATATACAGGGCACTTTTTCTCAACATGTTCTATGTCACTAGGAAACTCTGCACAGGCTTTATCGAATATGTACTCAACACATCCTAGAAAACATTGATAGTACGGACCTGAAGTTGAATTCAGACAGCGGTTGCATTTGACTTTCGATTCAAAAATTGGCTTGTTAATGAAGGTTAACGGATGTAAGTGCCGATGAGATCTTTTCCTGACCTTATCCAACTCATCTGAAACAAACACTTCAGCATCAAAGGTTGGCTTTCTGGTGTAAACAATGAGCCTTGGAACTCCTTCAATGGTGAAATCACTGCTCTCATCTTTCGGCAGACATTGAATTATTACCAGAACAGCACCATCAGACTTGGCCTGATCCTTTAACTTATCCAAGTGGCTTCTTTGACCGAGTGGTGTGCTGACGATCACCCCAAGCTTCAACACTTTCAGCTGGATTGAAGCAGTTATAAGAGCAATGTCAAAGGATATGTCATCGAGGTGTCGAGAATTTTGAGAAACGGGGTGATTTCGTCTTGGTCAATGAGAGGGTATTTCAGGTGTTTGGCAAGCTTGTAGGCTACTGGATTCATTGACTCCTTTAAATGGCCTTGTAAGCTTATACAAAAAGTATTAGAGTTTTACTTAACGTGTAATTACAGTTTTACTTGTTGTAAATAGTTTATCTAGAATTAATCTCCTAAGAGGATTAGAGTTAATAGTCTAATGTAAGTAGGACTCCTAATGTACTAAAAGTCCTATTCTTTAGTCTTTAAATAGTTCGTAAACAAATTGTAATTTTTTACGGCAGAATTCTTTTAATATTAGAAATTACTTTTCTATTTTTCTTCTTGTTTTGTTTCTCTATATAGTATCAGTCTAATTCGATCCTTATCGAAATTTATTTATTCATGGAGAACAAATCGACATCTAGTGAGATGCAATTTTCACCAGATATTATTGTCAGTTTGGCAGATTTTTCAGAGGTAGGGAATCTTAGGGAATTTTTCTCTACTGCAACAACTGTTTTCAACAATTTTACCAGGTAGAAAATGGATGAGCTTCAGAAACCATCCAACAAGTTTAATGGTTCTGGTGATGGGAATGTTGCAATGATAGAGAATGAAGGTACTAAGGACCCTTCTTTACTTAATGCTCTTGTTTCTACCAAGGCTGCACCATCATGGATCATTGGTTCTGGAGCTTCTGATCATATGACTGGTAAAAGGAAGTTGTTCTTTAAGTTTGAGTGTTCATCTTCTTAAGCTTTCATTAAAGTTGTTGATGGTTCTTTATATCCTATCGAAGGGACTAGTTCTATTTCATTAAATGATAACTTGGTTCTTGATGATGTGTTATTTTACCTAAACTTGCGTGCAATTTAATATCAGTAAACAAGCTTTCTAAGGACTTAAAGTGCTCTCTACAGTTTACTGATTCTACTTGTTTCTTGCAGGCACTGGATTCGAGTAAGATTATTGGCAGTGCTAGCTTGCAAAATGGTCTCTATGTTATTCATGACTAGCAACAATCTGTTTTTTTCCATTCCCATTCTTGCCTTACTTTTTCTGGACAGATTGATTCTATTATGTTATGGCATTTTAGGTTAGGTCACACTAATTTTTCCTACCTTCAGAAATTGCTTCATGCTTTGTTTATTAATAAAAATCCTAATTCTTTTAGATGTCATATTTGTCCTCTTGCTAAACAGACTAAATCTTTATATTTACCATCTATTTATAATTTTTCAAAACCCTTTACCTTAATCCATAGTGATGTTTGGGGTACTTCTAAAGTTAAGAATGTTACTGACAGTAGGTGATTTGTGACTTTATTGATGACCACAGTAGAATTAAATCTAATGTTGCTCTAATCTTGAGAGATTTTATAATATTGTTGTTAATCAATTTGGCAGCAAAATACATATACTTAAATTTGATAACGGGGGAGAATATTTCACTAAGTCCTTAGGAGAGTTTTTCATTCTAAAGAGATTGTTCGTATTAGCTCTGGTGTATATACCCCACAACGGAATGAGATTGCTGAAAGGAAAAACAGACATTTGCTAGAAGTTACCCGAGCCTTGTTGTTTACTAATAATATTCCTAAATATTTTTAGGGTGAAGCCTTGTTGACAACCACCTATCTTATTAACAGGATGCCTAGCAAAGTCTTGAACTTTAGGACACCGAGAGATGTTTTCTTAGAGAGCTATCCTAACTTTAAACCTATATCCTCTATTCTTCCTTTTAAGGTGTTTGGTTGCATTATTTTTTTAAGAAATTTTGATCATTTTCGGTCCAAATTGGATCTTAGGGCTTTAAAGTGTGTTTTTATTGGGTATTCTTCACTTAAGAAGAGCTACAAATGTTATCACCTCCCTTCTTATAAAATTTATACTTCATTGATATAACCTTTTTTGAACATGTGCCATACTTTCCTATGGCTGCAAATCAGGGGGAGAGTTTGGATGATTTCTAGCCTCTTAAAAATTAGGCTTCTCATTTTACCTTCTACTCTTGTGCCTACTGATATTTCTTTTGAACCTCGATTTCTTTCAAACCTGTTTTTCCTTCACCTAAAAATACAGCTATGCCTTTTTCACCCACTATTACACATACAATCCCTCATACTTCACTTAAATCTATTGTTCAGCCTCCTAACCAATTGCAGGTTTATACCAGAAAGAAAAAAATTATTCTAGAGATTGTTTTGCAATCTGACATTTGTCGAGAATTGGACTTGAGTCCAGCTGCTTGTGAGGATAATGGAGGTAGTATTGTTGATGAAATTCCTTCTCACTTACTTGAACTTGAGTTTTTGCCTATTGCTAAAAGGAAAGGGGTAAGGCAATGTACAAAACACCCTATCCAGAGATATGTTGCTTATGGAAATCTATTGCCTTCTTTTAAGGCTTTTACAGCTTGCCTAGACGAAGAATAGATTCCAAATTCTATTGAGGGGCCCTTAAAAGATTCTAATTGGAAGAAAGATGTTGAAGGAGAGATTAAGGCACTAGAAGAAAATAGTACATGGGCCATAACAGATCTCCCACAAGGCAATAAATCAGTAGGATACAAATAGTGTTTGGCATTAAATACAATTCTGATAGAAGTGTGCACAGATATAAAGCAAGGTTGGTGGCCAAGGGTTTTTCATAGACTCATGGAGTAGACTACAATGAGACCTTTTCTCTTGTAGCTAAATTGAACACTGTAAGAGTTCTATTAAGCTTGGTTGTTAATTATGACAGGAAACTCCACCAACTTGACATTAAAAATGCATTTCTTAATGGAAAATTGGAAGATGAGGTTTATATGAAGATTCCACCATGTTTAGAATCTAAAGAGACTAAGTATAAGGTTTACAAGCTTGACAGATCACTCTATGGGTTAAAGCAGTCACCTAGAGCTTGGTTTGATAGATTCACCAAAGTTGTTTTGACAGGTGGATAGAAACAGTTGTTGGTAGATCATACCCTATTCTCTAAGGTAACCTTCAATAAGAAAAAGGTTATCTTAATAGTATATGTCGATTACATAATTGTGACAGGGGATGAGGAGGAAAAAATAAGCCATTTGAATACTTTGTTGAACAATGAGTTTGAAATAAATGACCTAGGAAAACTCAAATATTTTCTAGGCATAGAGGTAGCAAGATCAAGCAAAGGTATGGTTATTAACCAGAGAAAATATGTTCTGGACCTACTTACTGAGACTAGAACGTTGGGTTGTAAACCAACTGACACTTCCATGGATGCAGGTTTAAAATTCAGCAAAGAAGAGTTGAGCCATAAAGCTGACAAAAGACTTTATCAAAGGTTGGTGGAAAAATTGATATATTTATCACTTACCAGACCAGATATTGCTTTTCCAGTAAACATTATCAGCCAGTATATGATAGATCCTATACAAGAACATATGAAAGCTGCTACTAGAATTCTGAGATACCTTAAGGGTACACCGAAACATGACTTATTGTTCAAAAAAACTCAGGTCAGTAAAAAAAATTTCAGATGCAAGCTGGGCAAGTGAGTTGACAGATAGAAGGTCAACAAGTGGTTATTGTTCTTTTGTTTGGGGAAATCTAGTGACTTGGAAGAGCAAAAAGCAAACTGTTGTGTCAAGAAGTAGTGTAGAAGCTGAGTACAGAGCTTTAGCTCTTGGAATGTGTGAAGAAATTTGGTTGATAAAGTTACTCAAAGAGCTAAGAATGGTTCAAGAAGAGAAGTTCGAAGTGTTCTGTGATAATCAGTCTACTATACAGATTGCCAAGAATCCTATTCAACATGACATAACCAAACATGTTGAGATTGATAGACACTTTATTGCAGAAACACTGACAAATGGAATAGCTTCCTTAAACTGTGTTCCTACAGAAGAGCAAGTAGTAGATGTTCTTACAAAAGCTCTTCCAAAAGTACTTTTCGATAAATTTTTATTCAAGATAGGATTATTCAATGTATATTCTCCAACTTGAGGGGGAGTGTAAGCCTATCCGAAAAGTATTAGAGTTTTACTTAATGTGTAATTACAATTTTACTTGTTGTAAATAGTCTATCTAGAGTTAATCTCCTAAGAGGATTAGAGTTAAAAGTATGTTTGTAAGTAGGGATGTAAAAATAGGTAATCGGATGGGTTTTAGGTCGGGTACTGTCAGGTCGGGTTAAATCAGATACAGGTCATTTTAGGTTGATTTAATGTTTCAACTCGATTCGGGTCGGGTGCAGGTCAGTTTTAGGTTGGGTTCATTTCAGGCCGGGTTCATTTTAGGCCGGGTTTATTTCAGGTCAAAACGGTTTGGGTCTAAATCAGTTAATTGATGGGTTCATTTCAGGTCGGGTTCATTTCAGGTCGAGTTCATTTCAAGTCGGGTTCACTTCAGGTCGGGTTAATTTAGGTTTTGACATTGTATTAAGTTTGAGTTTGGTACAAATAATCAATAGACTTTGGGTAGGGTCATTTCAACTAAATTATTTAATGCCTTGCACAAACACGAATCACATTAAAAATAAATATTATGCACTATAGTGAACAAAAATATCATTATATTTAAAATATTGGAGTAAATTACAAAAATTAGAAATTAATAAGGGTCAATTTTGGTGAAAAATAAAATTTTAGGGACTAACATGAACAAAAATATCATCATTTTAAAAATATTGGACTAAATTACAAAAAATGAATATGGGTCAATTTGGAATAAAAATAAAGTTCTAGGGACTATAATGAACAAAAATATCATCATATTAAAAACATTGGACTAAATAAAAAAATAAATAGGAGTCAATTTGGAGTAAAATTTAAATTTTAGCTACTAGAATAAACAAAAATATTATTGGACTAAATTGCCAAAAATATAAATAAATATGGGGCAATTTTGACTAAAAATTAAATTGTAGGGACTAGAATAAACAAAAATATTATTCGACTAAATTACCAAAAATAGAAATATATATGGGTCAATTTCGGCTAAAAATAAAGTTTTAGGGACTATAATGAACAAAAATATCATCATATTAAAAACATTGGACTATATTAGAAAATTTTAAAATAAATATGGGTCAATTCGAATCCCTCAACCCCTAATTCTTACAATCACTAATAATTAAAGTGCAAACCGAATCCCTAAACTAATCTCATAACTCGTATCAAACACTCAACTTGACACATTTACCCCGAAACCCCAAACTCCTAAATCTTACAATCACTAATAATTAAAGTGCAACCCTAATCCTCGAATCTCCTAATCCCTAAACTAATCCTATAACCCCAAACACTCAACTTGAAACATATATTATACCCATAAATCCCAAACCTTAACTATTAAATCTTACAATCACTAATAATTAAAGTACAAGCATAATCCCCTAATCCCTAAACTAACCCCATAACTCCAAACACTCAACTTAACACATTTACCCTTAAACCCCGAACCTCAACACCTAAATTTTACAATCACTAATAATTAAAGTGCAAGCATAATCCTCTAATCCCTAAACTAATCTCATAACCTCAAACACTCAACTTGACATATTTACACCTAAACCTCAACCCCTAAATATTGCAATCACTAATAATTAAAGTGCAAAACTAATCTCATAATCCCTAAACTAATCCCATAACCCCAAACACTAATAATTATAATTTAATACATTACAATTGTCGACGCCGTTTTTCATCCTTGCCGAAATAAATTGGGCCTTTAAAAGCCCGTCAAAAGTTTTAATTATTAAACAATTTTATGAAGGAGAACCTAATTAAAAAGTACCTAAACCTAAAGGTCTAAGGAAACTAAACTCAAATTGGGACTAAAATGAATCAAACCAAAACTAAAGAATAAAAAAAGGACTTAAGTGTAAAGCTCCTAAACTAGTAATGGCCTAATCTACTAATAACCCATTAAAAAAATGGGCGGGCAAGATTCCCTCTATTTGTTACAACAATTGGCAATTGCTTTTTAAATATGGGCGAGCTGCGGGCAGATCAACTTGAAAAATGAGAGGGCATGTTTTTACTTTTTAGGAACTAGAATAAAATACAAAAAATGAATAGGGTTTAATTTGGAGTAAAAATTAAATTTTAGGGACTAGAATAAATTGGACTAAATTGTAAAAAATATAAATAAATATGGGGCAATTTTGACTAAAAATTAAATTGTAGGGACTAGAATAAACAAAAATATTATTAGACTAAATTACCAAAAATAGAAATTCCACTAATTCGCTCCAAAATTTTAGGTGGCTTATTCCCCTAATTTCCTCCAAAATTTTGGGTGGCTTTTTCCCTTCAAAAATTTTAGACTAAAAGTAAATTAATATCAAACCTAAAAAATGGGTGGCTTATTTCCATCCAAAATTTTGCCTTTTTTCCCTTTTTTTACCAATTGTAATTTTCTTTTTCTACCAATTGTTTTAGTTTCATTCAATTGAGTCCCAACTTAGATTAATTTAATTGAAATTCTACATTTAGTTTTAGAATTCTTTTAATTATGTCCGTAATTTATGCTTCTAGATTTTAGTTTAGCTCAATTAGATTCTAAGTTTAATAAGTTAATTCAATTCATACAATATTATTATAATATCATATAATAAACTTTGATTAAATATAATTATACACAAAATTTTGATATGAATGTAAACATGTAATTGTACACATGATAACATCAACATGAAATTTAAAACTTTAATTTAGTTCAAACTTAGTAGTTCAAACTTGACAAATAATTTATATTGAATGAGTTACTAAGCATATTGAATTATTACTAAACATTGAATTATTTAATAAAATTTCAAACTTAGTAGTGTCAAATGAATATCTAAATCCAATCTTTCATTTTTTGATATTTTTAATTGATTATATATGCATATATAACAAAAAGATTATTCAAATCTTTAAATTGATTTAAAAAATTAATAGTTTACATTTACCAACACTTAATAGTTCACATTTATCAACACTTTAAATTCATCAAATCATAGGCTTCCTCAATTACATGTTAGATAAATCAAGCCAGGTCAATATTAGTTCAGGTCAACAACAGGTCGGGTAAAATCGGATCTCAGGTCGATTCAGTCAGGTAATATCGGTTATCTGCCAGGTTAGTCTCGGGTTCGGGTTCGTTTCAGTCGGGTGCAAGTCGGGTTTCGGGTCCACAGTAACAGGTTCAATTTGGGTTCGGGTTGTTCTCGCTCGAATGCAGGTCGGGTTCGGTTACTACAATAACATGTTTAACTCGGGTTCATGTCAACAACAGTCGGTTACAAATCGATTTCGGGTCATCGCATTCTCAAGTCAAATCAGATTTTGACTCGAGCAAATTTCAGTTGAGTTTTCAGATCGGATCAACTTTTTACCTCCCTAGTTGTAAGTAGGACTCCTAATGTACTAAAAGTCCTATTCTTTAGTCTTTAAATAGTCTGTAAACTAGCTGTAATTTTTTACGGTAAATTCTTTTAATAAAGAAACTATTTTTCTTATTTTCTTTTTGTTCCGTTTCTCTACAGGCCTTTCACTGCTAGGATCATTGGGGCATCCAGTTGTTCAACCTCTTGTTTCTCCATTTTCTTGCTGGGTTGGGTGCTTATGTCCATCATCCTTTTGTCTGTATACTTAAAAATTCAGGGATGTGGGACATATCAGGAAACAGTTACGTGAAGGAAAAGTAAAGTATCTGAGAAACGTGGCTTATGAAATTATGAATACTTGCTGCTGAGAATCTGTCTTTTCCCTTTTTTTCCCGTTCTTTTGCAACTTTAAATGAAACCCAAGGAAAAGTAGAAATAAATTATGATTACTTTTATATCCTTTTCTTAACAGACAAGGAAGGATTTGGAGGTAAAGTTGATTTCAATTGCATATCAACAAATCCTTTTTTTCCAGTCCCTGGAAGCAGAATCTTCTAAGAGGTTTTTGACATTTTCCTGAAAGTTACTGCCTCAAGATTTCTAACAGCCCAAAGATCGAATATGAAACAATGGAGGTCTCAGTGAACTGATCAAGGCAAGTTCTGTTCTGTTCTGTTCTTTTTCTCCATGTGTATGTTAAGATTTGTTTCCTGATTTATAGCTTTTAATTTTTCCAAGTAGCAATACAGAAATTCATGAAAACAGAGAACTAAAAAGAAGTCTTTTCTTATGTTTTATTGTAATGAGATTCGGTTTGAAATGAATTGTACAAGGCAATTTGTTTGGTTACGTTTAATTGGAACAATACACATGAAATTCTAGTTCAAAGTTGATGGATTTGTAAATGAATTCCAAGTATATTTAGAGTCTGAAACTTCCAACCAAATTCTGTGTCCGAATCGGTTATCTTGTGTACTTGGGTTGTTGTATTTTGAGTGAAAGAACTTATCAAATTCTAGCTTTTTTCTTGCATTTGCCTGAAATTCACTTCAAGCCCATGCAAACATAGAATTTTTGGAAAGAGGGCTTCAATTTTCACGTCTGGAACAAATAGAAGACGAGTTAATTGTCTTCTTCCATATATACTTATATCCCAGTTGGTATATTTCTGGGTAGAAATTCAATAGGAAACTTTCTTTCATTGTATTTCAGTACATTGACTTTGATAATAGAATACAGTTCCTAAGGTGATTGCTCTAAGCATGTGAAAATGTAAAAATGCAGGACACAACAGAAAAATAAAAGCTGCATGCCATAGAAGAGGCGTGGGACAAGGAAGCATGCGAGTTTGCATCTCAGGCTCAGCTCCGAGTTTTCATGCAACTCAGCCCTTTTTCTGCTTTTAATTGGCATTCACAAGAAAGCCACATAAATACTGAGAGTTGAGTTCCATGGCATTTGAAACAGCACAAATTCTGATAAGCAAACTAAATTTGGTTGCAAGTCATGAACCTAACTTTCCGGGGCTGAAAACAGATGTCATCAGTAACTCAATTGAAGAGCTAAAACATTTGCAGAAGATCATTGAAGCTGCAGACGGAATTGATGATAAGTGGGATGAGTTTCTGAAAAACATCTTTTCTTTGGAGGATGATATTGAGACCCTTTTGGGAAGAACGATGGCGTCGAGTCGCAAAGTCCAGAGAAAGAGGCGTGTTTCCAGCAGTTTCTTGAGCGAAAGGTCTTTAAGCAATACAATTGACCAACTGACAGAGAGCATAAGGGATTACTGCAACAAAATTCAACCAAGTCCATCAAGTGACTGTGAAGTTCCAGCATTGGATTCGATTATCCCACCAACAGAGTCATCAACTGAATCTGAAGATCTGCAAGTCTCAACTGACAATGAGACTATTACATCAAATGCATCTATGCTTGTTTTGCCAGACCTTGAAAAGAAATTAAGTCAACAAGTACTCAGCCGGCTTACTTTGCAATATCTCCTTTTAACCGTTGATGGGGCATACCTTGGTAAGGCGATTCTTCTGTGGACAGTCTATAGTGCAGATGATATCAAAGGGCATTTCCAGTGTCGTGCTTGGGTTCGTGTTTCTGAAGAGCTTGGACAAAGAGAGATCTCACGTGCCATTCTAAATCAGATTATTGTTGGCAAAGAGGAAGAGAGGCTGCCCCTTCGGTCCCCGCAGAGGATCCTCCATGATTTCTTAGTTTCAAAGAGGTATTTGATAGTTTTATATGGTGTCCGAACAGTTGAGTTTTTGGATAGTATCAAAGCAGGCTTCCCATACTCATTGAATGGGAGCAAGGTGATTACTGTTGTTGAGAATGAGAGTGTTGCAAGGCAAATTAGTTCATGGATCGGTCAGAGACACGATTTCTCTGACTTAAAAAAGATGAAGGGGCAATTATTAGATCGATGTCCTCAATCTTCTACTTATTTGGAGGACGAATACGGTATTACTGGCGTGAAGGCTGAAATCGACATGCTAACACGATCAATTCTAAACCAGCACAGTTTGCTTTTCCTCATTTCAATCAAGAGTAAGGTAGGCTCTGGCAAGACAACCTTGTTGTGGCCAATCTACAATGGAAAAGACGTTAAACGGCACTTTCAATGCCGTGCTTGGGTTGATATTCCAAAGGAGTATCACGAAATAGATGTTCTAACTGACATATTTGAGCAAGTCACTAGTGTCAAGTTGAAAGAAACTGTGGAGTTACTACGAAAAAGGCTTCGCAATTTCTTAGCTCAAAAGAGGTACCTTGTGGTTTTATGTAACTTATGGACAAGTAAAATTTGGGACAATCTCAAACCTTCCCTCCCGAATTCCTTGAATGGTAGCCGGGTGATTTTTACTCTTGAAGGTGAAGCTAACTCAGAAATGATGAGAAAGTCTCCCGACTTAAAAGGTGTGAGAAAAGGTTTTTCAGATCAAACGGTTGTAGAGCACCGCAGTAGGCTCTCTGATGGTATGGCCGAAGAGTCGAGCATTGTTGGTTTCATTGATAAAGAAATGGAGTTGGAAGAACTAACACTCAACAGCTACAAGTTGCATTTTCTAATTTCAGTGTTAGGGGTGGCAGGTTCAGGCAAATCAGCTCTTGCCTGGAAGATTTACAACAGTGTAGCATGTAAGAAGCACTTCACATGTCGAGCTTGGGTTAACGTGCCTCCGAAGTTGGATGAATTCCATGAAAAACAACTATTAGTTGACTTATTGGGACAACTTAGAAATGCCACGCAAAAGGAGAGCTTGACACTGGAGCAGTTGAGGGAAAGGCTTCATCTTTTCCTAACCTGGAAGAGATTCTTGATAATTTTGGATGATGTTCCTACACCAGATGTTTGGGAGAGACTAAATCGCGTCTTCCCAAATTTATCGAATGGCAGCAGGGTGATAATCACTACTCGAAATGTGTATCTAGCATACCATATCAATCCAGAGACTGTAGTTCTGCAGCTACGACCTCTAACCGATGATGAAAGCTGGGAATTGTTCTTGAAGAAGGTACAAGCTGCAAAGAAAATGGAGATAGATGAAAATGATTCAGAGTTAACAGATTTAAAGGA
The DNA here is from genome assembly GCA_019671005.1 of Hibiscus mutabilis. Taxonomy (NCBI): domain Eukaryota; kingdom Viridiplantae; phylum Streptophyta; class Magnoliopsida; order Malvales; family Malvaceae; genus Hibiscus; species Hibiscus mutabilis. The sequence continues at coordinate 4,150,213 of CM033737.1, read as the reverse complement.
GATCTTGCAAAGATGCCATGGCCTACCTCTTCTAATCGTCCTGCTTGGAGGTTTGTTATCTAGGAAGGATACATATGATGAATGGTCAAGTGTGATAGATCGTTCCATTCGTAAAATGGGAAAGAAAAAGAAGAAATTGCAGACTGAGGCAGCATCAGGTGAAGATCAGTCCAATTCCTCAGACAAATTGTCCGTTGATAAAATGGAAAATCAAAAGAAGGTAAGCACTGAAGATCGAATGAACCCCTCCGACAAATCAGCTTCCTCAAATGCCAAGGAAAAGAATGAGAAGAAAGCAATGGTGATGGAGCCTACAACAGCTAGTAGAGATGAAAAAGATTTTCCAATTCTGTTCAAGCAAAAAGAAGGAACGATGAAATTGCGGACTGAGGCAACTTATGGTGAAGATCAGTCAAACTACTCAGACAAATTGTTAGGCTCCGATGAAATGGCTCTCTCAGATATTATGGCTTTAGCCTATCAAGATTTAGCCCCGGCTTTGAGGTGCTGTCTTCTTTACTTGGGTCTTTTTCCTAAGTCATATGAGATTCCTCTTAGAAGGTTGTATCACTTGTGGCTTGCTGAGGGGTTTGTTACAACAACAGATCAAGAGAAAACACCTCCTGAAAAGTTAGCCGAAGAATATTTTGAAGAACTCAAGTGCAGAAACATGATTGAGGTTACAAAGCTAAAATTAAATGGAAGCCCCAAGGCGTGCCGTGTGCCAAATACCATATATGACACCCTGTTTCTAGATACAAAGAAAGTTGGGTTCCTTCACTTCTTCAACAGTTCAGGTATATGTGGATCACCATGGTTTAACATCCGGCGGCTTTCTGAAAACTCAGATATTTCCCATCAGTCCAAAAACATAGAAACCCGAGTCCAACGACTGCGTTCTTATATTTCTTTCTACGGAAAAAGAGGAGATGCGCCTACACAAGGAGTAAAGGAACTTCTTAGCAAGGTTGTTGAAAAAGGCTTCCGAATGCTTGTAGTGCTTGATCTAGAAGGTGTTTACAAACCAGTGCTTTCTGATACGCTAGGCAAACTGCCTTACATAAAGTATTTGGGCTTGAGGCGAACACTTTTGGATGATGTCCCACAGTCAGTTGGTGACCTGCATCACCTGGAGACTCTAGACATAAAGCACACTTTTATAACCAAGTTGCCTAGTACCATCTGGGGGGCAAAGAATCTTCAGCATTTGTACATGAGTGATATTGATGTTGATTTGTCTACTCTGAAGCCATCAGCTAGTGGTTCATATGACAAGCTGAAGATCCTGTGGGGGTTGGTGATTAAAAGCAGGAGTCCTGAAAAAAAATGGATGGAGAGTTTGGTCGATCTGAGGAAATTGAAAATAACATGTAATGAAGCATCAAACGAAGTCACAGGTCCCTGGATCACTCAAATGAAAAAGCTTCAGTCCTTGAAATTGAGATTATTAGATAAATTCAATAAACCTTTAGACTTCAAGCTCAGCGTAGATGACATGCAGAAATGGAAGCAGATGAGCCTGTCACAGCTGTATTTGCTTGGAAAACTTCCAGATCAAGTTCCTAGTATTGATTTTCCTGAAAAGCTTGAAGTTCTTACACTGTCAATGACTCATATGTCAATAGATCAGTTGAAAAAGCTTGGGGAGCTGAAACAACTGAAGGTCCTTAGGCTTTATGCTCAATCCTTCCTGGGGAGAGAGATGACTTGTGATCGTGGCGGATTTCCTCAGCTAAAGGTATTAAAATTGTGGATGCTGTATAAATTGAACTGCTGGAGTGTGGAGGAAGGATCCATGCCAATGTTAAGAGAAGTGGAGATCAGAAGCTGCAAAAACCTTAAAAGGCTTGATGGGTTGGAAAAGCTAGTAGCCTTGAAGGAATTGACCCTTACAAATATGACAGAAGACTTTGTAGCAAATGTGGAAAGATACATGGATAGCAATGTAGCAATCATGAAGAACGTCAAATTTTCTCGTTCATGGGTGCGTCCAATTCCTCTGAATTGCCTGTCTCCATCTTTTAATTCTTATGGCTCTTCATATCTCTTTCTTTTCTTTTCTTTTCTTTGTAGGAATAAATATTGAAGGAGGGACAATGGTTCAGGTCCCTACCAACTGATACAAGGCCATGGCATTTTCCTGGAGATAAACTGAGTGCCCTTTTTTTATACCATTTCTATTGTTATTCTCTCTCAAGTGACGTTTTCCACCATTTACAAAAATATATGTTTTACTATTTCTAGTGTTATTCCCTGTTTGGTGACTAGATCTGACATGGGTACCAATAAGTTCATTTTTAACTGATATGCATACACACATACATATATCTTTGGATAATTGGTGATTAGTTTACATTATTTGACAAAAGCAGAGTTAATTGCAAAACACATTTCAAACTATAACCCTCATTCTAAATTGGTCCCAAACTGTCGAACATTTCAATTCCACCCTCAAACTATGGCTCCCATTCAAAATTGGTCTCCAAACTTTTGAATGTTCCAATTCCATCTCTAAACTAGGACTCTTATTCTAAATTGGTCCCAAACTTTTGAGTTCTAATTTCATCCTCAGATCATCAATATCTGCTAATTATATCTCATGTTAATAAAATCGTTATAAAATTTGTTGTCACTTGTCATATAAACAATAATTTCAGGATGAAATTGGAATGTTTAAAAGTTTTAGGATCAATTTAGAACGAGTGTCATAGTTTGGGGATAAAACTGGAACATTCAAAAGTTTGGAGACCGATTTCGAATGGGAGCCATAGTTTGGCGGTGAATTTGGAACATTCAAAAGTTTAGCGGTCAATTTAGAATGAGTGTCATAATTTGAGAACGTGTGGTGCAATTAACTCACAAAAACATGGTAAAATTCCCCGTGAGAATAATATTGGACCATCAATACTAGTTAAACATTAGCTACCAACTGGTCTAGTGAGATGAGACTTTGGGTTTTAACTAAGGTCAAGGTTCGAATTCTAAAACTATAAATAGAGCAAACTGGATTGCAAGAGTCGCCATTATAATGGGCCTCTGTAGTCCCCTATCTATATTAATCGATCAATAGCTCAAATACCAATCAGGATGGTTAAGTATTTTTTTCCAATGACAATTTATTTTACCTATCTTGGCTTTTGCATTCTGTCATGTGGCTAGAGTTCCAACCAGCCCACCGTGCGGCCTTAGGCGATGTGACTCAAGACAAACGCCTAAGTAAGCCTTTTCAACCCTCTCGGAAGATCAAACTTCCCAAGCACCGACAAACGCAAAGTGTTCTACGCGGAATCGGATCAAACGAGATGAGCGAAGAAGAACTTCGAAAGAACGCTCAAGAACAAAGAAAAGAACACAAGAACACTCAGAGGATTTAGAGTAAATGTCTTTATACCTTGGAAACTTGGATACATCAAATGAGGAGGGGAAGACCTCTATTTATAGTTGAGTTCCCCATAATCCGACGGTCTATACAAATTTACATCGACGACTAAGATCGAAGCCCACCAACCACAATGGTACAATCCTGGGAATATTCCCTTCTATCTATGGTAACAAATCCTATGTATACAAGGCAAGTTTACATAGGTCAAAGTGGATGGATATGCCTTCTAGAATCTCACACGGATCGGGCTAAGTCCAGTGGTCTCTTTGGGTCCAAAATCTTTATCTGAACCTCTTGGGAACCCTGGTGTGCACCCCGTGGTGTCAATGACTCGGGCCTTGGCTCGTGGCCTGTGACAATCTTCCCCACCAAACTTGGCGACGCCCTCGTCGCACCTCTCGAACAAAGTTGAGATCGATCCTGGAGCTTCCTTCTGCGCACCTTGGCTTGCTCCCAACTTGGAATCTGGCTTGGTTGTCCCCCCATAAGGACCGCTCTCCCCATAAAGAGCACCAGACTCTGATTCGGTTGTCCCCCACAAGGACTGCTCGCCTTGGCTCGCACCGTCATGCAAACTTACCCGTCCCAGGCACATATTGATCGTAAGAACTCTTTCCTACCAGTTCTGACTTGCCTTGATCTGGACTCTCTCGATCTTTGTGCACAAACTTGGATGCCTCACGTTGAACACCGAACGAACCCTCGGAACTCTGAAAGGTTGCTTCAGCCCGCACCAAGTCTTGGCAACTCCATTTGATGGGTTAGGTTTTCTGTGCCCTACACCCAACAAATCCGGCAAATCAAACTATAAAACACTAACATTGTGTTCAAGATGTACCTCACTCCTTTGGCGATTGTTGCTATCGAATCGGACATCAAATAAGCAGACCAAACAACAATTCTGATCCATATACCCGGAATGTGCCTTCTGCGTTTCCCCAAAACGATGAGAAGTATTTGAATGAGGAGGCTGATTATTGCCATTGCTCGCAGCTCCAGTTCCTTCCACAACTTCCTTAAAGATGGAGGGAATACCTCCATCACCCTTCTCTTCTTCATCAAAATTAACCCACTAAGAACTGGAAATTGTAGACATGAAAAACACCATCTGGTTACAAGCTTCTTGGAGCAGCTAAATAGAAACAGAACTGGGAAAAACAAAAGGAAATGAATGACTGTATATATGTAGAAGCCAGAGAGTAGTTTACCTGTAGGAATCATCGGAAATATTGCTCGAGAGAACCTCAGCTGGTTTTTTTTTTTTTTTTTTTTTTGGGGGGTCGGTGTTACTCTGTTAAACTACGAGCCCATCTCTGGAAAATGGCCATATAGCCCTTGTCGGCATTTTTGTAAGTCAACTGAAGTCTACGGGAAAGTAAATTAAAAGAAAAGTAGAATTCAATAGTGTAAGATATTTTGGCAAAACAATTGGTGTCAAATACCTTTCAAAAAAATGGTGTCGAATAGGTTAAATTAGTGAGATAAAATTAAAGGGTAAATTACACTAGTTGTCACTAAACTTTAAGATACTTTTACTTTGGTCACTAAAATCGAAAAACTTTTATTACGGTCTCTAAACTTTTAATTCGCTCTCATTATAGTCATTTCTATTAAGAAATGTTGACGTGACACGTTAAAATCTTCTTACCAAAAAGAATCTTAATTTTTAAAATTTACATCCTACTACCAAAAATTAAATGAACGAAGCAATTATTGGTCAATCTCAACTGTAAAAAATATTCATTTGGTCAAAGGATTAATATAATTTGGTTTCAATTTGATCTAAAGGTTAATGATGGCAGATAAAAAAAATTAAAATTTTTTGTTTTGGTTGTAATTTTTAGTTCTAATTCACCAATATTAATTGTCGAATCAACTTGAAATTGAACTATGTTAATTTTCTGACAAACAGATCTTTTTTACTGTTAGGATTGATCGAAAACTGGTTTCGTTCATTGAAATTTTGGCCTTGACAATGATAATTAAAATTGTCTAATTACGAATTTCTTACCAACTCATGCTTTATTAGCCTCCAATACACTCCTTCCCTTAATATTTAATTTCTCTCTTCTCTTCTGCCTAGCTATATTTTTATTACTGATGACAAAATTATTCAACCCTAACCTAATTTGGTGGGGGTTTTTTTCTTAAATTTCGAGGATTGGGACGGGTGGGTATTGAAAAGCATTGAGCTAGGGCTGGGCGGGTTCGGGTATAAAATAGAAATTCTCTGCCTCATTCCGGTATATTTTTAATTTTATATATTTATTTTTTTATCATATTTATGAAAATATCACTATATATAAACACTTTTAGGGGTTTTAGGTTATTTTTTTAGTTTTTGTTTATCATAAACTTTTTGTTAGATGTTCGAGTTTTAACATATTTGATTCTGTGGTCAATAGTTCAAGTTTATTCTTTTAAATATATATTTTTTCATGTGAGTAATTTAATTGGTTTTATTTTTTATATAGTTTTAAAGTCCCTTGAAACTTATATTTTGTGACAGTGATAATGGTTTGGTTGGATATAACATTTATCGTCGGCGAAGATTAATATTTGTTAAAATTTTTGGGTCGGATCGAATTTATGAGTTGATATATTTGGGCCGGGACAGGACGGGTAAATAATATTTATATCTGATGAGGGACGGATAAATTAATATTTATATTCGGGGCATGACGGGTCGGGTTTAAAAGTTTATAGGTCGGGGATTCAGGGCGATGTTTTATGAATAACTGTGGCTGAGCGAGGGTGCTCTGTATGTTTGATATTATCTTAGGGATAAACCCTCACAGAAAAATATGAAACCAAAAGAAATCATCAGAAATACTGAAAAAGATGAATTATTTTAGGCTTACTAGCCCTTATATCGAATTTGATTCCACTTGAGAAAGAAATTTAGCAACCAACTAGTTAAACAGAATACAAATTAGCAACATTAAAGGCTAAACTGTGGCACTCGCACAAACAATGTGAGTTACGGTGTCGCATATTGGACAGGCGTAAAACCATTGCTCTGGGTTTACTTCCTTCTTACAAACTTGACAATAGCACTTCTCCAAATAATTCTGGTCGACGGCATCGTAGACAAGTTGCAGAGTATGCTTATGCTGGCTAGAAGCCGTGGGCGGCAACAACACGCAACCGACGTGCAAATTGATGTTGCAGTCGTAGCATCTGTAGCTAATGGACTTGCCGAATTCACCGCAGCCGTAACATCCATACTCGTAGTTCATAGACACGGGCATGATGATGAGATTGAGTGGATGTGCATGAGATTCGTGGTTGACGACAATCGGCAAGAATCCTTCTTCCAATTTCATGTTGGTTTGAAAGAGGCAATCGTGACAATCTCGGGAGAAGCCTTTGCCTTCTTTTTCGCATATGTTGCAATTGTGTCTCTGCTTTTCTGGAAAACCATACCCGTTGGGGTTCTTTGCTTTGAGATAGTCGGCCACGAGCTCTAAATTGCCTGGATCTTCAGCGCATGATTTATGGAAGATGTACTCATCACAATCAAGACAGTGATAACAGAGACTCTTAATGGATTGTCGGCAGCGTTTGCAGTTCCGAATCCGATCTTCGGTCTTTGGCTTGTCGGACAAGACCAGAGCATGTAAGTGTCGGTGAATGCTTTCTGTTACTTTTTTACGAGGTTTTAGAGAAAGGGTTTTCACTGGTTTACCTTTCGGGACGTTAGGCTTCGCAGCCTTGGGTTGGGAGGCAACAGCTAGACCGGGTAGATGTTGTGAAAAGAATTCTTCGACATGAAACGGCTCGGTGGTGTCGACCGTGAGCTTACGGCCTCCGGCTCCGACGTCATAATCGTCGATCTCATCCGGGGGTCGACACTGAATCAATATGAAGTCAGCGCCTTGAGACTTTGCGAGCTGATTCAGTTGATCGAGATGGGTGTGGTCGGAGAGGACCGAGTTGATGATAACCCCACGATTCAACGTGAGCTGAGTGGAAGCAATCTGATGCAAGATTTTGAAAGATAAATGGGTAAGGTCATTTTGGGATGCCGGCGACGGCGGCGGGGGTTGGACAGAGGTGGATGGAAAGGAGCCTTCAAGGGCCATGGCGACATCGTCTTGGTGGAGGAGGGGGAAGGTGGTGTAGTTGGTCAGCTGGTTGGCTATTTTGCTTCTTCCGGTGCTTGAGCTCGCATGTCCTCTTACTACTACGATCATCGTCCGAAAGCTCGGTTGCTCCTCTATGTCCATTGGCTGCTCTGAAGTTTAGACTGCCACGAACCTGTGGGTAAAAAGACGGATTTAACTACACAAATGGTCACTAAATCATTCTGAATAAATCAAAATAGTCATCAAACTTTAAAAAGTTAACCGAGGGGATGTAGCTGTGTGGATAAAGTTGCTTAATAACATATTTAGCCATTCATATTAATACATTTAATCAATTTGATCTTAATTCAAACAAAATCAATAAATTTAGTCTTTTTACTTGAAAATTATATCGATTTATTCGTAAACCCTAAAATTCTAAACCTTAAACTCTAAAACATACACCCTAATTTTAAAAACCCTCAAATTTCTAAAATTCCACAAACACCCCAATCAAAAAACCTTAAATCCACAAATCCCTAAACCCAAAATTCCAAATAAATCCTAAATTCCTAAATCCACTCACTACCGTCGTCGATCGTCAGTCGTCGTCGTCGCATTGAAACCACCTCCTAATTTTGGCCAAAAGTTACAATTTGGTAACTGAGACGTTAATTTTTGTAATACTAATGACGTGACATATTAATAAAAATAATTAATTTCTTATTTAACTCTTAAATTTTAGATAAAATAAATTTAACCTTGAACTTTTATTTCATTCATTTTCACCTTCTTCAAAAAAAACTCATTCAAAAATTCATGGCTAAATTGGTGTTTTGTATAAATTTCAGGGGTCAATTTAAAAATTAATTATTTTTTATTAAAATAAAAAAAATTACATTCCAAAGGTAAATATCAAGATTTGAACTCACACAAGATGAAACACAACTTGACAACTCGATCAATTAACAGATCTCAAAATTAACTATTTTTAACATGTCATATCATTAATGTAACATAAATTAATGTCTCAATAATTATCTTGTATTAATTGATAATGTAAATAATTAAAGTATAACTTTAAAACTTGAATGATCTAAACTAAAGAAAACTAGTTTGACATTGCTTTTAAAAAATAGTGGATAAGTGTTTTCAAAAAAATGTTTTTGCATTGTTTGACTTAAAATTTTAATGTTTGAGATTATAGTTAAAAAGTACTTTTGAGTAAAAGAAATGTATAGTTTAGAAATGATGTTTTAAAATAAAAATAAATTAATGTAATTAGGCTTTAATTCTTTTAATTTTAATATATATAATATATTAGTTTAAATTATTATAATAATTTTATAACTTATTAATAATATTTTGATATATAAAATATTAATTTAAAATTTTTTAAGTACTTAATATTAGTTATTTGTGGTGAAAGTTTGAAAATAAAATAATACTTAGGGTAAAGTTCACAAATGGTCACTCAACATTGTTAAAAAAATAAAACGGTAACTAAACTTTTAAATGTTACAAAATAGCACTTAAACTTTATGTTTTTGTAACAGAATGATAACTTGGCCGTTAAGTACTTAACGTTATAAAACTTTGTATAATAGCACATTTAATCATCTATATTTACACATTCAATCAATTTAATCCTAAATAAAAAAATTCACTAAATTTAACTCTCGTTATTTATACATTCTTTTAATTTGGTCCTTAAAACAAAATTCTAAAGTTGTTCCACTGTATTCCAGAAATTTATTCCACTAAATTCAACGTGGTTGATATAAAAATCACTAAATCAGCACAAATACAGTTATAAATCCAGGAAAACAAACAGCAACTGAAGCAACCGCTAAATGACAAGTTTATTCCTTTGCAACTGGAGCAAACATTGCATTGATTATACCAACAAAAATACAAAGCAAATAAGTTTTGAAGAAAAATAAACATTCGCTTTGCATGAAAGGAAGGTAGAACAGAGTTGTATGATAAAGAAAGGACCAATAATTTTAAAAACAAGTCTCTTATTGATCAAAGAGGGAAAACAAAAGGATATAAGTTTTAACAAAAACAATGACAGATCAGCAGGAGAAAGAAATATACAAAGAACTTCAGAAAGACATTATAGTATTCTTCCACCTAAACAATGACATATAAAAATCTTCTGAAAAATGACAAATAAACGACATCCTTTTTTCCAGTTTCTTTTCTCATGCCAAATAGCAAAACATTGCTCAAAAACAATATTTAAAGCTTACATACTTGCAAAAATTTCCTGACCTTGCGACCAAGTTTTAGCAGGCATTATGACAGATAATAAATGTGATTCTCGACACCACCAAAGTTGGGATAGAAAAAATCAAAAACCATAACAATTTTATAATATTTAAAAGTTTAATTATCGTTTTATTTTTTAATTAAATTTAGTGACCATTGGTGAACTTTACCTCATACTTAATAATTATAATTATAAATTATAAAAACTTGATCTAAAAAATTATTGAGGGTGGGTAAAAAGTCAATTTGCTCCAAGAATTTATCGTTTTTTGGTTGCTCTTCCGGCTCTTTAGGACTTTGTCCTGACTGACTCATGTCCAGGGACGAAGCCAAGATGAACTATTATGAGGGGCTGGAATATTGAATTTCAAAAAAATACAATGGATTATTAAGTATTTAAACTCAAAATTTAGGGGACAATATCTAATTTTTCTAATATTTAAACTTATAGGGACTATAGATTTAAATTGTGATTGTGGTCGCGTTTTTTGCCGCGTTGCGTTAGCAAATGCTATTGTGGTTACTGCGAGTATCATGGTAATGAATTTTTTTAAATTCGCCAATTTTTTGGAGCTTTTTTTTTTAAATTTTACCATAACGGAACAATAATGAGAATATCGACTCGTTATTGCCGCAATTGACCGTCACCCATTATATTGCGGCAGTGATCCATTGCTATTGGTATGGTTCAGCTTCAAATATCTAATTTCTCTAATAATGGTTTCGGATGACGTCACTACCTGTTGGGCAATGATCAACTGAATTCGCCAAGAGTAGGTGAATTGACCTTTAAGTGAAAGTGGTAGAAGCAATTGGAAAATAAAAATTGACACAAGGATTTATAATTGTTCGACTTCTTAACTTAGTCTACCCCCACTACCTTAGCTATCCACATTAAGGATTTTCCACAAATTTACTAATTTGTCTTTCCTTTTTAGGCTCAAGGAGATAACCTTACACAACCAAGACTTATACCCCAAATTCTTGTGTACGCATCTCTCAAAGAGAATTACAAAATAACAAACAAATGAACAACCTCACAAGGCAAGTTGTTTGCAAGTTTAAGCTCTCACCCAAAATCCTAAACACTTGAGCAAATGTGACAATTTGGCTGACTAGTATTTTCTACAAGAAATATGACAATTTAAGTACAAAACTTGATTTCTCTATACATGAATGTTGGCAAGATGTTTTTTGTTGTTCCATAGTTGCTTGAAGAGGTTTTTTAAACCCTCTAATGGCTTCATGACCGTTACTAGTCGTTGGGGGTTGATTAGTGCCTTTGGGGACTTAATTTCCAAATACACTTCTGGACATGTCAGTATCAGTACGCGGGCTTTGGTATCGGTATCTACTTTAAATAGAAAGAGCCGTTGTAGCATTTAAGCAAGGGGTACCAGTACGCGATACTTGTGTATCATTATGGTGCCTCTCGTATCGATATGGCTAAGCCTGTACCGGTACAAAGGTTGCTCACTAAAAATTATCAAAAACTTGGGGAATCAAAAGCGTATCGGTACATGTATTACCGTACCAGTACAGACTATTGGGTATCAATACGAGGAAGACCGTACTGATACTCACGGGTTTTTTTGACACTTGGGCTATTTTGAAAGTATTTAAAAATGTCAAAAATACTTTGAAAACCATTCAAACATTTTTTCAAGTTAATAGATATTTAAAATATTTTTACAAATTAGTTTAAGTCCAAAAATATTTTTCATTAAAGTTATATCAAAATCAATATCTCAATAATCTCCCCCCTTTTTGATATAACGAAATCACTTGAAAAATTATTTTTGAAATTTCTCCCCTTAGAAAAACCAGTTTAGAAAAAAATATTTTAGAAAAAATATTAAATCTCTCCTCTTTTTTCTTTTTGAAATTTAATTTTTTAAACATATCTTTCCCATTTTTGTTATATAAAAAATAATTTAAAACAAAGTTTGAAATCACATTTAAGTTCAAGATAACAATGGAGAAAAGACCAAAAAAATTTACATGAAAGAATTTTAAAAATGGCTTCCCCTTAATCAAGCAACAGAAGAATGTTAGCCCAAACAATCAAGAGAAATAAAATTGAATTTCAATTAAATAAATAAATAAAATAAATTCAATTAAACATGTCATTTATAAGAAATAATCCTATAAGCATACAAGACATGACAAAAAGGAGACAAAACTATCATTTTTTTACTCTGCGTACCGATACGGGGTCATCCGTATCGGTACTAGTTAATTGTCATATCAGTACGGTATGAGTTTTACGAGTACCAAGAGCACGAACTGGTGAAAATATGTAGCAAAATCAACTCAAAAAACCTCACAACTTATTCTTAAGTTCATACAAAGGTTCTAAGAATTCCTAGTTATACATTTTGCACATATTGCTACACATGTTTCTCAATACTCTTCTGGACCAAGTGGACAAAAGAGAATATGCATGGCTTTTTCATTGAGTTTTATTTTTTCTTATCTTTCGTATTCCATTCCGCCTTGCTTCTTTGTGGGATGAATAGACCATCAAGAACTACATCCCAAAGACAAAAAATCATTGGATTAGATGAATAATATCATCCTATTCTTTCAATAAGAATAGTCGGCACCATTAAAGTATAGAGGCATTGTGATGGATTGAGCCATGAACTTCGGTTGATGTAGAAAGGTTGAGCACTTCAAAGATCGACTCTAAGATATTAATCCGATGTAGAGACAAAACTCTGATACCAATTGTTGAGCACAATGATCAATTGAATTCGCCAAGAGATGGTGAATTGGTCTTTGAGTGAAAGTGGCGGAAGCAATTGGAAATTAAAAAATTAACACAAGGATTTATATTGGTTTGAATAAGGATTTTCCACACTAAGGATTTTCCACAAATTCCCTAATTTGTCTACCTCCACTACCTTAGCTATCCACACTAAGGATTTTCCACAAATCCACTAATTTGTCTTTCCTTTTGAGGCTCAAGGAGATAACCTTACACAACCAAGACTTATACCCCAAAGTCCTGTGTATCCATCTCTCAAAGAAAATTACAAAAGAGCAAACAAATGAAAACCTCACAAGGCAAGTTATTTGCAAGTTTAAGCTTTCACCCAAAATCCTAAACACTTGAGCAAATGTGACAATTTGGCTCACTAGTGTTTTCTACAAGAATATGACAATTGAAGTACAAAACTTGATTTCTCTACACATGAATGTTGGCAAGATGTTTCTTGTTGTTCTATGGCTGCTTGAAGAGGTCTTTTAAACCTTCTAATGGCTTCATGATCGTTACTAGCCGTTGAGGGTTGATTAGAGTTGTTGGAAACTTAATTTCCAGCATTAAATGCACTTTTGGGCATGTTGGTATTGGTACACAGGCTTCGGTATTGGTACATACTTTAAATAGAAAGATTCATTGTAGCATTTAAGTAAGGGGGTACCGATACGCGATACTTGTGTATCGGTATAGTGCCTCTTGTATCGGTATGGCTAAGTCTGTACCGGTACAAAGGTTGCTTATTGGAAATTGTCAAAAACTTGGGGAATCAAATAGTGTATTGGTACACGTATTACTATTCCGGTACAGACTATTAGGTATTGATAGGAGAAAGTCCGTATCGATACTCACATCATGTTTTTGACATTTGGGATGTTTTGAAAGCATTTAAACATGTCAAAAACACTTTGAAAACCTTTCAGACATATTTTTACGTTCATGGACTTGTGAAATATTTTTTCAAATTAGTTTAAGTCCAAAAACATTTTTCATTTAAGTTATATCAAAATCAATATCTCAATAATCTCCCCCTTTTGCAAATTAGTACTGGTATCCAAGGTTGCATAAATGCATTTATGGCTGGAATTAAAGTCCCTAACAGTTAGTTTTCACCGGCTATAAATGACTAGTTTTGAAAGCATTTAAACATGTCAAAAACACTTTGAAAACCTTTCAGACATATTTTTACGTTCATGGACTTGTGAAATATTTTTTCAAATTAGTTTAAGTCCAAAAACATTTTTCATTTAATTTATATCAAAATCAGTATCTCAATAATCTCCCCCTTTTGCAAATTAGTACTGGTATCCAAGGTTGCATAAATGCATTTATGGCTGGAATTAAAGTCCCTAACAGTTAGTTTTCACCGGCTATAAATGACTAGTTTTCAAATGCTATAAACGGCTAGTTTTTCATTACACGCTATAAATATAAGCCAATGACACTTGAAGAAAAAGAGGATGAACATCCAAGCTTAAAGATCAAGAGAGTAGAATTTTATTGTCTATTTCTTGTAATATCTTGTATTTCTTTAATCTAATCCTAATAAGCCAAAATGTGTAAACACCCACATAGAGAGGTAATTAGTTTACATTGTCAAGGCCTCATTATCGAGGGATATGTTCTAGTTGATCCTTATAAAAATTAGGGAGATGATTCTATCTTAGTCCATGAAAATATAGGTTGTAAAGGTTACTCTTGAGCATGCAAAAAGAAATAATTCATGTTAGTAAATTGGGAAATCCTTAGTGTGGATGCTAAGGTAGTGGATGTAGACCTTGGTCGTGAAGGTCGAACCACTCTAAAAATCGTGTCAAAATTGTCATTTCTTTTGTCAATTTTTGCTTACTAACTTCACAAGAGATCTTTACACATTTCATCGGCAATATTTGGTTGAAGTACATCGAGCCTAACACTACCACTATATAGCGATCATTATTCCGCTACCCGATTGTTATTTAAATTCATGATATGAACCTAAATTATTATTAGACAAAAAATTGAGAGCATGACATTTTTTTAGTTCAAATATTACTTGATTAAATATTTAATAAATTTTTATATTTTTAAATTTAAATACCTATCAAAGATCTAAAATACTATTAGACCAAAATTTATAAAAGATTTAAAATTTCCAACGGGAGCCTGGCCCCCTTAGGCCCCAACATACCTCCGCCTCTGCTCACGCTAAACACCTAATTTTAATAAGTAAATCTCACAATAATTTTTTTTTTACATATACGATACTTCAAACTTAAAGCAACTTACTATATTAAACTATTTATCTCTTTACGAATCCTAAACAAAACCTATCAAAGGCCATAAAACAATCAGATCTACCCTCGTTAAGACAACAAAAGAAAAAGAAAAAATCAGACACTCAACACTGTCTCTTTCCTCTGAAACGTGGACAAGCAGCCAAAAAAACACAGCTAGCAATTGTTGCAGGAAACATTAAAGCTTGAGCCCGACATTTAAGTCAATTGCAGCACCCAGATGCCTGATAACAGCTAGCAATTTGTGTGTAAAATTAGACATCAATTTCCCAAATATCACCTTTCTTCAAAAATAATTTACCGAAATAGCTTCGATTCGTGACACTTGACTTAAGATTTGGCATTAAGGGATTAAGATGAAAAAAATAAGGTGCCCAAAAAACATTATACGAACTTCGTCCAGAAAAGAATAACTGTATGCTATTTGTCGAGACACATGATTGTAGTGATGCTTTTTTCGCGCAAAAAAAAGATTGTTTTTTTTATTTTGTTTGAAAATATTTTTTTCCGCGTAAGATTTTAAAAACCCGTATTTTATTTAAAAATTGAGTCGCTACCGGCCACTTAGGTAGGCCGGACACCATAAAACCAGAGATTCTAAAAGTTTTGAGTTCGGGAGTCGGTTACGGATGGGGAAGGATTAGCACCCCCACACCGCCCAAAATTGGTACTTTAATAATTACCGCTTTATTAATATTGGATTTTCCGGGTTAAAGTGACGATTAGTTTGAAATTCGGTTATAATTGCGAGTAAATTTTAAAGGCACCGTTATTCGAAAGTAAACGCCCAACCACTATCACTACGCCTGATACTGGCCCCGTTTACGCTCGAATAAAATGGCACCGCATTGACAATATATATTCCATTATTCAAACTTAGTGAGCAAAATATAAAACATGGCAAATAATTTAAATACAATAATATTAACATAATAGAATATTAATCTATCATAAATAAAATACTAATCTAAAACATACATACATACATACATACATACATATTAATCTTAATAGTAAATAAAAACAAATTTAACATATCACAATAACAAGGCATGAATAAAAACATGTGGGAACAAAAACACTTATTTCAAGAAGACATACATATTAAAAAGAAAACACATTGTAACATATGTAGAACAAGGTATTATACATGACAAAGAAAATATACTAACACGTAACCTAAAAGCAAAGAGAACATACAATACATGCTAAAATACAAAACATGTTGTGTACGAGCCAACTAAAATATCAATCGAATATGTGTGATACGAACGACCGAACAAACGCATAAAAACACATAATCACCATAAACTGAACGCATATATACATATAAACATGAAAATACGAAGCATGTACGAGAGACGTGTGAGAAGGCAAAAAGGCTACATCAACACATACGATCATAATAAACGAACATGAATATTTAAATATGGAACAAGACTGAAATGAAAAGAAACAAACATAAGAAACAGAAATTAAAAGGTAATAAAGACGATTTAAGGACTTATTTTGAAACTGGAATAAACTGGGAAGGACCAGATATGTAATATGACCAAGGGGCATACTCAAAATGGAAACTTTGAAAACGCGAGATGGTTTAGTATGTGATTTTACCATTATAAATATGATTTCGGTTAATTTAGTGATCAAATTAAAAACTTTCGAAAAGCCAGAGTGACCAGACCTGTAAATGTACCAAGGGGCAGGCTCCAGATGAAAAATTGAAAACGCGGAGCCCCTTTTGTGGTAATTAAACCATTTTTAAAAACTAAAACGCCTATAAAAAACTATATCAGATTCTTTTTCTTCCTTTCGGCCATTTTTGATTCAAACCCTAAAATAAACACTCAATTTCCTCTATTTTTTTAAACCTCGAGAGAGAAAGCTCTTACTTTCTCTTTAATTTCCAGAGCGGCTAACCCTCGAAACCAAAACCTTGTCTTGCACCGCCGTGCCCAACCGGTCTCAGGCGAGGCTCGGCCGTAATGGCCGCCTCTAGCTTTCCCTGACCGGGGCTACGACAACCAAAACCAACCGTAAAACCTAAAAACTTTGGAAACCCCCTTTTAAACCGTAAACCTTCGTTTCGAAACCTACAATAAAACTCCCCTCTTTTGAACACCAGATCCTACTCCGATTCACTCATGGAGGAGATTATTACCGGAGAGGAAGCCGAGCCACTATGGTAAAAAAACCTTCTCTTTTTTCTTTTTTATTTTTCTACATGCATGTAAGTAAGAAAGAAAAACAAGAAGTTTACCACTGGAAAATTTTCAAAACTGATAACTTGTCTTTTTCATTTCTGATCTGATATCTCTGATATTACACTTTTTCGTTCTTTTTTTTTTGATCTGGTAAAGACCTCCCCTGATAATACACTTTTGGTTCGTTTATATCTTCGTTCTGATATCTGTTTTAGGTAGAATATAAAATACAATACATGTCTTGTTCGATTTGGTACTGACACCCTGTATTTTCATTTTTTGGTGCATCTGAGTATGGTGGTTGGGCTGGTAGTACGACGGCATGGTGGAGGAGGCGTGGTGGCGACCCGTTCGATCATAGTGAATCTCGGCCGTTGGATCAGATCTGATCCAACGGCTGGGATGCTTTGAAGCTTGGACGATCGAGATTCAACCTTGGAATTGGGAGACAACACCGGATCATGACATGTGGCGTAAGGTGATATGGAAGGTCTAGAGCGTGCGAGCCACGCGCGCGTGGAAGACAGCTGAGCAGCGAGTGGGTTTTTATTTATGTGTGTCACCTTGGCTTGATCACAACCGTTGGATCTGGATTTGATTTGATGGCTCTGGGTTGGCTGCGCATAGATAATAATAAAATGGGGTCAGGGTTAGATATATTTTTAGGGTTTTTATTTATTAAGGGCTTTGGCCGGTTGGGCCTATGCAAATGTAATTTGGGTTTTATGTAATTGGCACTTGGACTATCAATAATATTTTTGTTTTCTTTTTCTTAATACCTTATATGTTTATATATTATAATAATAATACGTATATATACATACACATGCGCACATATACATGCAACATACGAACCCACATACGAACATTAATTAATATAATATACTATATACATGCATATATAATAACACACATGATAATCATGAATATCCACACATTATACGTACAAACTATGCACTCGTAAGGAATGTAAATACATGCGTGACACACATACACCATATTACTTACTAATGCATATATATGGCTTATAGTATACATGCACACATCACACACCCTATACGTACACTAATCATGCATATATAATAAACATATAACGTAATATGTATACATGCAATAATAATTCCCCATTAATTATTATACTAATATATTAACAATATTTACAAACCGGATAAAAATGAGTGATTACAATGTTAATACGAATATTTAAGTATTTAAATATAATCTTTTGATTTTTTAACATACATTTATTGATTGATTGAAGACAATATCTATACATGTATCACCATTGTCATTCAATTAATGCTTATACTAACGCGTGTCTTTAACATATACCATCAGTGTTTCTTCTTTTTAAACAAAATTTGTATAATTTCACCTTTCTCTTCGTTTTCTTTTTTTTATTTTTATCCTTGACAGTGTACAGTTAATTATGTGTTTTGTTAGTTGTGCCTTTCACTGATCATGCCATATAGAAAGAAGTGCATCTAGTCATATTTGTCTTCCCGAGTTTAAGTGATCAAACGCCAAAACCTCAAAAGATTTTGGGTTCGATTTCCTTCTTAGAAAAATATTTATCTCAATTTTAATTAATCGATAAGAAGATGATATGTGTCATCTTTTTAGAGGGTATATATTTATTTAAAAATGATATGTGGATGACGGTAATGATCGAAATAAAAATGATTTAAAAGTTTAGTGACTACAAGACAAGCCTTATAAGTTTAATGACCAAAATACAAACATCTTAAAAGGTAAGGGGCTATTTTGTAGCTTATCCTTTTTTTAAAATTTGTTTTATTTTTTAAAAATTTTGAATGAAGAATAAGGAGAGGGGAAGAGAAAGAATATTAAAGACTTTAAATTTTATTTTTTAATAAAAATATTACATTAGCTAAATAATTCTACGTGGCATCCTGGTTGGATTTTTTTATCATTTGTTAACTTTTGAGCCTAAACTTATATTTTTAATAAAAAGAAAGGTATAATAATAATTTTAGCTCGCAACACTTACTATGTTGTCATTTTGATTCTTATTTTTTTTATCTAAATTTGACCAAAAGATTTCAAAAATAGTTAAATTTGGCCCTCGATTTTTAAGAGAGTTGATTTACTATCTTTTAAACAAAAATACGCAACTTAAACGTTAATTTTCATCGACATAGAATCTCACATGACCACCAATGTATACTTCATTGATTTTTTTTTCAAAATTTTATTTTTTAACAATTTTAAAATACTTGTTGACATGAAACATATACTAAATAGTTCTATGCAGGGACGGACACAATATTTTATGTTAGGAGGGACGAACCCATAAAATTTTAAAGAGGGCGAACTTATAATATTTTAGGGGGCGAAAATAGCTTTTCAATAGAAAATACATAAAAAATTTCTAAATCATATATGGATTTTAAAATTTTAGGGGAGCAATTGCCCCCTCCAATCCCCTTCTGGTCCATCATTGGTTTTATGTTACCACAAAGTATATGTAAACTACCACCAGTCTTGCACTTCAAAACCATTAAAACTCAAATGTTTTAGTCAATATTTTCGTTTTTTTAAAGCATTTTGACTCATTTTTGAAAGATTGCAGACAATTTAACTAAAAAAAAATAAAGTTGTGATAAAAATGAAATGTAAACGTTAAAGGACTAAATTTATGAAAAAAATCTTAAATTGACGCAATGACGAATCTTAGCAAAATAATTTAAGGTAGCTACATAAAATTAAAAAAGATTTAGAAGTTTAAATTATTTTTTTAAATATAGACTTAATTGAGTTTTTTTAAAAATTAAAAATATTCAAAAAATTAAAACTAATAAAAAATTTAAAAATTGCGAAGGAATGGAGTTAGAACTTCTTCTTTTTTAAGTAAAGGGTCAAATACTAAATTTTCAAAATTTTGAAACAGGCTGGCCGATTACCGCCCGCCTTTGAATGGACGAGTTGATTTTCAATGTCTTCTGATTTTAGACCACAACCAGTACAACCCACCCAATTAATGGTATAGTCATTGATTTCATTGTTTTAATTCAATAATTTTGCAAGTGGGAATATGAAAATGTGATGAAAAGTATTTTTTCTTATTTCACCCAATTATTTATTTTATAAAAAATATACTGATTAAATATATTAATACAAAATTATAAAAGTTATTCTTTATTTTTTTATTGAGAGATCAATTTGCATATTTTTATACTGTCGGGGACCCCAAATATTATTTACAGAAAATTTTGAATTGAAGTAAAAAAGTCAAAGAACTAGAATAACTCGATTCGATTAACTTTAAATTAAAAAATATATTTTTTCAAAGTCGAATTGAGTTTTGTCCCACCTTTAATGATAAACTCATCAACTCAACTAGCTTAATTTTTTCACTCGATCGAATATTTACCCTATTCTAACATACCACGCTACTATAATTTTATAAATTATAGTTTTAACTGTTTAACTTCTCAAAAAGTTTTCTTAATTATCCAACTTCAAAAACTCACCAAAATTTACCGTTGTCGAAACTTATTTTTATTAATGTTCTGGTCTCCATTATCAATGGTTTATTGCTAACATAAGTTCCAAACGATCTAAATACCAACAATTTTTTTGGTTTTCCAATGTCTATTAGATCGAGCTTAATAACTAACTATTTCGCGTTCTCTTGGCCTATATAGGGGATGGACGCTGACCACAAATTTTAAAGCTGCTCTATGTTTAGGGCGAGAATCTAACCCTCGACCACTGATTAAGTTAGAGTTACACAAACACAGAAATCGAACTCTCGACTTCATGCTAACGGAACTTAAATCCATTCAGGTTTAACAACCTAGAGGAAGAGATTTGGTATATTTTTTGCTTTTATGAATTTTTAAGGCTTAATTACCCTAAAATTATTATTGTCCGAATTTTAAATTAATCCAAATTTTGAAACAGGTTGGCCCATTGCCGCCCGCCTTTGAATGGACGATGTCCTGTCTATATCTTATACTCCTTGTTCCAATAAAATTATTATTTTGGTGTTTTAAAATTATTTCACTCAAATTGTTATTTTGTAAAATTCAACAACTTTTATAAAATAAATTTACTTTTTTTTTATCATTTTTTAATTTTCCAACAAAAATAAAAGGTAATTTTTTAAAGCAAATTTACTACACAATTTTTTATTCTTGGAACTCCGTGAAAAGTCAACCTGAGTTACTATAAGTGGAACGGGAGGAGTAATTCATTTTTAATGTCTTCTGAAGTTGGACCCCACCCAATTAATGGTATAGTCATTGACTTGTTTTTTTTTTTTCAATAATTTCGCAAGTGAGGATGCTAAAATGTGATGAAGTTCTATTTATAAACTATTTTTTTTCTTATTTCACCTATTTTATAAAAAAATATTAATACAAAATTATAAAAGTTATTTTTTATTTTTATTGAGAGATCAATTTGCATATTTTTAGACATGTCTGGGACCAAATATTATTTATAGAAATTTGTAATATATTTTACTTTACTTGAACTCAAAAGGTCAAGGAATTCGAATAATTCGATTAGATTAACTTCAAAATAAAAATATTGCTATTTTTTGAGTTGAAATGAGCTTTGTTCAACCTTTGAATGATAATATATGACTCATCAACTCAATTAACTCGATTTTTTTATTGGTACGAATACTTGCCCCTATTCTGACATACCATGCTACTATAATTTATAAAATTATAATTTAACTATTTAACTCCTCAAAAAGTTTTATTAATTATCCAACTTAAAAAATTCATTATTCAGTCACAAAAAATTATTGTTGTCAAAACTTATTTTATCAATGTTTTAATATTTATTGATGTTAAAATGAGGAGACACCGGACATTAGAAATGAAGATGAAAGATCAAAGTAATTGTGGAAGACTTGAACGGTTCACCCCATGTAAATTTAGAGCGGAAAGCCGTCGACGGTATGATAATCTGAGCCATGAAACAAAAAGAGATGAAGAAGATAGAAGAATTGCCCTCATGATCTGGCCCCTTTCTCTATTTTCTAACCCAAACTATTATAGTCCTTAAGACTGTAAATGATTATATGGTGTCAGATCTATGACGGAGAGATTGTAAGAGGGCTGAAGCAGATCTAACTTTCGAGTACTTTAAACTTTGTATGCCGGGCATGTGGACACTGTGCAGAGTGTTTGTTAGGTTGAGACTTTCATAACATTATTCTTCGAAGAGATATTTATTAATAAAGGTAGATTTTGCAAATTATCTTAGGTGCTTGTCAGATATAGAAAAACCGAAGGTATTTTTGAAATTGTAGAAGACGACAAATTTGTGTGTAACAATTCCATTATCAATCGTTTGTTGCTAACATAAATTCCAAACGCTCTAACCACCAACAATTTTTAAATTCAGTATAATGATTTATTTTGTTGTTTATTGTAAAATATGTTAATATAATTTTTAACCCTAAAGTTAATTACATAAGATCGAACTCTCAACCTCATACTAACCGAACTTAAATCCATTCAGATTTAACAACCTAGATGGATAGGTTTGGTGTATTGTTTGCTTTTATGAATTTTTAAGGGTTAATTCCCACCAAATTATTATGGGGAAATATGTTATACACAGGTGATAGAAATTTTTTCTATAAGCGTCTTAATTTTAGGGTTTGTGGATTTAATTTAGAGTTTAGGGATTTTAGTGTCAGAGTTTAAAACTTAGGATTTATTGTTAAAATTTAGGGTTTAGAGTTAAAATTTAGGGTTTATAGGTTAGGGTTTAGGTTTTAGAGTAATATGATTAGGGATTTAGGTTTTAACATATAAATTCTAAATTTTAACCTTAAACCCTAAATTCTATCCACGATCCCTAAATTCAAAGCTATTACACATAAACCATTAAACCCTAAATAGAGTCCCTAAACCCTAAAACTAAGACACTTGTGTAAACAAAGTTTCCACTAGTGCGTGTGCATAGAATAATTACCTAATTATTATTGTCTAGATGTTAAATTAATCCAAAGTTTTATGAATTTGTTAAAATATTATTTTGGTCCTTTTAACATTTTTAGGCAAAAATTAGAGAAATAATGCAAAAAAAGAGGAAATGGTGTTCGTGAAAATTTGTCAACGACTTCGGTTTATTTTTATAACCCCAAGTAAAATGAATAGTAAAAATACCATTGTAAATAAAATAATCTTAGATTTTTACAAAATTTTACGAATTTTTCTGATATTTTTATATAATTTTAGAGTTTTCTTTAAAATTCTAATTAAAAAATTGTTAAATGATTAAATCGATGTTTTAATTATAGTGTAAGGGTCAAATTAAATTTTAATTTTTTTTACTTGCGTGTCACGTTATCACTTTAATAGGCATTGACAGTGTAGTGGTAATATATATATATAATTTTAGTAACCAAAACATAACTTTTAAAATTTTAGTGATCAAAATGAAATTTACTCAAACTTTAGTTGTTATGGGTGTAGTTTAACCTTAAAATTATATTTAAGAGATGTGTAATGCAATTAGCCCAACTTTGTATTAAGATAAAGCTTCGTTTGGGTTAGTCTAACATTGTTTTTCTTTAAAGTGATGTGAAAAAATACGTCATAAAAGTTTGACTTAAGATTTAAGTATTTAAAATTGTTGTCAAAAAATGCTTTGAAGATAATAAATAATTATTTTAGACATTATGTTTTAAGATAAAAAAATATACATTAAAAATATTATAAATATATAAAGTATATTAACTTAACTTATTAGAAACAAATTCTCACATCATTCTCCTCCCCAAGATAAAAATTGTTCAAGGAAAATAAATAAATTTCCAATCCACAAATAGTTTATTAGGCATATAACTATGTATTGATAAAAGGGTAAACTACATAAATGGTCACCCAACTTTTAAGACACTTTTATTTTGGTCACCAAAATTTTAAAATATAGTCACCGAACTTTTAATTCATTTTTATTTTGGTCACCGAACTTTTAGGGCGCTTTCAGTGTCCCTCCCGTTAGAACCTGATGATGTCGCACGCTAGTTTCCTTTTTCACTGAATAAAATAATGGATAAACTACACCATTCATCACCATACTTTCTTCTAACTCCTATTTTGGTCACTAAAATTTTAAATTTTCAATTTAATAACTCAACTTACGATTTGTTCCTGTTTTCATTAATTGCTAAAAATTGTAAATCGTAACCAAATCAAAATAATTTATTTAAGAAAAATTGCACCGTAATCGTCTTCGATTAATCTTTAAAAATTATTTTGATTAATTTTTGAATTCAGATTATTCAATTCTCAATCTTATATTGCACCAATTAAATCAGATAATTGATTAATCGGTTAACTAGAATATTTGATTCAAGTAATGAATTATTTTACTTTGCTTATTAAAATATCAAATATGATAATATTGTAAATTTAATAATTTGTTTAAGAAAATCTGCATTGTAATCGAGTTCGATTAATCTTTAAAAAATTATTTTGATTAGTTGGTAAATTTGAATTATTTAATTCTTGATCTTATATTGTACTAATTAAATCGATAATTGATTGACCAGTTAACCGAAATATTTGATTCGATTTTTTTACTTTGCTTATTAAAATACCAAATATTGAAAAATTTAATAATTGTTCAGTTGTGATAAGTGTAAAAACAACTAGATTTACTAGACTATAAGATATTTTAATGCATAAAATTTTCAAATATTGTATATAACTGATCAGATTGGTTAATCAATTTTGCTTAAAACTGTGGACTGTATTCGAATCAAAATAATTTTTTAAGAAAATCTACACAGTAACCGAGTTTAATTAATCCTTAAAAATTATTTTGATTTATTAGTAAATTCGGTTTACAATTTTAAGCAATTAATCAAAATAGGAACAATTCGTAAGTTGAGTTATTAAATTGAAAATTTTAAAACTCTAGTGATCATAATAGGAGTTAAAAGTAAGTTGGATGATAAATGGTGTAGTTTATTCATTATTTTATTCAGGGAAAAGGAAAACTAGCGTGCCATATCATCAGCTTCTAACAGGAGGGACCATACTGAAAGTGCCCTAAAAGTTTGGTGACCAAAATGAAAACAAACTAAAGTTTGGTGACTATATTGCAAAGTTTTAAAATTTGATGACCAAAATGAAAGCATTCTAAAAATTCAGTGACCATTTATATAGTTTACCCTAAAAATAAATTTTAAAATTGTAAAATAAAGTTACAACTTACTTTACTATAACAAATGAATGTTAAAAAATAATTTTTTTACACTTTTGTATTTGGATTGAAAAAAGCTTTTCAAACATAATTTTCTCCCCAAAAGTTAGGAAAAAACTTTGATACACAAGCCGTGTAAATTTTAGTTTACACGTATTTTTTATTTTTAGGGGTTAGGGTTTTAACTTAAAGTTTAAAATTTAAGGTTTAAGTTGTAGGGTTTAAAATTTAAGGTTAGTGTTTAGAATTGAGGGTATATAACTTAAGGTGTAGGGTTTAGTTTTTATGTTAGGGTTAAAAATTTAGAATTTGAATTTTATAGTGTAAATATGCGAGTTATATAAAATTAATTTTATATCGTCTGTATATTAAAATTTTACCCTAAAAGTTATATGTTTAATATGCTTGCGACGCCGAAATTGTTTTGGTCCCAAAACAGTTTTAAAATGCAATGTTATATCGGGTCTTCATCTTTTAGTTTATTTACTTTTCAACATCGATTCTTGAATTTTTTTTTTGTCCACGTTAATCTTTGAATTTTGATTTTATAATAGTGTTATAAACTTATAATGATGTTAGAGTGAAGGACTAATTTATGTTATGGAAACCAAATTCAATGACTAATGCAAAAAAAAAAAAAAAAAAACTCAAAGATCAATGTGAAAAAAGTAAACAAACTCAGAGACTAAACGAAGCTTTATCCCTTTAAATTAAGGTAAACTATAATGGTAGTCACAGAATTTTTAGGACTCTTAGTCTACTTTTAATATTGTCATTGTCGTTAAAATTTGTTATTAAAGTATTCTTTCAAACCCTTAAATTTAAGAATTGACAATACTACAAAAGATTGTTTTTCGATGAACGAAAAAGTCACCAATTAATTCTAACGGTGAAAAAGTTTTATTTGGCTAGAAGATTAACATAGTTTAGATTCTAGTTGATCTGAGGGTTAACGGTGAATGATTAGAAAGTTTTAATTTTTAGTTTTTATAAGAGCACCACCTTCTTTCGTTGTTGTTTTTATCGTCGTTTGATAGTCTTTTTTTTGGTTGAGAAGATCACCAAATCATTCTTCTTTTTTCTTTTTATTTTTATTAATTTAAACACATCGAAAAACCTCTCAATCTCCTCAAATATCAATCAAAACTAAAAGCTAAAACTTTTCGATCAATCACTGTCAATCGTTAGATCAGCTTGAAACTAAACTGTGTTAATCTTTCGACTAATTGAATGTTTTCCACCGTTGAGATTGTTCACGACCACTTTGTTCATCGAAATTTTGACCTTTATAGTAGCTGAACATTTGGAAAATTAAAATTTTCATTTGGGAAAAAAACTTTAACATTTTCTAAAGACGGCTAACAGAAGTGATTATAATGAAAGTGAACTAAAAGTTCAATTACCGTATTGTAAATTTTAAAAATTTAATGATTAAAATAAAAATATTTTCAAAGTTTAGTAACTACCGGTGTAGTTTAATCTTCAAATTACATCGGTTAGAATTGATAAGAAATCAGAAGCCAAACACTGTCGACGACTCTGTTAAGCGCCTGTGTGCGGTGGCATCCTTCTTCGGGCTTTCACCGTGAGATATGCCGGCAGTGAACTTCGAGAGATACAGTTGATAGCTGAAACTCCATGGCTTTGGAAATTACAGAGATTCTGATAGAAAAACTCAATCTGCTTTGTTGTAAAGAAACAAATTTTCCGAGTTGGAAGAGTTCAAGAAAATCCTGAAAGGTGCAGAGGATCATGAAAGCAGTAGCCACATAATCGGAGACTGGGAGAAGCTTATTCGGGACATTTACTCTCTCGAGGACACCATTGAGCCCCTCATTTCCAGGACAACGTTGCAGCCTCTGCAATTTTTCGTCCTTAAATGGCGTTTCAACAACAAGATCGCGAAACTGGAGATCAGATGTTGCAAAAAACTTAAGGTTCATGGTTTTGAGAACTTAATCAACCTGGAGAAATTGACCTTAACCAATATGGAACCACTTTTTGTAGCAGATGCAAAAGAAAGAATAGGCAACCAAGTAAAAATCAAAGAAAAAGTTTGGAAATTTTCTCGTCCATGGGTGAGTTCTTCTTTCTTGCTTATTTGCTGCATGATTACAAAGAGTCTGTCACTTTTAATGGTTTTCTTTGGTTTAATTCTAGGAATAAATGCCCATGGATATAAAAAGCCAAACCTGCAATTCAGTCTTCAATGTGAAGCAACGTCATGGCATCAACAAATGGAAAGATTTGCCAGTTTCGTGGTCGTTGTAAAGATTGCAGCCAGCATTGCCCACTGTGTTCCAGCAACTTCTGATTTCTGTCATCAGTGGAAGTTTAAGTAATATTGTATTAAGTTGCAAACTTGTTCTCTTTTAGCTATCTTCATGAATGTGTAAGAATTGGGATTGAATTCGGTTGATGGATTTCTTTCAGTGTCTCTAGTTTTTCGGTCTATATTAGTCCTTAAATTTGATAACCTTTGTTATTTTAATCTTTTCACAGCATCGTACTTTGAGATTGACCCTACCTTGAGATTGACCCGTGACAGGATCTCAAAGTACTGCTTATCAAAATGATAAAATAATGCAAGTTCATGGACTAACCTGGACAAAAAATAATTTTAGGGGCCAAATGAAAGAAGTTATCAAGCTCTATAACTAGAAGTTGTTTTATCCTGAGCAAATACATTTGGCCGGTTGGTCAAACAATTTATTGTTGTTCCGTCATATTCCTTTAGGTAATGGGTTCTAAACCTACTAAAAACACTCATATTCCTTCCGGGAAAAGAAAAACACTCCTTAAAGTCGCATATTGAACCTTAATAACTTTCTGATACCGCATGCAGGTAGGTGTTTAGAAGTAGATTAACCAAAAGTTTTAAAAAGTCTAAAATAAACTTTAAGATTTCAAGTTCGATACTTCGAGTCATGTAGATTCCAACACTGAAACACATGACCTAAAACATACTTCGCAGCACAATATTTACAGAAGAAAACAGATTCAATGACCTAAAACATACTTCGCAGCACAATATTTACAGAAGAAAACAGATTCAATGTAGCTCCCGGCAGTTCATTTTGTTGGGTCTTTGTAGCTGAAACGGAAGCGCTTCTTATCTTTTCGATGTCACAGAGGTTCATTACTTCATTTAACCAGCCAACGGTTCTGGTTTCCTTCTTTTCCCCTTCTCTCTTTCCCAGGACTGCAAAGTATGGCATATGAAATGTCTATCATTATTATGCAAAAATGCCTAACAATCAAAACAGGAAACCGTATAAGATACGTGTTACGTTTACATTCAGTACATGTGAATAAATTTCCAATATTCATGGCTTCTTATCAACTCATATTCAGTCTTCAGACACAATTGAGAAAAATTAAAAGACTGCAAGGGTTCACACTGATATGCTATTACCTTTTTTAAAAGACGACATTGGAGAAGACAAACTGAACATGCCCTGCAGCATTGCTCATCAGCAGTGATAGTCATAAATATATGAAATAAAAAGAAAGGAATTTAATATCTTAGGTTCCCATTGAAGAAAAGAATCAAACCTCCGGTATGAAGACAAGTCCTCTAAGCTTCACTCAAACTGTAGATACCCAGAGCTCTGGTATTTTCCATTTAAGTGATCCCAATTCTTTAACATGATTCTGAGACTGAAATGAAGAGAGAAAGAGTGAGAGAGGCACATGTATAAAAATTGAAAATTAAACTAAAATTTAAAAAAAATTATGCTTTCTCCATTTTTGAAGTTCGATGCGACTTTCTTAGGAACATTCATTGTTAAATTTTATTCCATCATTTGGCACTTTTCGATAGTCTGGTAGTTGCACAACACAGGTTAAGAAAAAGTTTATCAAACATGTAGACGTCCAAGGGATTAGAGGCCCGGCATTATTTAAGTTTGCCTAACCCAAATACCTACCTTACATGTAACAAATGCTACGGTAATGCTTTTGCAAATCAACATACCTTTTTCGTGTCAATGTCTTTTATGGTGGCATTAAGGTCGCCCAAAGTTGTTAATTCTCCTTTATGGAAAATCTCCATTTTAGGACATTCTCTTACAATCAATTCATCCAACGGGGGGAGCTGGAAGGTGTCATTCCCTGAGTAAAAGATTGTGAGGCTTGGTAAACGTTGAAGTCGAAGGTACGCCAATTTGGGAAAAACACGAACATCCATCAGGCCATTGCCTTCATGTGCTATGATTTCTTCTATAAGTCTGCAATCAGTTATACTCATCATCTTGAGCTCCCCCATACTTTTAGCAGTAGATGGAGTTATCAAATATATAAATCCATGACATTTTGACACTTCTAGCGTCGTTAGACTCCGGAAAGATGCCGAAGATGGCACCAAATTCTTTAGTCTGCCACATCCCAATATTTTCAGGGTTCCCAATTTCTGTAATACTAACTGGGGTTGGGACGATTCCTTCCAAATATCTGTCAGCTCGGGAAGTTTAGATAGGCTTAATTTGCTTAGTTGATCAAGCTTCCATTCATCCTCTTCCTTACCAGAAAATCCTTTCCCTTGGAATATTTCACTAAAGGAAGCATCACTCAGAATAAGCTCGGGAATCTTGGAAAAAGACTTGAAGAAGCAAGATAGAATAGTTGATTCCTTGCGCAAGCGTATGAGCTTTACAACTTTGAGGCTGGGGAAATACTGATCTGCTGGAATTTGCTGTCCTTGCCAAATTCTTTTCATGACGGCATTCCACTCCAACCAAAGTTCAAGTAAACAAGGAAATGTATCCTAGAAAGTGGACAACTATTGTGTAAGAAAAAGATGCTTCTATAATGTCGAGAAAAAATTATTTAACAAAGTTTATACATTTTTATTGATCCTTTTTGCTCAATCAGATTAGACATATAGAAATGACATGAAAAAAATAATGCACGTGTTAAAGTCCTTAGGCTCGTACCTCATCAACCCAAAACAAGGATTGTTGAATTGACATTTCAACTTCATGAGATTTTTGAAAACCCAAAGCCTCTGAAGCAAATATATGCACCTTGTCACAGCCACAAACTTGTATCTTCCGTAATGAGGGCCACTTTGTAGTATGCAACTTTGGGTAGAAACTCCTGAGTTTGGGTAGCATATAAAGTTGCAGGTATGCTACTCTAGGAAATACAAACTTAATGGCGGCCTCAGCCACGGTTGATCGAGTGGCAATGACAATATCTGATTTTCCAGCATTAATTTCCTCAGGTTCAACTATTACTTCAAGAGAATCACAATTATATATGTGCAATTCATTTAGTGTTTGAAGTCCTCCTTCCAACATCTTGATTGGAAATATATTACTTAGTTCTTCACAGAATCCCACCTCAAGGTATTTTAGCTCAGAGAAGGACTTTGGTTTGCATTGGCTGTGCCATATATTTTTCAAGTTACTCAAACCAATGATTATTAACTTCTCCAAGGCTGGGAAAGCCACCTACAAAGTTCATCTGATTCCGTTAACAACCAAATGATTGAAGATAAAACAAGAAAGAAAGATGAGAAAGTGTCTGAAGTAGAATCACTACAAAACCATATAATTTGAAATTAGAAGGAGAAGAAAGGTGTAAAATGTAGAATTCACAAAAACTAGAAAGGAATAATAAACTTCAGCAATAGGCAGAAACCACCTGGTCATCAAAAAGAGGTGGTCTATCAGTGTATGTACTTCTGATAACAGAAAATAATGGACAGTTCCTTATGCAAAGCTCCTTCAAAACGAGGAATTCAACGTGATCTGCTTTGCAGAATCTTTTCAGCTCGGGAAGGCCATGGAGGCTCAAGGAAACCAGATTGGTCAACAATATATTGCTCTTGCTTTCATTTGGGGCTATGACCTCTTCCAAGAACTTGCAGCTGGAAATTTCCAAGGTCTTCAGTTTCACAAGAACTTCAACCATAAAGGACGGAAACAGATATTTCAGATTGTTGCAGCCCTCCACAACCAAGGTTGTTAAATTTTTAAACGAAGAGGACACTTGTGGAAGTTGGTCATGACATAGTATTTGAATGTTAAGTGCACATAGTTTCAAGTACTCTAGCTTACAAAACATCACCTGTCAAAAAAATGTTGATGAGAAACCTTTATTTGATTATTTGTTTGGAATGATTTTATAACTTTGGAACTTAGAATTCATGTAACCCCATTGGATTTAAATTGAGATATTCAAGCTTTAACCATATTAAATGAACTTGTGCATATTAAATTGCCTTCTTCAATAACAAAATGTCTGAGTGGCTCTTTCTTGTCTACCATTAAAAACCTTTCCTTTCAATATTGTGACTGCAACGGATTCAGTTCATGAAATGTTGAGCATTGATGGGTGAAATATATAATATATACGTTGAATAGCTATTTTCTATAAATGTCCTAAGGGTGTCTTATTAATGTAAAGATTGCAGGCTTTAACAGTAAAAGAAACTCTACTGAACTTTTGATTAATGACAAATGGAAACTCCCCGATCTTCAATTGAAAAAACTTGTGCATATATGCATCTACCTATGTTGCTTTATGACTTGCATGAAGTTATCAGAATGTATAATAAATGAGTGATGTCCATCTTTTGTTATCTAGAGGGACATGTTCCCCATGCTCTTGCAAATGTGCAAGGTACAAAAATTTCAAGAAAATGGACTGAAGCAACAAAGATAGTGAATATTCATGAAGGGGGTTGACATCTAGATTATAGAAATATAAATGTAATTTGAATATATAGGCTTTTACTGAAAAAAAATTATTCCTCCATTTGTTAAATCATATATTTTGTGCAACATATTAAGATTTTACAGACAACTTTTCTGTACGATGAAAAGAATGAAATAATATTTCTTCTTTAGAAACTTCAGGTAGGCTCAGAACCTAGATCTTGAACGCGAACACATCTAAACATCAAGACCAGGCGAGGCCAAAGATGAAATACCAAGAGGAAAGAAGTATTCCTCATGAAAACTTCCAACTGAATTTATGCTAAATGGATAGGTAAGGATATGAAAATAGAAGCTTTTTATCAAATTTTAACTTTTCAACTGTTTTCATTCATTTTACACATTGTAGTTGATGACTCACAACATACATTTCCATATGTTTGACGGTAAAATTCAGAATTTTATGCAACAGATAAAACAAAAAAATCAAGAAGTCACATGCCAAAGATGAAATGTAGTCAAGATTTAGTGCTCAATCACAGTATGCACAAAAATTGTTGTGTAGCGCAAATTGTCAAATATACTAATTAGTAATGGTATGCAGCAGGTTTAAGGTACTCAAAATTTAAGTGCATAATTGTGTTTGAAAATAATGAAAGCCAAAATTATAGTTGGAAGAGGAATACCTTTTCATCAAACAGGGAAATGGTCCTGGACCTTGTACCACTTGTTGACTGAAGCTTTCCTTGTTGAGATGTTGAATGCCTCTTATCATCAGAGCAAAAGCTTATTAACTTCGGAAGATTTTGTAACGTCAAGAAGCGCAAATGAGGAAACTCAATTTCACCTGTTGTTTCAATTTCACTAATTTCCCCTTCTCCCTCCCGAAAAACAAGCTCCATTATATTTTTGCAGTCAGTTACTTCAAATTCTTGAAGCTGGGGAAGACCCTTGACCATGGAGAATGACAACAGATTCAATAATCTACCGCAGCATCTGACCTTACAGACTCTTAATTTGCTGAACGACCCTTCCCCAAGTTGGCCAAGGCATATCTTCTCCAAGCTAGTCAAATTATCAAGGAACAACAACTCCAATGAGGGAAAGGCTTTAGGAGACTGCTCCATAGCATTAACAATGTACAAAATCTCCGAATTGTTCTGGATATGGAGATTTTTTAAATCTTCTCCATTTAACTCAAAAAGTACATTGTTTATACCTTTTAATTCATCAAGGTATAGATCTTCAGTACTCTTCAGCAACTTTTTCACCCCAGAGTGCAAATCTATGCTTCTCTTTAGCTTTAGCTTCATCGTTCTTGAGTACTGAAACTTACCAGACCAATCCCACACATCTCCAATCAAAACCTTGTATCTTTTCAGACCTTTAACGAACAAGTCTTTTGGCATGATCCGATCGTCACAAATATGAACTTCTAATGTACTTAGCCTCGACAAATGATTGAATTCGGTGAGGCTAGCATAGCTTTGTTGATCATTATCAAGTCCTTTAGTTCTCCATTGATTGAAGCTGTCACCCAAATATAGTTCTTCTAATCCGGAAAAACGTGACAAGACATCAGATGGAATTACTTTGAGTTGAGTACAACCACTCAAGTCTAACAACTTTAGCTTAAGCAGCTGCCCCATTTCACCCGGTAGTGCTTCAATATCAGATCCTAAAAGGCTCAGGATCTCTAAATTCTTCAGCTCTCCAACACCAGCTATGTTTCCCAACACGCACTGATCCAGACACAGCGTATGAAGGTCTGTCAGGAGACAAATTGATGAAGGCAAGGATGAAAAATGCATTTTAGTCAAAGTTAAGACTTTCAGATTTCTAGTTTCCATAAACATGTTAGGTGGCATTTTCAGAGAAGGATCCTTGTTACCCATATAGAAAAAATTAAGTTGCGGACATGTCAGGACATCCGGAAGCTCTGTAACGGTAGCATATTGCAAACTAATCCACCAGCAGTTTTCCATTCCATTTCCATCCGGCCATTGTGTTAAAACAGCCTCGCTTTTTAATGCAAACACGTTCTTGTCCCTAGAAGCAATTGATATGATGGCATCGCAAATAAGGTCATGCATATCAAACCTCTCATCAGTGTAACTATCATGTAACAGAGAACGGGCCTTTAGAGTAGCCAACAGCGTAATCAATCTATTACGGCTTTCTTCCACTGTCCAGACACCTGAAAATAAACCCAAACCCATGGTATATTTCAACAAGTCTTGAATGGCAGCATGATGGCCGAGTAAGCTGCAAAGCAAAAGAGTGCGTTTAAATTCCTCACTTTCCAAATAATGATAACTAAACTGTATAGCCGGATATATTCCTTCTCTCCCTAGAATATTTCTTCCCCTACGTAATTCTAGCAAAGCTAATCTCCATAAAGATAAACTTTTATTTCTCAAAGCCCTTGCAACAGTCACAATTGCAAGGGGCAGACCATAACATCTTTTAGCTATCTCCCGGGCAGTAGACAACAAGTCAGGACTTTCAACACTATTTCCAGCCATTTCCTTAAACAGGACCCAAGCTTCGCTCTCATCTAGAGGTTCAACCAGAAAAGTTTCCTGAGCATCCATGGAATACAATACATCCTGACCTCTAGACGTCAGCAGTACTTTGCATCCCCCGTGTGCATTTCCATAAGGAATTCCAACTTCAATCAGATCTAACAGCTGCCAAATATCATCCAAAATAAAAAGAATCTTCTCCTCTCCCATCAATCTTTCCCACAATTGAGATGCCCTTGCAGCCACGCTCATTACTACGAATTGAAGACCCAGACAATCAGCAATTTCATCTTGAATTCTCATAATATCAGGAGAAGCACTTATATATACCATGACTATTACATCAAATAACTTGGCCTGACGAGCTTCCATAGCAAATTCTTTGACCAGAACAGTTTTGCCCACACCAGGCATGCCATACACGCCGATCATGCTCAAGTTATCATCTCTGAATGCCTTCATTATTTTATTTAAGACTTCCCTTCTTGACTGGGAAACCTCTAACTCGTAACGAAAAGCTGGTATTGGAAATGGAACAATACGGTTTGGAACTTCAAAAAAACTGTAACGGTCAAGGAGTTCAAAAATAGCCATAGTCTGTTGGTCCGCTATCCTAGCGAGTTTGTACCGAGACAGGAGATTCGGACATAACCCAATGAAACACTTCTTTTCCGCCGTTTCTGCTTCCTCCACCATTACATGACTCACCTCGTCGATCATATCATCGGCGCAGTACAGCCAGTCTCTAACATCATCAGAGATCTCTTCTCCATTCCTTTGGGCATCGCCGACAGTATGCTGTATCCTTTCCATTGCGTCCTTTAGACGTTCGACACGATCTCTGAGAAGCTGAAGTTTGCTCCGATAGTTGAAAACATAGCCAATACGATTCTTAATCGGAGTGACCGTGTAGTCGGCACAAGTGGCTGTGAGGGAGTACCATACTGAAGCAGCGATAACCTCCATTATCCTTTTTTTTTTAAATTAAACCAAAGTATATCTGATGCAATTGCAAATAGAGAACCCAAATCGCAAAGACAGCAGCTGAAAATGAAAATCGGGGGGGAAAACTTAAATCAGATAAAAAAATCTTTCTTATGCAAAAAGCGCGTTGTCAAAGGCCTACCTAGGTCCCGTTCAGGATTGAGTTTGGAACCGGTTTTTGGCTGTCGAACGGAGAAGCTACGCCGAACGGCCAAATATTACGCTTTTTGGACCAACTTTTGCACCTGATTTGGTCTCCAAACCAATCTCTTGGCTGTCAACGAGAGAGAGTTTGTTTCTTCGTTTCTTCACTGGACTGCGGTGAGGAAGAAAGGGAAAATGCAAAGATCACAAAATCGAAAG
Organism: Hibiscus mutabilis; assembly: GCA_019671005.1. NCBI lineage: Eukaryota > Viridiplantae > Streptophyta > Magnoliopsida > Malvales > Malvaceae > Hibiscus > Hibiscus mutabilis. The sequence continues at coordinate 4,114,510 of CM033737.1, read as the reverse complement.
GAAAGTAGTAGTCAAACTCAAAAGTCTCAAAATCATACCCTAAAAAAACGGATAAATACTGTAACTTTAATAAATTATTTAATTTTGTTATCAAATTTTTAATTATTTTAATATTATCATTAAACTTTTAATTTTGTTATAAATTAATCACTGACCTATTGAAAAAGTGACGTACCAGTTCAAATATTTTGTATAATAACACATTTAATCCTTAATATTTGCACATTCAAACAATTTAATTTTAACTTAAAAAAATAATTAATTTAACTCTTATTATTTACACATTTAGTCCTCCATTGTCTGCCTCCACCATCTGTCGTCGACTGCTCTACTCTGACCCTGAACATGGCAGATTGTTTGTCATTCGTGTCGAAGCCTGAAGGAACTTGCTTTACCGGGTTGAAAACCGGCCCAGAGTGTTTTATGTGATGCTTTTAAGAGCAGTGCTTCCATGGGCGTCTCTCTGAATGTTCCGAAAGCCTCCACCTTTCCCGTTGCTTGCAAAAGTTTCTGCTCCTTCTGCCACTAACTGCGCTGGTGCTTTAAAGGCTGTGTTTTGTTGGATCTTCATTAAATTTGTTATTTGGTTTACAATGCGACAATTTCATGGGGGAATTTTTCAACTTTTAGTATCATTTTCATGCATTTATTCCTTTGAACAAGGAAAAAAGACTAGATTTTGGGTTTTAGAATTGATGATTTGTAAGTGATAATGTTGTTCTTATGTGTCTTGGCAGTGCCTGTTACTCCTGCTGGTGCACCAGGTCTATGTTCACATAAATCTGATCCTTATCTTGACATACATGTATAATAGATTGATTTCTCAAATTTTGTATTGGTTATGGTGAAATAAGCTAGTTTTGAGCAATAGACTTCATGTTTGAGATGTGGTCCGAAAAGGGTCTTATGTTTGAGATATTGGTTATGAGTTACGACCCTTCCTTTACTCTGCTTAATAATATAAACTTTTCAACTCCTTGCTACACAATTTGCTGACGCAGCGACCGACAGTTGTGGTTGTTCATGGTTAATCAAAATACTACAATAGTTAATTGTAAGTTATGTTGTTAGTGCAATTATATGATAATATTTAAATATAATGTGTTTTAATTACACTAAAACTAGAACTTATGGTTAACCATGCACACTCCGACCACAGCATTAGCAGAAACTGCAAAGCACCAACCCCTGGCAACTCAGGATCTTCGGTGCTTTCAGATTCGGCCGGATATCTTGTCGTAGGCATTATTAGTACGTTAATCTCCGGCTACGTATTATGCTAATCATTGCAGTATCAGTAAGTTGAACGACTACAATACTAAATTAAAACAATGTGTAAATAATAAGGGTTAAATTTATTATTTTAACATGTCAATGACCTATTTGAAGCAAAATTAAAAGTTTAATGGTAACATTGAAGCAATTGAAAGTTTGGTTACTAAATTGAATAATTATCAAAGTTCAACTACCATTTGTATATTTTACCCTAAAATAAATATATATGGGTAATTATTCTACAAAAATTCCCATGTGTCATAATTTTAGGGATTTAGGGGTTTAGAATTTAAGGGTTGTGGTTAGGATTTAGGTTTTATTGTTAGAGTTTAGGGTCTATAAGTTAAAACGTAAATCCTGACATATTACCCTAACTTCTAAACCCTAAATTCTAACTATAACCCTTAAATTCTAAACCCCACCATATAATATCATTAACATGAGTATAGCACAAAAATAGACAAACTCGAAATAAGTAAATAATTTGAATCTTGATATCATGAATGAAGAAAATTATATTGAAAAAGTCTTTTTCATAATAAATTTTTACAGTACTTGATTCATTCGAATCAATTAATAAATCACGTATTGATAGTTATAAAAAATGAGTCATAGTTGTGAATATTTTTTATGATATATTTGATTATGGGTTATATTTTGATACACAATATATGTAAAAAAAATATTACACAACTTTCTTTAAAATAAAAAATCTAAATTCCTAAACCTAAAACTCTAAACCCTATATTTTAATCCTAAAGTCTAAACCATTCAACCTAAACTCATAAACATTAAACCCTAAATCTAACACCCTAAACCCTAAATCTAACAAGCTTGTATAAAATTTAGTTTACACAGCTTATATATTAAAGTTTTTTCCATTAATTATATAGGAAAATTTGTAATTATAATACAAGTTTTTAAATAGTTTGTATAAATCTAAACATAAAATAAAAAAATTAGAAGTAAAAATAAAATATATATATATATATATATACTTGGTTATATTTGGAGACACAAGTTATGTAAAAAAATTACATAACCCTTTATATTTAAACTATAAAATCTAAAACCTAAATCCCTAACCCTAACACTCATAAACTTTAAACCCTAAATCTTAATCCTAAACCTTAAATTATAAACCCTATAATCTAAACCATTAAACTCTAAATTTCAACCTAAACCCTAAATTTGAAATGTATCAAAGTATTTTTCATATATATATATTCTCTGTTTGTTCAAATTAAATCAAATACTAAATATTACTATGTAAATAACATCATCTGACAATTCAAAAAAAAAAAAAAAAATAACATCACCTGAATCCTGAAGGCTATTATGGCAACCTTAATAGCAACCTTGAATTTTCATTCATATTGACGGAATCATTTTTCGACATAGTTTGAGCAGTAAAAAAGTGCAAAATAAACTTTAGGCACTTAAAAAAAATAGTTGAACATCTAATAGTTTAGGCACCTAAAAAGAAAAAAAGTGATAGTTTGAACACTTATTTTAGTATTAAGCTTTTTTTTTATTAAATGAAGAGATATTACATTTTCATGCTGAGCTTCAAATTATACAATATGAGGCAATATGAACATCTTTAGCCATTAGATCAATTAGTCTAAAGAGTAAATTACACTAGTAGTCACACAACTTTTATCATTTTTTCTATTTTAATCATCAAATTATTTTTTTAATTGACACTATTGTTACATATATTTTCTATTTTAGTCACTGACCATTAAAGTTTTCTTAAGTTTTAACAGAGATAGTGACATAATATGGTATAATAACAATGTTAGTTTTTAAAATTTATACATTCTATCAATTAAGTCATAGTTCACAATAACTTAACATATATACGACACAAAAAGTCATAATACATGTCCCACTTAGGAGAAAAAAACTTATTTGAATATGTTTTTCTGCAACTGAACCAAAGAAATTATTTTCTCGTCTAAGGATATTGTTACATTACTCTTGTAAATTCGTTCTCTTTTCCCCACGATAGAGGGGAAGCCTCGTGACTAGACAACGACTTTGGGGTGAATATTTTGAATTGAAAAAAAATCTAAGGCAACTTGTCGGGAAATCAGGACAAGTTTCCCTTTAGCATTTAAAAAATCCATCCCAAAATTATCGTGTAGTCATGATGCTTTCCCAATGTCGGTGGAAAGAAAGGATAACTTTACAAGGGTGCTGCTGCAACATCCAAGACGAGAAAATAAAATTATTTCAACCATTATTGTTTTCAAGGAAATTATCCCAAAAAAATTGTCGATTCATATTATTTGAACAAAATCACCGAAAATAATATATTTAACACATATAAATCCTTTCGCTATTTTTACCCTATTTCTATTTCCCTTTATTTCTTTTTCGATAAAGTTTTTTTTTCCACTTTTTTAGCATGTTTAGTATTGTTTTTACCCTAGAGTAGTACGGATGATTCGGCCCGATCTGAGGAGCCACACTCAGGTCACGTGAGCAACCCAACAACAAAATCCATATAAATTAAAATTATATTAAACCATTTTAAAACTATAAAGCAAAATCTTTAATAAAGATATGTTTATTCAAAATATTTACGGTTGACCAAAATCAAGATTCAAAAACCAATTATTAAAACTAAAATTTAAAGTCAAATATAATTACAAGACGTGACCTACATGCTCCAACTACAATTATACCGTACTCCACAAGCAATGCTACTAGAACTCCCAGTATAGATGTCAACATCCCGAACAAAACTCAAACTTAATAACCTGCGAAAAAGAATAGTAACATGAGCTTTGAAAAAGCTCAATAATACAAAATTACCTAAATATGCTATAGTCAAACAAGCAAGTAAAAAGGCTAGGCATAAATCGAACCTGATTTAATCATGGCAACTACAGGTTCCACGTGTGTTTATATATATATATATATATATATATCGTGAACTACTTAAGAATAGGCATTTTGATATTCTCTATTTCCCTTCAATAAATTATGACATTTACGGGTTAATCTATATGATTCATAAATTATTCTAAGTCGGACATTATCATTTACACAATTCTCATACGGTAAACTAGTCAAGACTACCACTCTAGCTGCATACTTATATTTATGATTTGCATATTTATGTTTTATGATTTTTTTGCCATATCATCATCTCTAGCTGCATACTTATGTTTATGTTTTGCATGAAACATGGTATAGTAGAAGTGTACCACTTAGCTTTATAAGCTCAGCGTTTGAAATTGTTGTTTTCGTTTGCAGGTTAGTGTAGGGAAACGCCGGTTCACCCCATGGCGCAACGGAAAAATTATCAAGTGAATTTCACCAGTGATCCATGTACGAGGAACGAATCCGGGATGAAAAAGGATGAAACGTTACCTTAATTAAATCAAATAATCACAGGGACGTAGGAGAATCCAATTCCTTTAGCACGATGTCAAACCCTAGTCGTCATAATATCGTTCTAACATCTACGCAGTCCACCCGAATGAAACGAACAATATTTTACTTCTATAACTGTTAGAGAAGTTTTTAGCAGTAGGCATATCTTTGGCTGCTAGACCTTATGCCTTTATATAGCATTCAAACCTAATCCTAATTAAATTCGAATTTATTAAATATACAATATATTTAACCAAATATAATTAAATATGTAGAATCTAATTCAACTTCAATTATGTTTCTTTATGGATATATATATTAATAGTGTTTGATAATTATAATAATTATCTAGTATTATATATATAAACGAAATTATATAATTACAATAATTACAGTTTTTAGTAAAATCAAATATATATACATATATATTTATTTTAACTAATTTCGTGTACAAGTTTGTATAAATGCTATCTAGTCGATATATGTTCATTTCAATCATAGGGTATGACCCTTGTAGGTTCGTGTAACGTTAGCAGTAATATCTAGAACAATTCTAATATTACAAGCAATGAGTAACATCTAGCAATACATCATTGCTACCTAAGTTACAGGAAGTCATGGTTCGACATAACCTCTTCATGATTAACTCTTTTTGTAACCCCCTTGACCCGGTTTAGTCGTAAGATTGAATCGAGCGAGCTACTTTAGGGTTTGCCGAGACAAACCCTAAAGAATTACAAACGCTTAACAATCCAAACCTTATCTAAACAAAGGCCAGCCAAAACCTAAAGATTCTAACACCTTAACAATATCAATTAACATCCAAAAACATCTTAATCACGTCCTTATACCTCAAGTAACTCTACAGCAACAAGATCACACCAAAAACCAACTATAAACAACCTAGAAAACTAGCAATCCATGTAGTTTCGGGATTTCATTGATTAAACACTTCTTTCCACATTAATATACTTCCAAATAAAGATCTAAATCAATTAGATTCATCATCAAAACAGATCCAAATCAATTTCCAACAATTTTGCAAGTAAAACTCAATTTAATCATTAAATCCATATTAAAATCATAATTCCTTAACATAAATCAATAACAAATGATCAAGAACTTAGGAATTTCATTAAAGAACCTTTAATTAGAGGAGAGAAACGAAAATCACCTCTAATTGCTAATTTCTCCCTTAATTGGCAAAGCTCGATTGAAATCCAAATAGATTTTACAATATGAATTGAAGAAATCAATTAGAAAAATAAAAGGAAATCAATAGATATTGTTTCCTGAGAGTTTTAGAGTGGAAATCTTAGTTTGGTTACTGAGAAAGTTGAGAGAAAAAGGTTGAAAGAAAAGTAGTTACGTAAGAAAGTAATTTTGCAAAATAAAAATCCTTTTTATTTAATTATAAAACCATTTAAAAACACCTTAAAATAGCCTAAATTAAAAGATAAATCTGATAAAAAATATTGGTCAAATAGCTCCTTAAAGATTTTAAGTTTTGACCCTTTTACGATTTAGTCACTAAAAACAATTTTGAAAACTTTCATTTTAGTCACTAGATCAAAATGTACCAGAATCAGATTTTATTACCTCAAATTGAATTTATCAAATTACTTAAAATATTAATTAATTAAATTCTCACATTTTTCTATATTTTATTTACCAAAAACAAATTTATAAGATTTAATTCCCGAAACTATTCAAATTGCCTAAATTGGTTCTTTCAAACCACCTACCTGATCCGGTCCACATCTAGGCCCAATTTTAGGGTGTTACAACTCTTCCCCTCTTAAGAAATTTTGTCCTCGAAATTTACCTGGCAGAAAAAAAGAGGGAACTGCTTCAACATGTCCTCCTTGCTCTCCCAGGTAGCATTCTCTACACTACGGTGCTGCCACATCACCTTTATCAACTCTATGTTCTTTATGCGGAGAACTTTACTACTCAAATCCATAATTATCATCGGTTTCTCATCATAGGTCAAATCTGAATTCAACTCAATCTCCTCAATAGGCATTACATGCGAATGATTCAATCTATACATTCGAAACATCGATACATGGAAAACATCATGTATCTTTTGTAATTCTGCAGGCAACCACAACCTATATACAACTGGACCAACACGCTCTAACACCTCATATGGCCCAATAAATCTAGTACTCAACTTGCCCTTCCGCCCAAACCACATCACCTTTTTCCAAGGCGAAACCTTCAAAAACACACAATCTCCAACTACATACTCAATCTCCCTTCACTTCAGATCAGCATATGACTTTTGCCGATCTGAAGTAGCTTTCAAACGATCGCTAATAAGCTTTACTTTCTCATTGGTATCCTTTAACACATTCGACAAAGAAACATACTTCTCTTCTGCCTCCGCCCAACAAAGTGGCGTACGACATCTTCTACCATACAAAGCCTCGTACGGTGCTATCTGGATACTAGCATGATAACTATTATTATAAGCAAACTCCACTAGCGGCAACTGCTTCTCCCACGATCCTTGAAAATCAATAACACAAAACTGCAACATATCCTCCAGCATTTGGATAACACGTTTCGACTGACCATCTGTTTACGGATGATACGAGGTACTGAAGTTCAACCGTGTACCCAAGGCTTTATGCAAACATTCCCAGAACCTCGCGATGAAATACGAATCTCTATCCGAAACAATGAACTTCGATACCTCATGCAACCTTACAATCTCTGTAATGTACAACTCTGCCAACTTATCCAAAGTATACATCGTATGCACAGCCAGAAAATGTGTACACTTCGTAAACCTATCCACAATCACCCAAACAGAATTTTTCTTCGATGGCGTCAAAGGCAAACCAGACACAAAATCCAATGTGATTCTCTCTCATTTCCACTTAGGAATCCTCAACGGTTGTAACAACCCGAAGAAAATTGATGTTCTGCCTTAACAAGTTGATAAACCATACAACGAGCAACAAAATCTGCGACATCCTTTTTCAAGCCAACCCAGAAATACTCTTTCTTCAAGTCCTGATACATCTTCGTACTCCCTGGATGCATAGCAAAAGGACTCGAATGTGCCTCAATCAAGATAATGTGCCTCAACTCTTCATTACTCGGCACCACCACTCGACCTTTGAAACACAAAACCCCGTCTTCACTAAAACCATAATCCATTTGATTTCCATCCAAGATATCATTAACATGCAACACTAGCGCATCATCATAAGGCCGTTTCTTCTTAATCATATGCAACATCGAAGGCTTCACTTGCAACTCAGCCAACAACCCGCCATCTTACGCTACACTCAACCGAGCAAACATTGCCCTTAACTGTAACCCCCTAAATTTAACCTAATTTCTTAGGTTAAATCTTGGAAGTCAAGTATGAAAACTTTCCCCTCAAGTATCAAAATTTTGGTTTACTTGTTAATAAATCAAAATTATTATTAAATAATAATAATTATCATAAAATAACTAAGCTAACATGAATCTCGAACATTAAAATATAATATGAAAATTTAATAAAAATATGTGAATTAATTCAGAAATGCATGTTGAAACAAAATCCCAATTTAAATGTCCCAAATGTCCGAATTACAAAATGTTCCAAAATATGTTAAAACATTAATCTGAATAATTGACAAGAGTTCATACTAAATAATAAAATATTAGAATAAAATGCGAGAAGCTCTAAGTACCGAGTCGCCTAATCAGTTTGAGTACCTGAAAGAAAAAACTATGGGGGTGTAAGCTAAAGAACTTAGTGTGTCTCTAAAGTGCAACCAACACAAAAACAAAACAATATTTTTATTTTCTAATAAAGGCTTTTCTGAATGCGTAATAAATTTGATAAATCCAAATCATATGTTATGATGTCCGATGCATGACTCAAAACCCGACTATCCGATATCATACAGAGTGAAGGTTGCCCTAGCTAGAGTGGAGGTTTCCCTCGCCAGAGTGGAGGTTTCCTTCTCTTTTTCCGAGCACAATTTCGATCCTATGTCACATGATATGATTTGTAAAATCATAAATCCGAACTCTTACGAATGTCTCATTTTCTAAAAAATTCGATACTTAATTTAAAAGCAAAATTTAATATGCCATGCATGATGTTTTAAAAATATTCCTGAACCACAATCAATCAGACAATAAATCAAGCAAGATAGAAAACATTATTTTACAGTATATAGCACGGTTAGGAAACACAAATACGTGACACACCTTAGCAAGCAGTAGCTTTAATGCCGAGAAGAACGAACCTCACACTCAGATCACTAAAAATTATTACTGAAATTCAAAACTTCCCAATTCTCAATTAGAGTTTTCAAACCAAAATCCCCAAATGTTAGGGGTTTCTAAATTAGGGATTTTACAATTTAGGTTTCCCTGAATGGTACTCAATTGTTAGATCATAATCCTTAAGCAACTCCAACCATCTTTATTGCCTAAGATTTAACTCCTTCTGAGGCATCAAATACTTTAAACTTTTGTGGTCTGTGTAAACAATACACTTCTCACCGTAAAGATAATGTCGCCAAATATTTAAGGCAAACACCACCGCAGCCAACTCAATATCATGCATAGGATAATTGCGCTAGTGCACCTTTAACTGTCTAGATGAATAAGCTACAACCTTTTCTTTCTGCATCAACACATACCCAAACCCACGTAAGATGCATCATTGTACACAACAAATTCCTTCTCTGACTCTAGTTGAATCAATCTTGGAGCTTGCGTCAAAGCATACTTCAACTTGTCAAAAACTTGTTGTCTAACCTCTTTCCACTCAAAACTCACATTTTTTGTAACAACTTCATCAAAGAAGCAACAATCCTCGAGAACCTATCCACAAAATGTCGATAATATCCTACAAACCCTAAAACTTATGAACCTCCGATACTAACTTTGGTTGCTTCCAATTCACCACAGCCTCAACTTTCTGCGGATCCACACAAATACCCTCGGCCGAAACAACATGACCAATAAAAACCACCTGCTTGATCTAAAACTCACATTTACTTAGCTTGGCATAAAGCTTGTTGTCTAACAAAATGTTATCGATAAACACTACCACAAATTGGTCCAAGAATTCATGAAACACACTATTCATCATATCTATGAATGTTGCCCGTGCATTTGTCAAACCAAACGGCATCACTAAGAACTCACAATGCCAATAACGTGTGCGGAAAGTTATCTTCGACATATCCTTATCCTTCACCTTCAACTAATAATACCCAAACCGCAGATCAATCTTAGAAAACACTGTAGCACCCTAGAACTGATCAAACAAATCATCAATCCTCGGTAAAGAATGCTTGTTCTTAACCGTCAACTTGTTCAGTTACTGATAATCAATGCACATTCTCATCGTGCCATCTTTCTTTTTCACAAACAACATCGGTGCTCCCTATGGTAACACACTTGGCTGAATGAATCCACGACCTAACAACTCTTGCAACTGCGTCTTTAACTCCTTTAACTCTTTTGGTATCATACGGTACGAAGCAATCGACACCGGAGCCATATCCGCATATGTCTCAATGCAAAACTCCGCCTCTCTATCCGACGACAAACCAGACAACTCTTCCGGAAACACTCCTAGAAAATCGCAAACTATAAGAATATCATGGGCACACACTTTCTTCATATTCAGGTTTATAACATAGGCTAAGTATGCTTGACCCCCATACTTTAACAACTTCTGCACCTCCAACGTTGAAACCACATTTGACATGAACTTAACATTCTCGCCCACAACCACAACTTTATAATCCTTAGCAAGTTTTAGCGAAACTCGCTTGGCCTCAAAATAAACTACAGCCTTGTGTTAAGATAACCAATCTATTCCCAGAATCACGTCAAAACCGTGAAACGATAACTCCACCAGGCCAGCTTCAAACACATGCCCTTGAACCATCAAAGGACAACTCATATACAACTTCATAGCTACAATCGTCTCACCAAAGGAACTTGTTACTTGCATACCAACATCTAACAACTCCACATGTAAATCTAACAAACATGCATGCTCGTGCAAAATATAGGAATGCGTATGTAGCGAATGTCTCGCTAAAAAAAACGATGATTTTTGAACGGAATTTTTGATATAAGGCGTTTGGATATAAAATATTTATTCCGCAGGGTTTACAAAAAAAAAACCTCATAAAAATGGAGTCGCCACCGGCCACTTAGGTAGGCCGGACACCACAAAACCAGAGATTCAAAAGACAGGGTTCGGGAGTCGGTTACGGATGGGGAAGGATTAGCACCCCCACACCGCCCAAAAAAATTGGTACTTTAATAATTACCGCTTTATGAATATTGGATTTTTCGGATTAAAGTGACGATATTTTTAAATTTCGGTCATAATTGTGAATATATTTTAAGGGTCCCGTTATTCGAGAATAAACGCCCAACCACTATCACTACGCTTGATACTGGCCCCGTTTACGCTCGGATAAAAGGACACCGCATTAACAATTTATATCTCGATATGCAATCTTAATGGCAAAAACATAAAACATGACAAATCATTTAAATATAATAAATATTGACATACCAGAACATTAATTTATCATGAATGATATTTTAGACTAAAGCATGTATATATATATACATATTACTCTAAATAATAGATAAAAACAACTATCATATGTCAAAATAATAGGGCAGGAATAAATGCATATATATACGAACAAGTATTTCAAAAAGACATGCATACTGATAATAAAGCATATTTCAACATATACGGATTCACATATCGTATAAAAAGGGTAAATTTACTAACATGCGGCCCTAAAAAATAAGAAAGCACACACACATATAAAATACAGAATACGCCATGTACGAACCAATTAAAACGTAACATGCTTGACATGAATAACCAGATAAAAACATAAATATTATATTTATCACATATATACATAAAAACATAAAACGAGTCATATACGAGAGACAGAAAATAAAGTAATATCAACATATACGGTTATAATACGAACAATAATATTTACAAAGAAAACAGATCAAAATGAAAGAAAAACAAAAGTCGGTAAGCAGAATTTAAAGAACAATAATATGTAATTTGTGGACGAAATTGCGAAACAAATAAAACCTAAAAGGACCAGGATTGTAATTATACCAAGGGGCAGACCCAAAGTGAAAAGTTCAAAAACGCGGGATGATTAAGGACGTAATTTTACCAATTAGAAATCGATTGGTGTAATTTAGTGACTAAATTGTGACTTTTGAAAAACTCGGGGACTGGATTGTGATTATACCATGCGGCAAGAAAAAATGAAAATATTGAAAACGCGGTGGGATTAAGTGTGTAATTTACCCATTTAGTAAAATAATAACATCTATATAAGGGCTATTTTCAGATCAAACCAAGTTTTCCCCATTTTCGTTTCATTCTTGATTTCTCAAATATCCAGCGTTCATCTTTTTCTCTCAAATGTTCTTGAGAAACCCGAGAATCCGGCGGCCGTCGCCGTATTATTCTCGCCGCCGGCCGCCGCTAACCGGCGCCGGTGGACTCCCAAAATACACCAAAACCTTCCTCTTGTCGTCCTCAATATGAATCCATGGTTGGATTCGGAGGATCCCCTTTATTTAACCTAGATCTAAGAAATACGAACCCAAAAATATATTTTCTTTAGACCAAAACGAGACCACAAGGGGTCTTCCCTCCCTTTGTTCACGGATACGGCTTGTAGAAGTCGAAAGGCTTGTCACAGAGGAAGGAAGACCCACGGACAAAGCCAGTAAGACTTCTTTACTTGCTTTTTTTTTTATTTTCTCGTATGTACATGCAAATGAAAACGGGTAAGAAAAAAAAAAAAGACAAAAAATTACCACTGGACTGCCTTTTGATTATCTTGACTGGTTACAAGTTTCTGGTTTTACAAGCTTTCTGTTTTTTTTTTGTGTTATTACTCTCTCTGTTTTTTTTCTGCTCGCTCTTCTCTAAAAAAAACTCCCGTTACAACAGCCCCGTTTCATATATATCACTATCTCTGTATTTTGGTTGCAACTTGTATCTTCTTTTCAGATCTGACATTTGCTTGTTATCTTTGGCATAATCTGAACGCGGGGACTGAATATCGGCGCGGTGGCGGTGTGGCCATTCTGCCAGAGGTCAGACGCATTTTCGGCCGTTAGATCAGATCTGATCTAATGGTCGAGATGGCTTGAAGGACGATCGGCCTGGATGAAGCCTCGATCTGATGAAACGGCTTCAGATTTCGCCACGTGGAGCACCGCAATCGAGGAGTCAACGCGCGTGGATCTTACGCGCGTGGGATAATAAAGCGTCCGCAGCGTGGACCACACGCGCGCGTGGCACTCGAACGGTCCATACGTGTGGAGTACGCTACCGCGGATATTTTTAACCTTCATTGCATCGTGGCCGTTGGATCAGATCTTGATCCAACGACCCACAGTTACCTGCACATTGTAATAGATAGGATTCAGATTTGGGCCAAACGGGCTTTGTAATTGGATTTTTGTAATTGGACTCGGACTTTTTACTTGGGTTTAATATATATATTTAATTTTATATTTAGTCAGCCCAATAATAATAATACACTTATATGACAATAAATATATACTTATATTATACGATCATTAATTAATACACTATTCTAGTATATGTACGTATAATCATATGTATAATTAACATGACATCTACATACGCTTATACCCTAGATACATACGTGACATACATACGCCCCTAATACGTATACATAGCTTATACATACACACACCTTATATTAGTACCATTCATATAATAAATATACATGCAATATTAATATATTTAAGTAAAAATGAGTGATTACAGTTGCCCCTCTTTGCTTGTTCTCATGAAATGGGAAACAAAGCAAAGATTCATAAGCACTCATTTTATCAGACTTCCCTGTTTGTAGCCTTGGAAAAACGAATTTTTTTGGACATCTCTGCTCTTCCTTGGCTGAATCTTCAGGCTCGTAAGTTCTTCCTATATAGAACTTCGTCACCTTCCGATCTTGGAGCTACAAGCTCTTTCGACATTGAACCCTTCGCTCTGATTTTTATCAGACTTCCCTGTTTGTAGCTTTGGAAATTTTTTTTTTGGACATCTCCGCTCTTCCTTGGCTGAATCTTCAGGCTCGTAAGTTCTTCCTATATAGAACTTCGTCACCTTCCGATCTTGGAGCTACAGGCTCTTTCGACATTGAACCCTTCGCCCTGATATCCCGAATTATGAGTCTTTCCTTTCACTTTGAGACAATGAAGCTTGGAGTCCCTCCTATATAGAACTCTTTGCTTTCAACGCTGGTTTCTTCTAAAACTTTTTGCACCACTGATGGATTTTTCCGACTGGGAGTTCTTGTTGAGATTTTAGATTTAGGGTTCTCTCTCTATGGAACCTTTCACTGGGGCTTGAAAATGCAGGTTCCTTTTTTCATCATTTTTTTTTGCCGACTGTTGCCTTTTTTGGACCTACGCTACTAAGACTGCCACATCATGCCCGAAGGACTTACTGATGACCAGAAGGATTTAACACCATGCTCGAAAGACTTACTAATGACCCGAAGGATTTAACATCGTGCCCGAAGGACTTACCGATGACCCGAAGGATTTAATATCTAGATCTGACACCGACATGGCTGTTTTATGGGGATTCACGCTGGTATGCTGCCACATCATGCCCGAAGGACTTACTGATGACCCGAATGATTTAACACCATGCTCGAAAGACTTACCGATGACCCGAAGGATTTAATATTTGGATCTGACGTCGACATGGTTGTTCTATGAGGACTCACGCTGATATGCTGCCACATCATGCCCGAAGGACTTACTGATGACCCGAAGGATTTAACACCATGCTTGAAAGACTTTTTGATGACCCGAAGGATTTAACATCGTGCCCGAAGGACTTACCGATGACCCGAAGGATTTAATATTTGGATCTAACGCCGACATGGCTGTTTTATGAGGACTCACGCTGATATGCTGCCACATCATGCCCGAAGGACTTACTGATGACCCGAAGGATTTAACACCATGCTCGAAAGACTTACTGATGACCCGAAGGATTTAACATCGTGCCCGAAGGACTTACCGATGACCCGAAGGATTTAATATTTGGATTTGACGCCGACATGGCTGTTTTATGAGGACTCACGCTGATGTGCTGCCACATCATGCCCGAAGGACTTACTGATGACCCGAAGGATTTAACACCATGCTCGAAAGACTTACCGATGACCCGAAGGATTTAATATTTGGATCTGACGTCGACATGGTTGTTCTATGAGGACTCACGCTGATATGCTGCCACATCATGCCCGAAGGACTTATCGATGACCCAAGGATTTAACACCATGCTTGAAAGACTTACTGATGACCCGAAGGATTTAACATCGTGCCCGAAGGACTTACCGATGACCCGAAGGATTTAATATTTGGATCTAACGCCGACATGGCTGTTTTATGAGGACTCACGCCGATATGCCGCCACATCATGCCCGAAAGACTTACCGATGACCGAAGGATTTAACACCATGCTCCAAAGACTTACCGATGACCGAAGGATTTAACATCGTGCCCGGAAGGAATTACCGATGACCCAAGGATTTAATATTTGGATTTGACGCCGACATGGCTATTTTATGAGGACTCACGCCGATGTGGCCGCCACATCATGCCCGGCGACTTACCGATGACCCAAGGATTTAACACCATGCTCGAAAGACTTACGATGATGACCGAAGGATTTAACATCGTGCCCGAAGGACTTACCGATGACCCCAAGGATTTAATATTTGGATCTAACGCCGACATGGCTGTTTTATGAGGACTACGCCGATATCTTCGCCACATCATGCCCGAAGGACTTACCGATGACCCAAGGATTTAACACCATGCTCGAAAGACTTATTGATGACCGAAGGATTTAACATCGTGCCCGGAAGGACTTACCGATGACCGAAGGATTTAATATTTGGATTTGACGCCGACATGGGCTGTTTTATGAGGACTCACGCCGATGTGCTGCCACATCATGCCCGAAGGACTTATTGATGACCCAAGGATTTAACACCATGCTCGAAAGACTTACCGATGACCAAGGATTTAACATCGTGCCCGAAGGACTTACCGATGACCCAAGGATTTAATATTTGGATCTAACGCCGATATGGCTGTTTTATGAGGACTCACGCCGATATGCCGCCACATCATGCCCGAAGGACTTACCGATGACCAAGGATTTAACACCATGCTCGAAAGACTTACTGATGACCAAGGATTTAACATCGTGCCCGAAGGACTTACCGATGACCCAAAGGATTTAATATTTGTATTTGACGCCGACATGGCTGTTTTATGAGGACTCACGCTGATGTCTTTGCCACATCATGCCCGAAAGACTTATCGATGACCGAAGGATTTAACACCATGCTCGAAAGACTTACTGGTGACCAAGGATTTAACATCGTGCCGAAGGACTTACCGATGACCCAAGGATTTAATATTTGGATCTAACGCCGACATGGCTGTTTTATGAGGACTCACGCCGATATGTCGCCACATCATGCCCGAAGGACTTACCGATGACCCCAAGGATTTAACACCATGCTCGAAAGACTTACCGATGACCGAAGGATTTAACATCGTGGCCGAAGGACTTTGACCCAAGGATTTAATATTTGGATCTAACGCCGACATGGTTTTTTGAGGACTCACGCCGATATGCCGCCACATCATGCCCGGAAGGACTTCGATGACCAAGGATTTAACACCATGCTCGAAAGATTTACCGATGACCAAGGATTTAACATCGTGCCCGGGACTTACCGATGACCAAGGATTTAATATTTGGATTTGACGTCGACATGGTGTTTTATGAGGACTCACGCTGACATGCTGCCACATCATGCCCGGCGACTTATTGATGACCCAAGGATTTAACACCATGCTCGAAAGACTTACCGATGACCCGAAGGATTTAACATCGTGCCGGAAGGACTTACCGATGACCCAAGGATTTAATATTTGGATCTAACGCCGACATGGCTGTTTTTATGAGGACTCACGCCGATATCTTCGCCACATCATGCCCGAAGGACTTATCGATGACCAAGGATTTAACACCATGCTCGAAAGACTTATTGATGACCAAGGATTTAACATCATGCCCGAAGGACTTACCGATGACCCAAGGATTTAATATCTGGATTTGACGCCGACATGGCTGTTATTTTATGGACTTTGATAAATTCTTCGATAATTCTTCAAAATATTGTTTAGGAACAAGCAAAATTGACATGCCCCTATCTATATGATGCATGCAATGTTATGATTTCTTTCTTTTCGTTTCTCTTTTTCTTTGTTAATCTTATGTCCCGAAAAGTTATTCTTCCGATTTCTCTATTTCCTTTCCTTTTGTGGTATGCTCAATTTTGATCTTCATTTCACAAATTTTGCTCAATGGGCATCCGCTCTTGTTCATTTGCACGATCACCCGCCTTTCTTCTTCGGATTTTACCGCGCTTCACCGACAAACATTATATCATGCGTGTGTAGAGATTCTTACTATTCTTTATGTTCTGTATTGCCCCATTCGATCGTACTCGGCTACCTTCTAGTTCTTTTGACCCAATATTCTGTGTATTTGTTAACCGTCATCGGGGGTGGGCGAAATGCTTTTAACCTCAATCTTCTTGTTGTCTCTTGACGGACGCCATTCCTCGATTTACGTGCTTTAATTCTTTGGAGACTCATCTTTGTTTACTTTTTAACCGTCCCCTCACTTTGTAAGCTCATTCTGTCCTGTTTTCGTCCTTCATTTTCTTGAACCAATTAAGGCATTGTGGCTGGAATTCGCTTCTTGTTCTTGAGTGTCGACACTTATACCTCTGTTATGCATTGTGAGGTCCTTTTCAGTTGGGGCTTCAATAGTATCCACCTCCTTGTGTTCGGATCTTACCCCAAGTAATACATGGAAATTTTTGTTGCTTTAACTTGTCAATTTGCTGGTTGGTGTTCCCTTTGAAGGGTATCATTCGGATTAACATACAAGATTTTGAAAACACAAAGATAGAGCTCTGGATATCATGTGCAAGAGTGGCTTAGATTCAACCACTTGATAATTCAAAGATGTGAGGTCTTCCCTGGTGACTCGGTTCATCCTCATGATTACGCGCGTTCTTTGCAGAGCACTACTTTTTCTCAATTCTCATTATTTACTCCGCCTCAAAAAGGGTAGGCTTGTATAACCGCCGAGCGCAGAAATATTACTCTAGGAATAAAGTTCGGGTGGTGCGAGTCTTAATTTTTCCTATGATATCGCCTATCATTTTTCATTTTTGTTTTGTTTTTTCGTTCTTTTCATCATTTTTTGAGGAAATCAATTCGTCACTGATCCTTTGTCTTGAGGACAACGATGGAGCAAACAACACGCCCCAAGTTACTCGGCATAGTCACGATTTGAAAATATTACCATCACTCATGAAGCTAAGGTTTTTTTGGATGATATATCTCCACCCTATCGCTTCAATGAGTGCCCTAAAATTTCCATACTCTTATCCGAACAAGCCTATTACTGTGTTTGAACATAGGAGTATTTTTTTTTATTATTTTCTCATTTTCATTTCTTCTTCCTTTCTTCTCTTTTTTTCTTCTTTTTTTGTTTTGTTTCTTCTTTACTACCTAGAAGATTATGCCTAGAGTTTCAATTTCAAGCAACTCTACATGGTTGACATTTAGAGCTTTTTCATCCTTGAATATCATCGAAAGAGTAATAATCTCGCTTTGCTGACTGTGAGTCGGTGGGGAAGATCACACATCATCGTTATCACGATATCTATCTAATGTCACCTCTTGTAATTGATATCCAAAGTGTCCTATAACGATGATAAAATATCTATGTGCTTTCAAAAACATTATATGTTGCTTAAATCGTCCTTTATTGAAAACAAAAACCAACAAACATGCCCCATCATAAAAGATCTTTACCACATGGGGGCCACATAGAGTTGATCCCTTGTACTACTTCAGGAAGGTATTTTAATGTAGAGACCTCTGCTTCTTCTTGATTACTATGTAGATTTGTTTCTCATCCTTGGTCTTCCACACGCTTGATCGGTTCTTGTGTCGTGGTTCCATCATTGACCAGCTTCTTGATTTCCTCCAAGAAAGGTCTACATTTTTTGGTGGGATGCCCCAGTGCCCCATATGGAATTCGCATGTGCCACTCGAGTCAAAGCTATGGGCATACAGATCAGGTGCACTCTTCATCGGCCTAGGAACAAGATAGTGACCTCTACCGGATGAGGCCAAATGTCCGAGATAGATGTTCCAAACACTTCCAAATTTGCGCTCGTCCGAGGGATTTTCCTTGATGACCCCGATTTGTCGATCTGTCTCTCCTTCTTTTACGGCCACGCGAACCACCGGAGATGACATTCATTTACATCTCCATCCTTATCTATCTTATCTTCGATTCGGTCCTCAGACTTAGACCCCAATTTTCCTTCTTCTTTTGCGTATTCTATTCTTTCTCCAATCGTCATGAAATCTTTGAATTTGTTTCTCGATTTTTTCCAACATCATATCGAAGAAGGGAGAGGGAAGCGTTGCATGAAATAGGGAGTCAACTCTTCTTCCGCTATAGGGGTTGGACTTGGGTTGCCGACATCGCCACCTTAATGCATATTCCTTGAAGCTTTCACTTGGTCTCATTTTCTCATTCTCAAAAAAAGCGCCGATGTGGTGCTAAATCTAAAGCATATCTGTATTGATCCAAGAAGGCATTAGCGAGGTCACCCCATGACCAAACTTGATTTCTGTTCAAACGCTTATACCACATTCTTTGCTGGTCCCGTCAAAGCTATCATGGAAATGGTGGATCAACAATTCTTCGTTCTTGGTATCCTTCCATTTTTCTACAAAACATGGTTAAGTGAATTTTCGGGCATTTGGTTCCGTCATCTCGAGCAAATCGGGAACCTTGAAATCTGGAGGAATGACCAAATCGGGGACTAGGCAGAGTTCCCTCGTATTGAAGACATTTATCTTCTCTTTCTTCTTAAGCTATTTTTCGATTTTTTCTTCTAACTGGTCAAGCCTCGACTCTTCAATTCGTTCCATTTTTCGATTAATTCTGCCATCGAACCCCATGTATTAAATGATGAAGTGCCATGCGATGATAAAACAATGTAAAAAATGTGATGCAAATGCAATGCATGAATGCAATAAAGCATTGATCCCGCAAGTGATTTGTCCTTATAGAACATCTTTCATTCAGACCAAAAAGTTTCATTACATCCGGTATTAGGGTTTTACAGATAGCGGTGAGCCCTGGCACCTAATGTCTTGACCTCATTCAATAGTCCCGTCAGTTTTCCTTCTTGGTCTAATGCTGGATCCATATTCTGGCTTATTGGTGCTGCTGCATCGGCTAAATCTGCTACCTGTTGGGCTACTTGTCGGGCTTGAGTCATAACCATCTCCATGTCTTGGTCTTTCTCCCGTATTGTTTGCTCGGCCTTTTGTAGCTTAACGGTCATTGCCCCAGCACGGATCTCACGGGTGCGTAAAGCAGTCTTGAGCCTCACTATCTGTTCTTTGAGTGCTGTGTTTTCCATTTGGAAAGCTTGTGATTCATTCCTTTCCTGGTGCAGACTCGATTTCAGGATATCTTCCATGGCCAGACTGCTTTCCAACTTATTTTGGAGAAAGTCGCGTTGGCCCTCAGCTTCTTCCAGCTTCTTTGATAATGATCTGACTTTATTCTTACTATTCTTGCATTTCTGCTTCCAGCGTTCTGAACCGTTCTTTAGCTGAATCATACCATTGACCCACTCTTCCGCGGTGTCTCCCAGACCGAAACTTTTAAATTCAAAGTGTAGCTTCTGATACTCGTCTTGCACATTCTTTGATTTCATGCTAAGATTGTGCCTCTCATGCTCGAGCTGGTCGCGCTTGTGTGCAAGTTCATCTTCTAAGACGCTTTTATTCTTGACTCCTAACTTTATCCCGCTTGAGCGACCTATTTCTGTGTTACCTGAACCTTGGGCTGGGTATTGTTCCTTCTTCGACTTTGCCCCTCGGGCAACGGCTGGCTGGCTGAAGAATCGGGGTTGTCCGTCTTCGAAATCCAAAATTCCCATTCTGATAAGATCTCGAACTCGTCCTTGAGCCCTACAATTTTCAGTGTGATGACTCGAATCGCCTATGTGGTAGCAGCAGACGGAGGACACTTTGTTGTAATCTTTCGGATAAGGAGGTTTTTTGGTACAAACTTCTTTGGTATGATAAGGTTCCTTTTGATAAGCAACGAAAGTAACTCGGTGTATTTCATGGGTATTGGATAATGTCTTACGATGTCATTAGATCCTCGAACTTCCCCGGTTTTACCTCTGTTCCTCGGGTATCTTCCCCGGATGTGCTACTGTCGCTTCTTGAGATTGATCACAAAGGGATTCGATTTGTCATATTTAACGGTGTTGTCTATTTTGGCATTTCGACCATTTCATTTCGCATTCCGCTCCATGATCAAATCTTTTCTGAATTTGACATGCTGCTTGCCTTTCATCATGGTATTCATCCGGTCCATCATCTCGGACATCTGCTTCTTTAGTTCTTGTATTTCATCTTGTTTGTCACCAGGATTGACGCTGCTTACCGAATCTGTTCTGGTGTCCTTGAATGGTTCTTCCTCGACTGTCCCCGGTCTAGTCTCGGGATGGAGTTTTGGGATTGGACCCTCTTCCTTCAGGTCAAAGAACCTTTGGTCCATCATGAACAATCTTCTATTAAAAGAGAAATCACTTTGGGAATCAATGCCCCACTGTAATGTGAATGCAATGGTATGCAAAAACCAAGCAAAAGAACACAAGTCAGTACCGGATAAAATTGATAAATATATAAATAAAATGACAAAATTAAACAGAATAAACACACAAAACAACCCTATTTATCCCGTCTAGAACCTAAGGTTATCCGCGTGGCTCTAAATGGGTAGGTTTCTATGTATTCTCTACATGCAGTCTTGTTTCTAAGAGGTACCCGAATTGTCCTTGCTGTCCCCTACTAAGGGTAGCAAGGCCCCTGATCATCACCCATTATAGGCTCCTTTCAACCGGGTTCAATTCAGTGGGACCCATTCGCTTATGCCCGTACGAAGGAACGATATCCTTACGAAAGCATAAGGTACTCGAGCCCCGAAGGTACTTGCTAGGCCCATACGGGAGAACGATATCTCCACGAAAGCATTAGCGTTTTCCCCCCATTTAAAAAGACGGGTTTATATGCCATATTTTAAATGCATTAAAATAAACGCGCAATTATGACCGAGTGTTAATTTAATTAGTCACTTTAATCCGAAACTTCCGATATTAGTAAAGCGGTAATTATTTTAAAAGCTCGACTCTTCATTTGTTTTTGAAAAACAAAAATGTCATCCCCAGCGGAGTCGCCATCTGTAGCGAATGTCTCGCTAAAAAAAACGATGATTTTTGAACGGTGTTTTTGATATAAGGCGTTTGGATATAAAATATTTATTCCGCAGGGTTTACAAAAAAAAACCTCATAAAAATGGAGTCGCCACCGGCCACTTAGGTAGGCCGGACACCACAAAACCAGAGATTCAAAAGACAGGGTTCGGGAGTCGGTTACGGATGGGGAAGGATTAGCACCCCCACACCGCCCAAAAAAATTGGTACTTTAATAATTACCGCTTTATGAATATTGAATTTTTCGGATTAAAGTGACGATATTTTTAAATTTCGGTCATAATTGCGAATATATTTTAAGGGTCCCGTTATCCGAGAATAAACGCCCAACCACTATCACTACGCTTGATACTGGCCCCGTTTACGCTCGGATAAAAGGACACCGCATTAACAATTTATATCTCGATATGCAATCTTAATGGCAAAAACATAAAACATGACAAATCATTTAAATATAATAAATATTGACATACCAGAACATTAATTTATCATGAATGATATTTTAGACTAAAGCATGTATATATATATACATATTACTCTAAATAATAGATAAAAACAACTATCATATGTCAAAATAATAGGGCAGGAATAAATGCATATATATACGAACAAGTATTTCAAAAAGACATGCATCTGATGATAATAAAGCATATTTCAATATATACGGATTCACATATCGTATAAAAAAGGTAAATTTACTAACATGCGGCCCTAAAAAATAAGAAAGCACACACACATATAAAATACAGAATACGCCATATACGAACCAATTAAAACGTAACATGCTTGACATGAATAACCAGATAAAAACATAAATATTATATTTATCACATATATACATAAAAACATAAAACGAGTCATATACGAGAGACAGAAAATAAAGTAATATCAACATATACGGTTATAATACGAACAATAATATTTACAAAGAAAACAGGAATGAAATGAAAGAAAAACAAAAGTCGGCAAGTGTAATTAAAAAAACAATAATATGTAATTTGTGGACGAAATTGCGAAACAAATAAAACCTAAAAGGACCAGGATTGTAATTATACCAAGGGGCAGACCCAAAGTGAAAAGTTCAAAAACGTGGGATGATTAAGGACGTAATTTTACCAATTAGAAACTGATTCAGTGTAATTTAGTGACTAAATTGTGACTTTTTGAAAACTCAGGGGGACTGGGACTGTGATTATACCATGCGGCAAGAAAAAAAATGAAAATATTGAAAACGCGGTGGGATTAAGTGTGTAATTTACCCATTTAGTAAAATAATAACATCTATATAAGGGCTATTTTCAGACCGAAACCAAGTTTTCCCCATTTTCGTTTCATTCTTCAGTTTCTCAAATATCCAGCGTTCATCTTTTCTCTCAAATGTTCTTGAGAAACCCAGAATCCGGCGGCCGGCCGCCGGTGGACTCCCAAAATACACCAAAACCTTCATCTTGTCGTCCTCAATATGAATCCATGGTTGGATTCAGAGGATCCCCTTTTATTTACCCTAGATCTAAGAAATACGAACCCAAAAATATATTTTCTTTAGACCAAAACGAGACCACAAGGGGTCTTCCCCTCCCTTTGTTCACCAGATCTGGCTTGTAGAAGCCGAAAGGCTTGTCACAGAGGAAGGGAAGACCCACGGACAAAGCCGGTAAGACTTCTTTACTTGCTTTCCTTTTTTATTTTCTCGTATGTACATGCAAATGAAAACAGGTAAGAAAAAAAAAGACAAAAAATTACCACCGGATCGCCTTTTGATTATCTTATTTGGTTACAAGTTTCGGTTTTACAAGCTTTCTATTTTTTTGTGTTATTATTCTCTCTTTTTTTTTCGCCGCTCTTCTCTAAAAAAACCCGTTATAAATGCCCCCTTTTCATATATATCACTATCTCGTATTTTGGTTGCAACTTGTATCTTCTTTTCTAGATCCGACATTTGCTTGTTATCTTTGGCATAATCAACGCGGGACTGAATATCGGGCGCGGTGGCGGTGTGGCCATTCCGCCAGAGGTCGACGCATTTTCGGCCGTTAGATCAGATCTGATCTAACGGTCGAGATGGCTTGAAGGACGATCGGCTTGGATGAAGCCTCGATCTGATGAAACGGCTTCAGATTTCGCCACGTGGAGCACCGCAGTCGAGGAGTCAGAACGCGTGGATCTTACGCGCGCGTGGGATAATAAAGCGTCGCGCGTGGACCACACACGCGCGTGGCACTCGAACGGTCCATACGCGTGGAGTACGCGCCGCGCAGATATTTTTAACCTTCATTGCATCGTGGCCGTTGGATCGATCTTGATCCAACGCCCACCTATTCCCCGCACGCATTGTAATAGATAAGATTGATTTGGGCCAAACGGGCTTTGTAATTGGATTTTTGTAATTGGACTCGGACTTTTTACTTGGGTTTAATATATATATTTAATTTTATATTTAATCAGCCCAATAATAATAATACACTTATAACAGCAATAAATATATACTTATATTATACGATCATTAATTAATACACTATTCTAGTATATGTACGTATAATCATATGTATAATTAACATGACATCTACATACGCTTATACCCTAGATACATACGTGACATACATACGCCCCTAATACGTATACATAGCTTATACATACACACACCTTATATTAGTACCATTCATATAATAAATATACATGCAATATTAATATATTTAAGTAAAAATGAGTGATTACAGCGTAGAACCAGAATCAATCAAAGATAACAAAGGTATAGATTGTAAGGTAAAGGTATCTGCGATCATACCGGTATTATTCCTCTATACACGGTGAGCAAAGACCCTTGTCGGTCTACTGCCTTCTGGCTGAACTGCTATGATATGAACTACCACTCTCTGTCCATCATCCCTACGCTAGAAATGTCCACGGCCGCGCCCATGACCTCTCTATGCTACAGCAACAGGTGCATGAGCTTGACCCTTTCTGGCTAACTGCGAACAATCCCTCCTAAGATGATCCCTCGATCCACAGCTCAACAAGTGTCCAGAGCACCCCCAGTATTTCCCCGAATGTCGCCTGCCATATCTCATATACTCGGGAACCCCAACATAGGTATTTTGACCTTGAAAACCACGCCCAACACTATTTCCTCCATGCCTCTAATCCAGATGGTACCTTCTGTCTCTATGCCTCTTATAACGATCTTTGCCAATATCAGACTCAACACTCATCTTTCTTGCCGAAAAACTCCTAGAATGAGTAGACAAACCCAATTTCTGTTCTATGTCATTAGCTCAAAAAACCAAGACACCAAACTCTGTACAATTTGTAGCCAGCATGTACGTTTTTACCTCTTTGATCAACCCATAACAGAATTGATCACACCTCTGTCGCTCATCCGAAACCAGCTTCAGAGCATATTTACTCAACTGAACAAAATGGATCTCATACTCTAAAACAGACATGTTTTCTTGCCCCAAAGCCATGAACTCTCTTTTATTCGCATCCTTAGATCGAGTTTCCAAATACTTCTTCTTGAAAGCCTCATAAAGAATTCCCCCGTAACATCAATAGGTTCCATGCCCACGATCGTAGTTGTCTACCAATTGTAAGCATCACCCTACAACAACGACACAATACACCTCAACTTGCGTACATCTGTACATTCCATTTGACCAAGAATCCTCTCGGTACTAGCAAACCATTCATCGGTTGCTTCAGAAGCCAAACCTCTAATCTCAATGCCACCCAGGCTACATAAACGTTCAAAAGGTAACCTGATATTAATAGTTGCGGGCGCCAGTACAGGTATATGCACTCCAGCTATGGCCACCTAAAAAGCTCCCGTTATCGCTTGGACTAACGATGTTATATCACTGAAAATAGGTCCTTGTGGTGCCTGAGGCGCACCACCCTCTACTCTAACACCAGCAGGAGGAATTGGGGGAGAAAGAGGCTGCTCATCATCATGTGTGTCCACCACACTCCCCATGTGGGCTCTAGCCTCTCGTCTCGGTCCCATACACAAAAATATGAGTCTAAACATGATAATGCAACAAAACAAAACAATTAGGCTAGCTCGCAGCAAGAAACCAAGTCACTCTTGTTTAAAAACAAAATCACTTAACTCAAGTAGTAATAAGGTAATATGTCCCAAGTTTAAACACCCCAAACATACTGCATATCGAGCAAAATTTCACAGATTCAATCACCGTAAATGTCTAACAACATATTCATACAATATCAATCAACCAAACAACCATAATCCACCTCCCAACAATTATAACCTAGCTTTGATACCACAAATGTAACCCCCTTGACCCGGTCTAGTTGTAAGACTGAACTGAGCGAGCTATATTAGGGTTTGTCTAGATAAACCCCGAAGAATTACAAGAGAAATGGTTTATTTTTTCTTTTATCTTATCTAAATGTGTTATTAAGTCCTAAGGTGATCATGCTGGTTATAGTGAAAGCTATAACTCAATCGGGCCTCAATTCTACATCCAATTGCTTAAATTTGCATTATAGGGACTAAAACATAATTTCTAATATTTACGAGGACTTTTACAAAATTAAAGTTTCCAATCCTTAATTAGTCATATTCCATCCCTTCATCTTAAATCTCAACTCAAAATAACCATTCAAACTCATTTAATTTCATAATTAAGAAACATGGACCAAAACGTAAAGATTTCAAACATCAAAAAACATCTTAATCAATTTAACAGCTAGCATACTGGTACGGTAAGTTACCGTATCGAAACGGGGATAAAAGATAAAAACGTACCAATACGATCCTCACGTGTATCGGTACGTGCTTGTATATTTTGAAAAGTTAGATTCCAGTAGCCAAAAACCATTCCGATACAGTAACTCGTGTACCAACACCTTAACTATTTTTCTTCAATGTGTACCGATATGGTTACCAGGTGTATCGGTATGCCTAGACTATTTTGCCCAAATTGAGCTGAGGCAAGTCTTCGCGTACCGATCCCTAAAGACACGTACCGGTACGAATGATAAGTGTTCAAAAGTACTATTTTTCTTACCCTTTTTACTCATATTATTGTTAGACTTAAGCTCATATTAGTTGCATAATTAGCCATTCATGCATTAATCCATGTTTCCTTCCATCGTTGAGCTTGATTACATAACTTGGTAGTTTTTGTGGGAAAATATGCTGCTTTGGTGTGTTTTGTGTGTATGTGCAGGATCACTTGCCAAAGAAAGGCTAGAGCTAGTTGCCAGGGCAATGCATGAAGGAGATGCCGAGCTAGTTGCCAGGGCAATGCGTAAAGGAGACGCCGAGCCAGTTGCCAGGGCAATTGTCGACAAAGAACAAGGTGATATGGTAGTCGAAATTGATGACTAGACAAGCCCAAGATGACGTGGAGCAAAGCCAAATCCCAAAGGAATTTGATTTCCATGAAGAGATTAAAGAAGAATTAAATTCCAAGAAGATAGGAGAAGTTCTAGTAGGAATATAATTATAATAAAGAATTGTATTCTTTAAAGATAATTTAGTTCCAACTTAACTTCCTCCTCAAAGAAGGACTTTGACCTAGCCCTATAAATTAAAGGGGAATTTCGACAACAAAAAGAGAGTAAGAAGAGAGAATTTTCGACAAGCATCTAGGGCAAGGAGATTTCAACAAGCTTCAATTCTTCATCTTTTTCTTTCTTGTTCAATTAGGTTCATGCTAGGGATTATTTATCTTGTGTTTCTTTGGAAACTAGCCATGAACTAAATCTATTTAGCTATGGTTATTGTGTTTTGTGGTTGTGAGAAACTATTGGATTTTGTTTAGGTAATAAGAGTTTGCACTTTTCTATTCAAGGTTTATTCATTCTTGGTTCTTATTCTTATTTGCGAGTGAATTGGGAGAGGATCTCGTAACTTCATCTATTTATCTAATATCGGGAGAGTTAGATTCAAGAAACGAATGAATATGATCTTTATTCAATCTATTGATGGTGAAGATTAACCCGGCTTAGGAATAAGTCAAGGAATTCAACGGCTAAGAGGAGCGCAAGATTGGTTGTTGTTCACCCTTGATTCATGCAGGGATGTATTATCAAGGCATGCACAAGTAGCTAGAGTTTCGACTTAGGAATAAGAAGAAACCATTGAAGAACGCTCTGCCAAACCTTGAAGGTTGCTGCCCAGACGCCCAAGTAGTTGCCCAACTAGTCGCCCAGGCAACCATCGATTAGTTGCCAAGGCAACCCCGTTGTGCAAGTTGCCACGACAACTGAGTTGCCCGTGCATTCTTTTACCAAGACGATCCAATCGGCTATCACACCTCAACTCACGATAACCTGGCCTATCACTCTCATTTGATCTCATCTATTCTTTTACTTTATTGCTTTCTAGTTTAGTTATTAGTTAAACTCCTATAATCCTTTATTTGTGTTTTTACTTTTTACAGTGCAAGAGACTAGATTCTTGAAGTGGCACCAATCCCTGTGGAGATGATATCTTTTATACTATAACTTGCAACGTGTATACTTGAACAATTGCGTAGCACTTATTACGCGCAACAACGAATATGCCTGTAATGACCTTTAGGTCCAACATATGACACTTTGGCTCAATCTAACACCCCCAATTCAACCTCTACTCATCATATTACATCACAAACATCTAATTCTCAATCATAGCAACATAGTAAGAGACTATACTAAGAATGACATAATCAAACAATCTCCTATGAACATGATTTCTACCCAAGCATGCTTATTGTCTCCCAACCCCTCAAAACCAAGTATAAAGCATCATACAAGTCTAAAACATTAATCGAAACTTATACAAACAAGGAGTAACTCAAAATACATCTCCCAAAACAACCCGATCACTACTTAGTACGTATAAAACCATACTTTGAAATATATCGATCCTTGGATCCTCCCTTGCTCACGCGCCATCCGAGAAAGCTATTTCTCTGCATTGATGAGAAAAGAAAGAGTAAGTTATAAGATTAGAGAGGGATTCACAAAAAAACTCATCAATGTATTTAAAATTATTTAGTTCAAATCACATGTAATTGTCTCATGGCAAAACATCCCATGCTTCCCAAATCATCTCAAATATGCACATTTAAATCATTTTCAACATATGTATCATTGATTCAATCTCTACCTCAATTTAAGCTTCAAATCTCAACATCTATATAACAATCTAAAAGAGTACCACATGTATAAATCACATTATACAAACATAATCCATTTTTCATGATACATTATCTCATATATTGGCTTTTAAGTGACTCAAAACCAACAACCTTTTATTTCATAAAACATATCAGATACACGGATTTCTCAAGTGGTTCCCATGACCACTTCACATACATACCTCAACCAGAGCAGCGACATACTTGCCCACCTCAACGGTTCAAACCGGAGTAATAAAACTTTTACCCACCTCTACGGTTTGGATGTATAAATCCACCATCGGGAGAAAATAGAACATTTACCCACCTCAACCACTACGGATCTCATGGTGGAGAATACGGTACATTCACAACCCCTCGACACACATGAGGTGACTTTTTATAGTGCACTTTAAACCCTATAGCTAGCCAACTATATCCGATAACATTTTAAACTCAGCCACTTGCCAATATATTCAATAAACAACATTACCTTACTATTTTACATATGCATCAAATCAACCCAACACAAATACATTAAACCGTGCATTATAGTATTCTTAATACTTTCATAAACCATTTGCCATTATCAAAAGTCATTATCTATAATCATTTGCATCATCTTTCATTTCCAAAACATATATAATACATTGAGTAATCAAACCATAAACATGTGCATGAGATTTCATTTTGCAAAAGCCGAAATCAAGAGAAAGCTCAAACGATACTTACTTCCGAGCTTAGATAAGTATTTCAAACTTTATCTAAACTCTTACAACTCCTATCAAACCTTTTAATTGCAGTAAAACACTTTTCCACTCACCAACAATCCAATGCTTGCTTGTCGATGCGTGAATCAAGCTTCCGAAGCTTCCGTACCTTCTCCAAAAGGCAAAAGATTCAACTCCCCTATTTTACCCAATCAAAAACAGAGGATTAAAACACATCTCTGTATCACAAACCTCCAGCAACCAACAAACACAACTTCGCCTCGCAAGAATCCATCAAACATCCCTCTAATTCTATCAAGAACATCACCAAACCTTATCTAAACAAAGGCCAGCCAAAACCTAAAGATTCTATCACCTTAACAATATCAATTAACATCCAAAAACATCTTAATCACGTCCTTATACCTCCAACAACTCTACAACAACAAGATCACACCAAAAACCAACTATAAACAACCTAGAAAACTAGCAATCCATATAGTTTCAGGATTTTATTGATTAAACACTTCTTTTCACATTAATATACTTCAAAATAAAGATCTAAATAAATTATATTCATCACCAAAACATATCCAAATCAATTTCCAACAATTTTGCAAGTAAAACTCAATTTAATCATTTAATTGATATTAAAATCATAATTCCTTAACATAAATCAATAACAAAGGATCAAGAACTTAGAAATTTCATTAAAGAACCTTTAATTAGAGGAGAGAAATGAAAATCACCTCTAATTGTTGATTTCTCCCTTAATTGGCAAAGCTTGATTGAAATCCAACGAGATTTTACAATAGGAATCGAAGAAATCAATTAGAAAAATAAAAGCAAATCAATAACGATTGTTTCCTGAGAGTTTTAGAGTGGAAATCTTAGTTTGGTTGATGTGAAAGTGAGAGAAAAAGGTTGGAAGAAAAGTAGTTACGTAAGAAAGTGATTTTACAAATTAAAATTCCTTTTATTAAATCCTCTTTTATTTAATTATAAAATAATTTAAAAACACCTTAAAATAGCCTAAATTAAGAGAGAAATATGATAAAAAATATTGGTCAAATAGATCCTTAAATATTCTAATATCTCCTTAAAGATTCTAAGTTTTGACCTTTTTACGATTTAGTCACTAAAAACAATTTTGAAAACTTTCATTTTAGTCACTAGACCAAAATGTACCAAAATCAGATTTAATTACCTCAAATTGAATTTACCAAATTACTTTAAATATTAATTAAATAATTTCTCACATTTTTCAATATTTTATTTTGACCAAAAACAATTTTATAAGATTTAATTCCCGAAACTATTCGAATTGCCTAAATCGGTTCTTTCGAACCACCTACCTAATCCGATCCACATCTAGGCTCAATTTCGGGGTGTTACACTTTTCATGTATTACATCATTTTGTCTTTATATCTAGATTGGACACAAGTCATGGAATAGTCGCACTTGTGTAGTCCATCTAATATTTCTTGATATATTGAGTAGACTATTATAAACGAATGACTATGATATCTCATATCAATTTATTCGAGCATGGTCATGCATTTCTAGTCTCACTCAATCAAGTAGACTACGATATTACTCCTATTATGTAGGAGGGACAAATATTATCTTGATCAACCATATGCCACTACATAGATTATGACATGTAGTATTAGTCTTTATAGTGTAGTAGTTACGAAACACATTTGACTATATCAAAATATATCACTCACAATGTTGAAATAATGATGATCTTAAGTCTGAGGATCATACATGTAGTTATCACTACGAGTAATGTTGTGACTATCACATAATAATCCAAGAAACATGCTCATAGCGGGTCAGTCCAGTGCGTCGATCTCTAACACATACTTATGTTTTGATTTTGACATCTCCATGTCAATGACAAAACTTTATCATCAATCAATTACATATTAGTCTTAATGTATTATTGTTGTCCATGCCCACAATAATACTCGACTAAGGACATTTAAGAATAACCATATTATTCTAAGGATTATTATAATTCAGTTTATTTATATATACGCAGAATAATGACTAAAGTAATAATAATGACTTTATATTAATAAACAAGATAAATAAGTATGCTTTTACAATCATCTTATGATTGGTCTTTAGGCATACTCCAACAATTAGTAGGTTTGGCTCGTGGCTTGGAGTAACACTATTGGTGTAGGATTTCAGCATCGTCTAATCATCAAGAGTACAATACTTAGAATTATCGGGCCGTGTATTCATAGGACCCTATTAATGTGTATTATAACTCATATTTTGGATTGTAATGATTTGATTCGAGTGTTTATAGTTTAATTTAAATGGAGCTCCCTTGTAAACGACTTTAAATACTTATCTATGCTTTAAATATTTGAACATTTATAGATTTTGAAAAATTGTTTTGTGGATTAGACTAAACTAGGTCAAAATTTCACGGTTGTAGGTTGGGCTTGAGGCCCAAATGTGACATCTGGATTTAGGGTGTTACATAATAAGAATCGACGCTAATGCTTTATGACTAAATATAACAAGAATCGGTGCTAATGCACTATGGCAATAATAACAAGAGTCATTGCTAATATGCCACGACTAGAATTGCAAGAGTCGTTGCCAAAATGCTACGACTAAAATCCAAACTAAAACACTAGTATCCTAAGGACTTACCAAGCATCTATTTAAGTGCACATAGTGCAAATCTATAAGGTATTGCCAGACATCGCATAGTGAAATACATCAAGCATGTATGGTTACCACAATTCAACGAGAGTCGTATAGACTTGTTGAGTCTTCATTCATACCGAATTCTCAAGCAGGTGTAAGTTTTACATAGACGATTATCAACATTTTTTCTCACTTTATTCGATGATTAAGAAAATTAACATCAATACTAGTATAAGGATTCCCACTGAATAGTCGAACATCTCATCAGGTTGTGTTCTCCTATTCTTGTAACATATTCGAGAATGGTTTAGTGCTGTAGTCAAACTTAATGAGTCAATGGGTATTTAGGGAAACCAATAATCAAGGGTACTTCGATAAATACAAAATGGATACACTAGTTTTCTAACATTTTAAATGAATTCTAGAAGCGGGAATCTTATCAACGTGAATCGATAATCAATGGTTCCACTATGACATTCAGAATTTGACACATTAGGATCATTCAGGACATTTTGGTATATCACGAGGGTTCCAATCATTTTAGCATACAAAGGCATTTTGGTCATTTTGACTTTTGGGGTAATTTGGTAATTTAGCATAACAAGGGTAATTTGATAATTTTTAGTCTTGTAGGGTTAAATACAACTTATCAGTTCATACATTAAACTAAGAAGATTATCGGGTTGGTTCAAATGACCTATCGGGTAAAAAGGCCTCAACACAGTTGAGACATCGCAATATAAGTTCAAATCTTTAAGACTTATCATATGATGCATAAACCATTAATTAAGGTTCATAAGACTTATCAATCATCCAGATCTTATCAAACTAAACAAGTTCCATCCTTGCAATTGCTTACCAAATACTCGAACAGGTACACCTCTCGCATATTCACATATTAGTACAAGGTTTATCGTATAGCTGAACAG
Organism: Hibiscus mutabilis; assembly: GCA_019671005.1. NCBI lineage: Eukaryota > Viridiplantae > Streptophyta > Magnoliopsida > Malvales > Malvaceae > Hibiscus > Hibiscus mutabilis. Next base: position 4,080,904 of record CM033737.1, on the reverse strand, counting down.
ATATTCTTCACAAGTCGTCACGAGATTTCCACAAGTATCCAAACATGTCTTTGTATGGCGTTCCTCTATTCATGTAGCATTTTAGAATTGATTCAAGGATATTAACCAAGCTTTACAAGTTTTAAGGGGCATTATGGTTATTTAAGCTCTACCAGTATTTTTATAATCGAACTAGTAAGGATGTTTTGATCATTTTAAGGCAAAAGGGTATTTTAGTCATTTTAATTTCAAGGGCGTTTAAGTTATTTTAACCATTGAGATATTTTCGTAAATTGGTCTTCAATTGATTAATTAGGGATCAAGATAATTAAGGTATTTCACAAGCTCAAAATCTAAGATGGATTATCGTGCTTTTTTCAAGAAATTCAAGAAATTAATGAAGTGATTCAAAGGTTTGACTAGGTCAAATAGAGTTTACTAGGTCATTTAAGCTTCCAGGGGTATTAAAGTCCTTTCACACAGGATTATTTCAATCGTTTTGGTAAACAATGGTATTGTGGTCAATTCAACCTTTAAGTGTATTTTAGTAAATTTATCTCTAGTGAATAAATCAGGTCGTACGAGTTTTTTAAAGGATTCATGTCAACCTGGGGTTGTCTCGTTCCAACAAGGACTTTACAACAGCCTAACTAAACTTTCCAATCTCGATATCGGTACTAGTACTAGGGTACCGTAACTCGTAGTCAAATTTCAATAATTCCTATCGAGTACCAAAACCGAATCAGTTTCAACTAGCTACCTAACTATAATCACATCGTTATTAAACTAAACTAAACTAATCACCAGGCACATGGAAATCATATATATATATACATACATCATTCTTAACCCTACAAGTATACATATAGCATAAGAGAGGTAGTAAAGTATTATCTCGACTCCGATCTACAACGGCCGGCCTTTGACACATCTTTGATCCCCACTCGATCTAATATTCCAAGCCCCAATATTCCTCATGCACAAAACAATGTGAAATTATATTAATTATTGCAATTAAACAATTCACTAGACTAATTCCTCACTTTAAAAGTTAAAAAACAATTTATCATGTTCAAATTTAGGGAAATAGATTGCAAAATCAGACTCAAGGCATAAAAAAACCCATGTAGGGTCTTTTGAAAAAAATCAATGCTCAGTCAAAAGTCAACGATCAATGGTCAACGGGCTGGTCAAAGAAGCAGTGCGGTGCAGTTGGCATGCCGGCACAAACGGTTGGCCCAACAACTGGCTAACCCAACCGCTATAACTGACCCATCCCGCTGCTAGAGCAAGCCCACACACAGGTGGCGGTGCGTACGATGATCTCCAATGGTAGGAATTCATCGGTGAGCTCTAAATCTCCGCATCTAATACTGGCGAGTCAAATGGTGGTGCCGAAACTCGATGGTGAACGACAAAATAGGGCTTTTGACGACTTCTGAAACTTCCTCCTCTTTACATCGGTGATTGAAAACTCCAACAACAGGAAAACAACCACCAGTCGACTTGTCTCGATGAGTTCAACCCAACGATATCGGTGGTGAGAGCCACAAAGGCTTGAACGATAGTGAAATTGAGCTTTAAGCTTCTCTCTCTCTAAAACTCATTTTCTATCACACATTAAATTTTATCTAATTTTTTCTTTCCCAACATGCCACAAACAACCCAATAGAATGCCTCATAAAGGCAACTGGTTAAATCACTTAATTGGCCACTAACCTTTTTAAAATTGTAACCCCTTGACCTGTCTAGCTAAAACCGAGTCAAAAGAGCTACATTAGGTTCATTGAGACAAACCAAAAAGGTTTTAATAAAAAGCGTCCATTTTTTCCTTTTTATCTTGTCTAAATGCATCAATTAAAGTCCTAGGGTGAACATGTAACAGCAGAAGACAATTCAAGCAATCAGATTCACAAATGTGATTCAACTGCACGAACATGCACTTCGAAGACCAGAATGCGATTTCCAAAAATTTAAGCACCTAATTAGCAAATTAAGTTTACCGATCAAAAATTAAGTTCATTTCATGCAAGCTTGTGAAATTTCATCACAATTGGAACACCACAACACCCTCAATTGAACATCCAAACATTCATGGACCAAATTGTAAATCTACAAAACCATAAGGACTTCCTTAAAATTGAAGTTACCAAACCTTAATTAGTAAGGTTTCATGTCCACGTGTCAAAATTCAGCTTAAAATAACCTTTCAAACTCATCCAATTGCATACACAACCAGGGACCAAACCGCAAGATTCCAAAGCTTAAAACGAACATATAACCAAAATAGAAAACTTTGGTGTCGGTACACGGGTTTCCGGATCGATACGGGGTGAAATTATGCAAAAGGTTTTGAAACCACCCCTATAGGTTTCAAAAGCAGGCTTCCAAAGATTAAAAACTGTACCGGTACGAGTTCCCGCGTACCGCAACCCCTATCCCAATTTTGCCTACAAGTTTCAAAACCAGAGGCCAGGTTTTGAAACCTCGAAGCCTGGAATGAATAATTTGACTGATTTTTCATTCCTAAGGCAACTCAAACATGCTCCAAACATTGCATAAACATCATACACCAACATAGGCTTAAATTCCACAACATTTAAACATGCTAGGCACTCAAGTACACAAGAAAGAATCATGCATTCACCTATGGGCATGCTTTCTACCCAACATGCAATTCTTGCCCCAAACCCCTCATTCAAGAATATAAAGCTTCATACAAGTCCAAAGCAATAATTTAGACTATTACAAACCAGGGAGTCAAGCGTACAACCCTCCCAAAACTAGGTGACCACATTGCCTTTAATACTACAATCTATTTCAAAACCATACTTGAGTTATGTCAAAGCTCTTGGATCTACCCTTGCTTTCTTGCTGCCTCCTAACCTTTGCTTATCTGCATTGATGGAAAAAGAGAGCGTAAGCACATAATGCTTAGTAAGGAGCGCTCTAAAAACCAACCACATCAATGCATTTCAAACCATTAAACAATCCTTTTTGAAAATCACTTTTAAAACACCATTCAAAACAACATCACAACATCATGCCTTATCAAAACCATGCACTTAACATTCCCAAAATATGCACATTAAACCATATGCAACATGTACCATGGATCAACATTAAAATCCCATTTGCTACCCTCAATTTAAGCTTTCCCATGCATACTACCAATGCAAGGCTTAAAGAGTAAAACATGTTTAAACCACATTAAACAAAATAATCCATCTCATGATACATCATCAATTATATTGACTTGCAAGTGATCATTAACCAAATTCCACTTCATAAAACATAACATCCGATACACGAGTTCAACAAGTGTTCTCCCAACACTTAACATACAATCTACCAGCATCTCAAAGTCCACAAACGGGAGTTTTCGGTACACATAAACCCTTCTACCGTTGTGATACTTGTGGTAGAATTTTCGGTACCCATAAACCCCTCAACACCACTCATCGGCTAGATGTATAACTCACTAACAGGAGTCTTCGGTAAAAAGTTCAAAACCCCTCAACCATTAGGGTACTTGGATGGAGTTTTCGGTACTACAGATCAAAACCCTTAAACATCCAAGGCGAATTTTTATAGTGCACTATCAATCCTATGGCCGGCCAACTATATACGATAACATTTACAAAACATTTTCATACCATCACTTGCCAATATAATTCGTTTCCTTAACATCAACTCACTATTTTCATTTGCATCAATTAAAACCAATTATCCAATGCATTAGTTAATGTTCAAAACATTATCAAAACATGTTTTACCTCCAAATACATCATCATCATTATATAATCATTTTCCAGCATTAAACCATGCTCAAATCAGGCTTACACATTAAGTAATCAAGTTATCAAAACAAGTGCATTAAAACCAATTTGTAAACTGAAATCGAAAGATAAATCATCCTTTACTTACTTCTGAGATTAGACCAGCATTTTAATCTTGATCTAAACTGTAAAAAAAATTCAAACCTTTGCAAAGCTGTAAAATATGTTCTCACCCACCAACACCACAAAGCCTCGCTTGTCGTTGCAATACTTCACCTCTAAAGCTTCAAAAACATTGATAGGAGCTTGAGAATCAACCTCCCCTATTTTAACCATCACAAAATAGAGGTTTTAACGCATCATAAGGCATTCGCAACCCAGTAACATCAAATTGCAACAATCCTCATCAATTTCTCAAACAATTACCCTTCCACACTAGTCGAAAACATCATCAAACGACTCGCAAACTTTACCCAGACACAACCTATGGATTTAATCTATCAATTAATATCAACTAACATCCAAAAACACAATAACATCGTCCTTATACCTCCAACATTCATTAAACATCCATACCTCCTCAAAAATTCATAACTAATAACCTAGAAAATTAGAGATTCTTATGGTTTCGGGATTTTAATGTTAAAACCCACTTATTAACATTATAAAACATCAAAATCATGTTCCACTACAATCAAGAACATAGCAAATAAGATCCAATTCGAAATCTCATCAATTTCCATAATTAAACCTCAATTAAACTAATTAATTCCATTATAATCATAAAAACTGATTAGGAAATCATTATAAACTCACTTGCAATCAAAATATTAATTAAAATAAGATACTACCAGAAGATTTTGATGACGGAAAAAGTGTTTGGCTGGAGAGAATTAGAGAAAAAATCTTTTGAAGAAAAGTTAGTTATGTCAAATTTGTTTTAAATTCTCCAAGCCTATTTACTGCATTTTAAAATAATTTAAAATAGCCAATTTAGGGGAAAAAGTCTGATATTAGACTTCAGGTAAATATATCTTAGAGATTCAAAGTTTTGAACCTTTACATTTTAGTCACTAGAAAAAATAAATTTTACAACCTTTACATTTTGGTCACTACCACAAAATGTCTTACTTCCAAAACTTATTTTCCAAAATTGATTTCACCATATATCTTTATATATAAAATAAAGATTCTAAAACAGTTTCCCATATTTTTAACTCTTTTAAAAATATTTTTTATGAAGTAGTCTTGAAATGACTCAAATCCTCAAATCTGATTCCTCGAACCGTCTATTTGACCTAGTTAACATCTAGGCCCAAAATCGGGGCGTTACAACTCTCCCCCTCTTAAGAAATTTCGTCCTCAAAATTTAACCAGCGGAAAAGATGAGGAAACTACTCTATAATCTCTGACTTACTCTCCTATGTAGACTCTTCAACATCGCAACATCACCAAAGCACCTTGGCAAGCTTACCCATCCTTTCATTTGCTACGATAACCTAGAACTCTACAATTTCTTCATCATCACATATATCCAATACAACTCAACATTCTTTAGAATCACAATATACAATGGATCTGACCATCACCTCCACAACACTGATACATAAAACACATCATGAATTCCTTCAACTCGGGAGATAACCTCAACTGTGAAGCCACTGAACCTTCACATCTCTACACCTTATCCGGTGCAACAAACCCAGACTCAAATTTCTTTATGCCCAAAGCGTGTCACCTTCTTCCAAGGCGAAACCTTCAGGAGCACACGTTTATCAACTGTATACACAACCTCTCCATGCTTCAATTTCGCATAGGATTCCTAAAGATCTGAAGCTACATTCTAGCAGTTACACTTAAGCTTCACTTCCTCATGGGTATTTCTCAATACATCAAATGAGGAAACATGCTCCTTACCATCCTCGGCCCAACACAACACGAGCAACACTCATTACCACTCAACGTCTCAAATGACGCCAACTGTGTACACGCTCAAAACTGTTATTACAAGCAAATTCAACCAAAGGCAATTGCCTCCCCCAGGTTCTCGGAGACCTAAGTAACAACCTCTCAACATAATCTCTAGAACCTAGATAACATGATTTGACTAACCACCCGACTTAAGACGATACAAAGTGCTAAAATACAAACGTGTACCCAAAGCTCGATGCAGACACTCTCAAAACCTCGAAAGAAACGCCAACCTCTAACCCAAACCATGAACTTAAACACTCTATGCACCCTTACCATCCCCGCGATATACATCTCCACCAACTTACCCAAACATATATCATATACACTAACAGAAAAGATGCTCCCTTCGTAACCTGGTTAACAATCACCCAAAAGGAAACCATTTTTAGTTGGCGTTAAAGGAAACCCTAATACAAATCCATGATGAACCTTTCCCCTTTCCATTCTGAAATCTTCAACGGTTGCAAAAACCCAGAAGAAAATTGATGCTTAGCCTTAACGCGCTGACAATCCATACACTTAGCCACAAAATCCGTAACATCCTTTTCTAAAACATCCAGTAGTACTTTTCTTCCTACCATCAAAACACCTTTGTACTAATCGGGTGAATGACAACAAAACTAGAATGGACTTCAGTCAGAATAGTAAGCATCAACTCAACATCTTTCGGCACAACTATGCAACCCTTAAAGCTTAAACACCATCATCATTTAAAGAAAATCCAATTATCTCTCATTCATCATATCCTTAACATGCAACACCAACACATTATCAAAGTTTGCTCCACCTTTCCCAACCACCGCTTTTCTTACCAAGGTTGTTCCCCAACATCGATCCTCATTCCTTTGGCCATTGATCTACACATACCTCTTACTGCTCTACCTTATATAACGACAACCATTTCAAGCTCTTAACAACTACATTCACCTATAACCTAGTAACAACTATTATACAACCCAAACTACGAATCCAACAACCCTCTTCACACTTTGATTCCATAAATCATATTCGCCAAACCACCAAAACCCCAGAGAACCTTATACATACTAACCTCCCAACGAACCAACTTATACCATCACCACACTAATTCTAAGAAACTTATCTGTAAGTGTGGACAAATGTATGCATGATTACTTACATGCTCCCAATGATGAATATGTATATGAATACAAAACCACTAATGTCATGCCACATGCATGGAAGAACTGACATATTTATGTATATACATATAACTGCTTATGTATTATGCATGATCCATCATCCACACTTACTGATAAAATTTCTAGAACTGACATTCCTACCCACTTGACTACTTCAAACCTAACTACCTGAAAACATCCACCCACCTAACTTTGAAGGTTTAACAACTAACCTTTGGCCAAGAGGCAAAAGCCTTCATGGTTCCTCTAAACAAGAGTGTACCACCACGCTATCTACTCACTCAATGAAGTATTCCCAGAATACGCATCTCACTACAACCCCGAAGGTTTACAAAAACATTTGTCAACCTAACCATACTTCACAAATTTTTACTAACCATCAACTCAATCCACTTACAATCACACGATAATTTCGGGACCAAAACTTCCCAAGCATCATTCTTCCCATTATCCTTATTCAAAGACACAACCAAATGTATACATTTTTCGGCGTCCGTCAACAACTTACAAACAAGCCTCATTAGCCATATGATAGAATAACTTATTGCCAATTTAACCTCACAACCACTAACAATTTTGCATACTCTTATGGCGACACATTACAGAAGCCATAGACATCACCAAACCTCAAAGAACTCAACAACTAACTACAAACCACTTTAGAGCCATCCCCTTCACACAAACAACCAATATAAAAACTCCAAAATTCTCAACCTAATCCTCTTACACAAAGCGCGATCCCATGCAACCAAAAACATTAGATGTCGCAAGTTGGACAACAACAAACAAGCCACTCAGCCATTTTCCAAACTGAACTACCCAAAAATTAAGATTCCCCCTTGCAATATATTTTCCAAAGGCGGATAATGCTCTAACATCCCATGCCCAACCTTACCCTATTTTTTTATAAAGAAACCACATGTCAACATCATTATGTTCCTACTAACCATCAACACCAACGACTCAACGAAATACATTTAACAAAGGTTTAACACTTATCTCATGACTATAACAACAACAACAATATCACAGCCAACCACAAGCCTTAACACCCATTTCCCGGTTCAATTTCCAAGTTCAAAATGTCCTTATATCCGAACAACCAATCCTTACACAACACCTTACCAAACTATAAAATGACAACTTCATCAAATTCTCAGCAACCCCATAATCCTAAACCATTAAGTAACATCCACAGTACAACTTTTGTATCACACCTATCTAATATAAAACTAATTACTCGAAAACCACATTAATGATTTCAATATGCGTATCAAACATCTTTACATGTTCATGCAAGATGCAAGAATGCGTAAAACCAAAATCTACCCAACAAAACAACAACAAGGATTCCAATATAAAAATACCTACAATCACATCAATGTCATTTCATCCCTCGCAATGTGCATATACCCTCGCAGAACCTTCATCCCCAGACTGGTCAACAACGCCAAATGTCTTGATCCCTAACCCTTATCACCATACTGATAATAAACCCAATCGTGCCCACAACCCCCTAGAGTGCAACAATAGGTACAAGAGCCCGCGCACCCCTGACCAGCAATAAACAATCACGCCTCAAGTGATCTCCTGATCCATATCTCTAACTAGCATCAACAACTATAGGAACAGAGGTTTGTCCACCCCTAGCCATCTTTAGGCAGTCATACCTTACATGGCCTCACGCCCCACAATTCTAACACGTCTCTGGCATTTATAACACACTCCAAGATGACTTTTTCCACAATGCGTACACCCTAGCGTCTTAACAGTGAAATTCTAACCAAACTTCCCTATTTTGGCACTCTCCCCAACACGTCCAATATCGGTCGATACTTCTTGTCACGGTGCCTCTTGCACCCACCTTCCCCAACATCGATTATAACAACTCCCTTTCGAGAACCAGAGCTTTCAACATGATCATATATTCCCCGACTCTGCTCTAAACTGGTAGTTCTTACCTCCGATGCTATGGGTGCCACCTTTTGAACTTAACACTTCTCAACCTCTCTAGGCCCTCCACCGCGTGTCCTGAATACACAGCTCTAACAATTGCAGATGTAGGCATATGCATCCCAACCATAGTTTCTCAAAAAGCTTCGACTATCACTCGCTTTACTGGCGTCAAACCACCATACCTTACCTAACTAATACGAGTAATAAACACTCTACTCACTCAAGTGGATTTGGCAGAGGATGAGGCAACACTTCGTGAAGTACAACACTATACTTGACTCATTTCCATTTGGCGGTGGTCATACTAGACCCTAACTCTTTCTTCGGTGACATCGTATTAAAACGTATATAAGGCATGATAATTATACTAAAACTAAAACAAGCAGGCCATCTTCAAGCAAGGAACCAAGACTTTTATTTTATTCCAAAAATCATTTTATAACTATAGTAATAAGGCAATGTGTCCCCAAATATACCCCAACATGGAATATATCAAATGCCGTACATATAAACAATCGCTGTGCATAATAAACAACATTAAACAATCATCAACAACATACAATTCTTTGTAAACACGTAAAACAGTACACTAACGCTATTCTACTTTTTATAACTTGGCTCAGATACCAACAAATGTAAACCCCTTAAACCGGTCTAGCTAAAATTGAGTCAAAAGAGATACATTAAGTTTGCTGAGATAAACTGGAAAGATTTTAATAAATAACTTCCATTTTTTTCCTTTTTATCTTGGCTAAATGCATCAATTAAATTCCTAGGGTGAACATGCAACATCAGAAGACAACTCAAGCAATCAGATTCACAAATGTGATTCAACTACACGAACATGCACTTCGAGAACCAAAATGTGATTTCTAAAAATTTAATGCCCCAATTAACAAATTAAGTTTACCGATCCAGAAATAAGTTCATTTCATGCAAGCTTGTGAAATTTCATCACAATTGGAACACCACAGCACCCTCAATTGAACATCCAAACATTTATAGACCAAATTGTAAATCTACAAAACTGTAAGGACGTCCTTAAAATTGAAGTTACCAGACCTTAATTAGTCAAGTTTCATGTCCACTTATCCAAATTTAGCTTAAAATAACGACCCAAACTCATCCAATTGCATACACAACAACCATGGACCAAACTGCAAGATTTCAAAGCTTAAAACGAACCTATAACAAAAACAACAGACTTTGGTGTCGGTACACAGGTTTTTGGATCAATAAGAGGCCAAATTATGCAAAAGGTTCAAAACCACCCCTGTAGCATTTGAAACCAGGATTTCAAAGATTAAAAACTGTACCGGTACGAGTCTCTGCGTACTGCAGCCCATAGCCCAATTTTACATATAGGTTTCAAAACTAGGGGCGAGGTTTCGAAACCACTAGGCCTGGAATGAATAATTTGATCGTTTTTTCATTCTTAAGGCAACTCAAACATGCTCCAAACATTGCATAAACATCATACACCAACATAGGCATAAATTCCACAACATTCAAACATGCTAGGCACACAAGTGCAGAAGAAAAAATCATGCATTCACCTATGGGCATGCTTTCTACCCAACATGCAATTCTTGCCCCAAACCCCTCATTGAAGCATATAAAGCTTTATACAAATCCAAAGCAACAATTTAGACTATTACAAACTAGGGAGTCAAGCGTACAACCCCCCAAAATCGGGTGACCATATTGTCTTTATTTCTACAATCTATTTTTAAACCATGCTTTAGTTATATCAAAACTCTTGGATCTCCCCTTGCTTGCTTGCTGCCTCATAACCTTTGCTTATCAGCATTGATGGAAAAAGAGAGCGTAAGCACATAATCGTTAGTGAGGAGCGCTCTAAAAACTAACCACATCAATGCATTTCAAACCATTAAACAATCCTTTTTGAAAATCACTTTTAAAACACCTTTCAAAACAACATCACAACATCATGCCTTATCAAACCATGCACTTAACATTCCCAAAATATGCACATTAAACCATATGCAACATGTATCATGGATCAACATCAAAATCCCATTTGCTACCCTCAATTTAAGCTTTCCCATGCATACTACCAATGCAAGACTTAAAGAGTAAAACATGTTTAAACCACATTGAACAAAATAATCTATCTCATGATACATCATCAATTATATTGGCTTGCAAGTGATCATTAACCAAATTCCACTTCATAAAACATAACATCGGATATACAAATTCAACAAGTGTTCTCCCAACACTTAACATACAATCTACCGGCATCTGAAGGTCAACCAACGGGAGTTTTCGGTATACATAAACCCCTCTACCGTTGTGTTACTCGTGGTAGAATTTTCGGTACCCATAAACCCCTTAACACCACTCATCGGCTAGATGTATAACCCACTAATGGGAGTCTTCGGTACAAAGTTCTAAACCCCTCAACCGTTAGGGTACTTGGATAGAGTTTTCGGTACTACAGATCAAAACTCCTCAACATCCAAGGTGACTTTTTATAGTGCACTATCAATCCTATGGCCGGCCAACTATATCCGATAACATTTACAAAACATTTTCATACCATCACTTTCCAATATAATTCATTTCCTTAACATCATCTCACTGTTTTCATTTGCATCAATTAAAACCAATTATCCAATGCATCCACCATGCGTTAATTAATGTTCAAAACATTATCAAAACATGCATTACCTCCAAATACATCATCATCATCATCACTGTATAATCATTTTCCAAAATTAACCATGCTCAAATCATGCTTACACATTGAGTTATCAAGTTATCAAAACATGTGCATTAAAACCAATTTGCCAAACCAAAATTGAGAGAGAAATCATCCTTTACTTACTTCCGAGCTTAGACCAGCATTTCAATGATCTAAACTCCCAAACACAACTTTCAAACCTTTGCAAAGCTGTAAAATACGTTCTCACTCACCAACAACGCAAAGCCTCGCTTGTCATTGCAAAACCTCACCTCTAAAGCTTCAAAAACGTTGATACGAGCTTGAGGATCAACCTCCCCTATTTTAACCATCACAAAATAGAGGTTTTAACGCATCATAAGGCATTCACAACCCAACAACATCAAATTGCAACAATCCTCATCAATTTCTCAAACAATTACCCTTCCACACTAGTGGAAAACATCATCAAACGACTCACATACTTTACCCAGCCACAACCTATGGATTTCATCTATCAATTAATATCAACTAACATCCAAAAACACATTATACCTCCAGCATTCATTAAACATCCATAACTCCTTAAAAATTCATAACTAACAACCTAGAAAATTAGAGATTCGTATAGTTTCGGGATTCCAATGTTAAAACCCACTTATTAACATTATAAAAAATTATAAAACATCAAAATCATGTTCCACTACAATCAAGAACATAGCAAATCATTTCCAATTTGAAATCTCATCAATTTCCACAATTAAACCTCAATTAAACCAATTAAGTCCATTATAATCATAAAAATCCATTAGAAAACGCATGTAAAGGTCCAATAACTTGAGAATTTTAGTAAAAAACCTTTTATTAGAGGATAAGGATGAACCTCACCTCTAGTTGATGACTTTCCCCTTAATTGGATGGATTTGCATAATAAAACAAAGAGAAAACAATAAGATTTGATAGGAAATCATTATAAACTCACTTGAAATCAAAAGATTAATTAAAATAAGATAATACCTAAAGATTTTGATGAAGGAAAAAGTGTTTTGCTGGAGAGAATTAGAGAGAAAATCTTTTGGAGAAAAGTTAGTTATTTCAAATTTGTTTTAAACTTTAATTATCCAATTAATTCTCCAAGCCTATTTATTGCATTTTAAAATCATTTAAAATAGCCAATTTAAGGGGAAAAGTCTGATATTAGACTTTGGGTAAATATCTCCTTAAAGATTCAAAGTTTTGACCCTTTACATTTTAGTCACTAGGAAAAACAAATTTTACAATTTTTACATTTTGGTCACTACCACAAAATGTCTTACTTCCAAAACTTATTTTCCAAAATTGATTTCACCATATATCTTTATATATCAAATAAAGATTTTAAAACATTTTCCCATATTTTTAGCTCCATCAAAAATATTTGTTATGAATTAGTCCCGAAACTGACTCAAATCCTCTAATCTAATTCCTCAAACTGTCTATTTGACCTAGTTAACATCTAGGCCCGAAACCGGGGTGCTAAAAAAATATTTTAGTTTAATCGTCAACTTTATCCCTTTTATAACATAGTCACTAATTCTTCTAAAAAGTCACCAAGTCTTGAGTTCTTTCAATTTAGTCCTCAATTTAAATATTCATAACCCAGATCCAAGACCCAAACATCTAACCCCGAGAATTGGATCGTCACATCCACTACCTTAGCTTACAACCACCAAGGATTTTCTCAAATTCACTAAAGTTGAATTTGAACCTTTGAGGAGAAGATTTAACCTTACAAATTCCCTTGAGATTTATACCCAAATCCCAAAAAATTCCCCTTAAGATTTTTACCCGAAATCATAAGTTTAAACCTCTTTCAAAAGAGAGATACAAATTAAGAAAAAAAAATTCTCATAAGATTAAATGTTTGCGCAATTAAGCTCTCAAACACTATATACAAGAAAAAACAAAGAATACAATAATGAAAACTCTTTTCTCTTGATCTTTTTACTTGGATGTGTTGTCTAACCTTCTTCAAGTGTCCTAAGCTTGCTTTTATAGTGCGGAATGCGATTCTAGTCGTTTATGGTCATTGGGGATATTTTGGAGCTATAACTCCCCGGTTTTGGGCCTAAGAGTTTTCTAGGTTGATTAGACGGTCCGGTAGACCGGATTAAAGGATTTGAGTCGGTTTCGGGATTTATTTGAAATAAATATTTTTGAGTGAGAAAAAATGGAAAATATCCTAAAATCATTAATTTTTATGTAGATGATTTTGGTGAAATCAATTTTACAAAAAGAAGTTTCAAAAAGTGACATTTTGGGTCAGTGACCAAAATGTAAAGTTTTAAACTATTTTTAGTGATTGTTTTGTAAATGGGTTAAAACTTAGAATCTTTAAGGAGCTATTTGTCCAAATTCTAATATCAGCCTTTTCTCTCTAATTGGATATTTTAAAAGGTTTTAAAATGATATAAATAGGCTTGGAGAATTAATTTTATAATTAATTTTCAAAAGTAAACTTTAAGTAACTAACTTTTCTCTAAAAGATTTTCTCTCAAATTCTCTCTAGCCAAACACTCTTTTCTACTTCAATTTTCTTAGGTAATTACTTGATTTGAACATTCTTTTATTTCCAAATGAATTCTTAATGATTTCCTAACAAAACCTTATTGATTTGATCTTGTTTTCTCAAGAAAACTCATCCAATGAATACTTGATTTAGTTGATGTATTTGATTGATCTTCGTTATGGATATGTTTTGTTGGGTTCTTGATTTGATTAGAACGTGATTTTAATGTTTTATAATGTTAATAAGTGGATTTTAACACTTGAAATCCTGAAACCAGGCGAATCTCTAATTTTCTAGGTTGTAAGTTATGAGTTTTTGAGGAGTTGTGGGTGTTTAATGAATGATGGAGGTATAAGCATGATGTTAATGTGTTTTTGGTATGTTAATTGATGGATTAAAACTTTAGATTTTGGCTGGGAAAAGTTTGGAAGGTGTTTGATGTTGTTTTTGGTTGTTGTGGAGTGAAATTGGGTAGAATTTGATGAGGATTTGCGTGAATTGATGTTTGTGGTGTAACACCCTATATATATACATGTTCATGTGTGGATAAAAAAATGATTTTTGTAGCTATGGGGTTTTGAACCTGTGCCCTTCTATTAAGTGAACCCAAGCCTTAACCATCCATGCCTTTAGTTATTCGAAATAAAATAAAGCCACCCCTACCAGACTGAAAGGGGGCAATTTTAGATCTACAAACAAAATACTGAGATAAATTTTCCCCCAAAACCTTTCATCTCCCCTCACTGGCGACCGTCTTTGATATTTCTTATCGCTACGACATGGTCATCACTACCACTGTCGACGTGTCTGTCTCACGACCACACCCCCGACCACCACTCTTGGAGATATGCTACCATTCATTGTGGAGACCCTTTTGAATTGACGAAGAAACCCAAGAGATTGCTCTATTTTTTTCACCGATTAAAGCTCTTTTTGTCGTTCGTTCATAACACCGTCACTTATAATAGACTCCCCATGTTAAGGCAAACATAACCGTGGTCGCCAATCTCTATTTTGTCACCGTAATGGGTGTCATCGAAGTTACGTTGGGTTATACCGATTTGGGTAAGTATGGTAAGGATTTTAGTTCGATTTTAGTTAAATAAAAAATGGTTGGTTAAATTCGTTGCTATTTTTTGCATTTTGGGAGTATTTTCGGCTGATGTAGGCTGCACGTGGGCGTCACGCGCCGTCCAAGGCTATTTTCAGACATCTTGGTTAGTGGTGGATCGAACCAACTTGACCGGCTTGAGCCCGATCTAGTTACTGGTCTGGGCTGGTCTGACTAACCCGGTTTGATAACTCAACAGACTAATCATAATAAGTCAATGGGTCGGCCTTTTAGGGCCCAATAACCTTGGTCTCAAACCTGATCTATTCAGCCTGAATCGAATTAATTCTGATCTAACCTGACCCATTTAACCAAGCCCAAACCCAAGCCTGCTAACCTGAGTCTAACCCAAACCTGACCCGTCTGACCCGATTCGAACCCATCAGATCTGACCCAAATCTATATGAACGGACCTGACCCATTGACCGAGTTAACTCAACCAAGTTGACTTAGTTAACTCAGCCAAGCTAACCCTGTTGACCATTGATTGATGATGTCAGCATGATGTTAGTGTTGACTTAGACTACTGACGTTAGTATTAACTTTGACTGCTAACGTCAGCGTTGACTGCTGACGTTAGCGTTGACTTTGACCAAAAAGTTAACTTTTTTGAAAAGTTATAATTTGAGTTTTTCAACGTTTTGAGTTTGGTTTTGAAGTTCGTTTCATGAAATTTTGACCCCAAAGCCTCTGAATCTGACCTTGATCCTGAGAATGCATGTGTTTAACTATTCAATTTAAGAGTTATGGGATCGAGCTAATGATTGATTATGGATTATGATTAATTAAAGGTACTCACATATCTTTGCATCCGAGATTGTTGAGAACGTCAGATTCGATGCAAGAGCGATTAACGCAAGTATCAAAGGTTGACCGATGTAGCTGGAGTTGAGGTAATACATTACTACCTCTTGTATTACTTTATGAAACATGTTGGTATTTAGTTAATATATGCATGATTGTGATTAATAGAGTTAAAGGATTTGATATCTTAAATGTTTCGTTAAGAAATGATAACAATATTGTTACCTCTCCAAAAGCACTATTTTTAATACCAATCTTACAATGCTTTTGCTTGTTTTTAGGTATATTTAGTTGCATTAGGATGTTAGAATCATGCATTTTCATAAGGAGTTTAGAGTTTTATCTATGCCAGTGTGAAGGGTTGTTTTGTTGGCAATTTTGCAGGCTTGGCATAGTATTTGGCCCAGAAAAGCAACACAAGAAGGAATGCCAGAGAGAATGCTGAGTGTTGTTGGCATAGATGGACCAGACAATGCCAAGCACCGGATGGCAGAGAAGTGAACTTGATGCCACGCCAAGAGGCTATTGGACCCCAAAAAATAGGACATGATTAGGCTTCGAAAAAATAGCAATTGGAACAATCTCTTGAAAAATAGAGGCTAAGATGGTGCCAAGACTTGTTGGCAGACTCATGCCAAGCTTGGATGCTAGGGCAGCGTTGGCAGGATGATGTCAGCCTTAGCTTGATCAGCACTCATTCAAATCTGGATAAGAAGATAATCCCTTATCCTCTGAGCAGTTAGAATTTAAAATTTGAAGAGCTAGTCCTATCCCTTCTTTGCACGCCTATTTAAACACCAACCAAGCTAGACTTTAAGGGGAGAGGAGAAGATTGGATCGTGAGGAGTTGGTGTGTGTGTGACAATTGATGACCTACTGCACCGTGGAAGGGTGGTCTGACCAACTTGGACGAAAAGCCTGGATCTTGAAGGGCTACATCGAGAGACCCCTTCTAGCCCATTCTCTCTCTCAAGTTATTCTATTTTGTTTTTAAGGATGATGTATTCCGAAAACGTTTGTGGATTGTTGGTTCCCTCCATCACCATGAACTAATTTAATAGTTGGTGGGGGATGTTTGGTTTTTATGTTATTTTCATGCTTTAGCTTTTAATAATAAACATGCCTTCACAAAGTTTCATCTATTCGGCAAACTTTAATATTTCCTAAATACTCTGCCAAGCGAGAGCTAGCACTGTTAACCTATTACACATTAATATCTTAATAGACTTGGGGTGGCAACGAATAAGTTGTCGAATACTGAGGAGAGAAGCTTCGAGAGAAGTCGTTCAAGTAGATGAACTTAGTTCGGGAGTGAAATCTACCCCTTAGGAGTATAGATTGGATCTTAATCAAATTGGTTTATTTAAAAACAAACACTATAGAGATATAGGGGCTTTTACATGATCAATTTAGGGTAATGACCATCGAGAGAGGCTTTAATACTTTTGAATCTGTTCGAAAAACAATGCCAAGACAAGTTGTTGTTAACGGCTGGCACGACATGAATAGCATGAAAACCAGGCATTCCCTACCAACGCTCATCATTCATTAAAACACCTTCCTTGCCAACATCTTTACTTTTCTTTCATTTCTTTACTTTTTAATTGTTTTCTAAAACCAATTTCAAATCAAATCAACTTTTTCTTAAGGCAAGTAATAATCAAGGCAATTGAATTCCAAGACAATCTCTGTGGGATCGATACTCAGCTTACCAGCTGTATTACTTGTAGACCGTGTATACTTGCACGCAAAAGACTCATTTTGGCACATTCTTATATTTTCCAATACATATTTTCTGCCACTTTTGCTAGCATTTCACCTAGAGAGTCTACAAGTTTTTGGTGCCACTGCCGGGGATTGCAACGAAATTGATTATTTTTAAATTTTTACTTGTCTTCCTTTTATTTTTATTTTCATTTTTATTTTTACCTTTCATTTTTTTCGGTGTATGACCAGAAGCCATCATGTGGTGGACGAGTGGTCATACGATTCGGAAATTGAGAAAACCTTGCTAAGGTTAAAAAAAAGATTTCGAGATATGAACCAAGGTAATGGAGGGAATGGTGTGGTGAACAATGGGGGAAATCCACTTAACAATGAGATACCACCACCACCTATTGCCTTAGTTGTTAATGAGAGGCCTATTAAAGAACATTCGGCACCAACCATTGACAATTTGATGCCAGGACTTGTTGGCACAGAGGTAAACGCTGTCAATTTTGAACTTAAGCCGGTAATGATTCAAACTCTTTTGAATGTAGGTCAGTTTGATGGCGCACTCACTAGAGATCCGAGGCAACATCTTAAACAGTTATGGAGATTTGCCAGCTATTTCAACAAAATGGAGTACCTAAAGATACTGTGAAGCTGAAGTTATTTACTTTTTGTTTGAGAGACAGAGCAAAGGCTTGGCTTAATTCCTTGCCACCTGGCTCAGCCACTTCATAGGCAGACCTATGCTAGAAGTTCATGATAAGATTCCAACCGCCAACACTCACTGCCAAGCTGTAGGGTGAGATCATTACATTTAGGCAGGCTAAGGATGAGACCTTATATGATGCCTGGGAAAGATTCAAAGACCTGTTGAGGAGGTATTCTATGCATAGATTCCCGAATTGGACTCAGATCCAAACCTTTTATAATGGATTGAATGCACAAATGAGGACGGTTGTTGATGCTTCAGCAGCTGGCTCATTGCTTGACAAGACATATACTGAGGTTGTTGACATTTTAGAAAGGATTGCAATCAATGATTTTGAATATCCTGTTGCAAGACTTGGGACCGTGACTAAAACCAATGGGAAATTTTACGTTGATGAACTAACATCCATTTATGCTGAGATTTCCAACCTTAGGAGCATGGTAAGAACGTTGCAAAAGAATAATGAGTCCCAAAAAGTCAAAGCATTATATCCATTATGTACGATCTATGGAGAAAATCATCATGTGGATGAATGTTCTGCCAACCCTCAATCGGTAAATTTTGTTGGCAATGTTAATCGTTACTATAACCCTAAATCCAATACTTATAATGCAGGTTGGAGACAACACCCTAACTTAGCTTGGGGAAATCAAGGAGGTAACCAGTACAATGCCCTGCGCCAGAATACCCAGAGACATAATAACAATGACATGACAACATTCAATCAAAATGCCATGCCACAGAAAACCTAAAGCAATTTTCAGCGAGGACAGAGACTCAACCAATGAGGCACTCTCACAGAGTACATGGAAAGGAATGATGCCACAATCCAGAGTTTGGTTGTGTCAATGAGAAACTTGGAAGTCCAGCTTGGGCAGATTGCCAGTGCATTCAGCAATCAACCCCAGGGAGCATTGCCAAGTGACACAGAAGATGCTCGACACAAAGACAATGAGCAGTGCAAAGCTATAACTCTTCAGAGTGGTAAGCAGTGAGAGATTGAGAATGTTGCTAAGCAGCCAATTAATTGCTAAGATGAGAAGCCTGTGCCAGTAGATGATCCTAGGGAAGTAGAGAAAGATGAAACAAAAGTAGATGATTCTAGACAGCACAATGCCAGCAACGATGCCAAACAGTCTGATGCCAGCACTGCGTTGGCAAAGCCATCAAAGTAGGCACGTATCTATCCGCCACCACTATTTCTAGCAAGACTTCAAAAGTATAAGCAAGATCAGTAGTTCAAGCGTTTCTTGGAGGTTTATAAGCAATTACAAATCAACATTCCATTGGTAGAAACCCTTGAACAAATGCCCAACTATGTCAAATTTATGAAGGACATTATGTCTAAAAAGAGGAAGTTAGGAGACTTTGAAACTGTTGGCCTGACCGAAAGATGCAGTGCTATGATCCTAAACCGTTTGCCACCAAAGCGAAAAGATCCGAGAAGTTTCACTATTCCCTACACCATTGGCAACAAATTCATGGGCAAGGCACTGTGTGACCTAAGAGCCAGCATCAACTTGATGCCAATGTCAGTTTTTCGGAAGCTTGGTATAGAAGCAAGACCTATCACGGTGACACTTCAGCTGGTAGACCGATCCTATGTACATCCCAAGGGTAAGATTGAGGATATGTTGGTAAAGGTAGATAAATTTATTTTTCTAGCTGATTTTATCATTTTGGATTATAAGGCTGATATTAATGTCCCGATTATTTTGGGGAGGTCTTTTCTTGCCACAGGTAGGGCTTTGATTAATGTTCATAAAGGGGAACTAACAATGCGAATGAATGAATAGCAAGTTACATTAATATGTTTCAAGCTTTGAAATGTGCAAATGAACCTGAAGAGTGCCAAGCAGAGGAGATGATGGAGTCCATTTACACTTTGGACATGGAACAGTTATGCCAAGATGTAGAATTTGATGCCAGCAATTTAGATGGCATAGTTGATCTGTTTGAGGAACCAGAAAAACCAGTCTTGGAGGCTGAAGAGGCGAGTTATTTTGAGCCACTACAGTTGGCCGACAGAGAAATCAAGGCATCTAAACCATTAATTAAGGAGCCACCAGCATTGGAACTGAAACCACTGATAGATCACTTGAAGTATGCTTATTTAGGTGAACGCTCAACTATGCCAGTGATCATTGCCACTGGTCTCACTAATGATTAGGAGGAAAGGTTGTTGGCAATATTACGTGACTATAAGTAAGCATTATGATGGACTTTGGCAGACATCAGAGGTATTAGCCCAACTATTTGCATGCATAAGATTATCTTGGAGGTGTACCATGGCAATACCATTGAAGGCCAAAGAAGGCTAAACCCAAGCATGAAAGAAGTAGTGAAAAAAGAGATCATAAAATGGCTTGATACCGGGATTATATATCCTATTTCCTATAGCTCTTGGGTTAGACCAGTGCAATACGTGCCAAAGAAGGGTGGCATGACCATAGTACAAAACAATGAAGCTGAGTTAATCCCCTCCAGAACTATCACTATATGGAGAGTGTGCATGGACTATAGGAGGCTTAACAATGCCACAAGGAATGACCACTTCCCATTGCCATTCATTGATCAGATGCTACACATGTTGGCAGGTAAAGCTTTCTATTGTTTTTTGGATGGTTATTCAGGTTATAATCAGATTGCCATTGCCCCTGATGATCAAGAGAATACTGCGTTCACGTGCCCATATGGGACGTTTGCGTTTAGAAGAATGCTATTCGGCCTATGTAATGCACCGGTAACGTTTCAACGTTGCATGATGTCTATTTTTTTGATATGATCGAACACAACATGGAAGTATTCATGGATAACTTGTCAGTGTTTGGCAAAACATTTGAGGAATGTCTTTAGAGTTTGGAGCAAGTCTTGAAGAGATGCATAGAGACAAACCTACTGTTGAACTAGGAAAAATGCCACTTCATGGTGAAAGAGGGCATTGTTCTTAGGCACATGGTAACTAAGAGAGGGTTAGAAGTGGATCAAGCAAAAGTTGAGGTAATTAAGCAACTACCGCCCCCAAAGTGTCAAAGGTATAAGAAGTTTCTTATGACACGTCGGTTTTTATCGGTGTTTCATTAAAGACTTCTTGAAAATTTTGCTAAATCCTCATGCTTGTTGTTAGAACATAATGCCACTTTTGCATTTAATGATTCTTGTTTGAGAGCATTTCAGGAGCTTAAGGAAAAGTTGATCAATGCCCCTATAGTTGTGGCACCGGACTAGAATGAGCCTTTCGAGCTCATGTGTGATGCCGGCGACTACGACGTCGGAGCAATTTTGGGACAAAGGCATAGCAAGGTTTTCCGTGCGATCTACTATGCCAGCCGAACCTTAAACAAAACACAACTGAATTACTCTACGATTGAGAAAGAATTTCTTACGGTTGTATTTGCTTTTGACAAATTTGGATCTTATTTAATTGGTAACAAAGTTATGGTTTTTACATATCATTCGGCATTAAGTATCTCTTGGCAAAGAATGATGCCAAGCCCAGGCTAATCCGATGAATGCCCCTACTTCAAGAATTTGACCTTGAGATCCGAGACAAAAAGGGTAGTGAAAACCTAGTAGCTGACCATCTCTCACGTTTAAAGCATCATCTTGAAGATGGTAAGACCAATTTGATAAGAGATGAGTTTCCTGATGAGTATTTGCTTGCAGTTAATGCCATGCCATGGTATGCCGGTATTGTCAACTACTTGGTAAGTAACATTATGCCACCATAATTGGCATACAATGCCAAGAAAAGGTTTTTGCGAGAAGTTAGGCAATACTATTGGGATGAGCCAATATTGTTCAAACAATGTGCCAACCAAGTGATCCGCCGGTGTGTGCCTGAGGATGAACATCATAACATATTGCATTTATGCCATGCCGCACCATATGGAGGTCACTTTGCTGGAGTAAAAACTGCTACCAAGGTACTGCAGTCAGGATTCTTTTTGGCCCAGACTATATAAGGATGCCCACGAGTATGCCAAGGTATGTGATCGATGCCAACGGACATGAAACATCTCTGGCAGACACCAACTACCGCTTCAAAACATTATGCCTGTGGATTTATTTGATGTATGAGGGATAGAATTTATGGGTCATTTTCCACCCTCATTTGATAATGTATACATTATTGTGGCTGTTGACTACGTATCTAAATGGGTATAAGCCATTGCTCTGCCAACGAACAATGCTAAGGTCATTGACAAGTTTTTACATAAGCATATCTTTACTAGATTTGGCGCCCCTAGAGTGATCATTCATGATGAGGGAACTTATTTTAAATGTAGTCTAATTTCTAAAGCCTTGTACAGGTATGGTATACAACAGAAAATTTCCACAGCGTATCATTCGCAAACAAACGGGCAAGCTGAGATTTCAAACAAGAAGATCAAAAACATCTTAGAGAAGACTGTTAATCCATCAAGGAAACACTAGTCCTTGAGACTAGATGAGTCATTGTGGACTTACATGAATATGTTTAAAACTCCTTTGGGTATTTCACCGTTTAGACTTATTTTCAAAAAACCATGCCATCTGCTAGTGGAGCTTGAGCATAAAGCCTAAAGGGCCATCAGAACACTTAGCATGGCATGGAGAGCTGCTGGAGAAAAAAGGTTACTGGACCTAAATGAGATGGAGGAATTCAGAAGGCAAGCCTATGAGAACACCATGATCTACAAGGAAAAAGCATAACGTTGGCATGACAGCAGGATAATGCCAAGACATTTTGAGGTAGGCTAACGTGTTTTGCTATTCAACTTATGACTTAAGTTTTTTCCAGGGAAACTCAGATCAAGATGGACAGGTCCTTATGAAGTTATGAAGCCCTATGCTCATAGAGCTGTGGACATTAAGAACTTGAAGATGAGAGAAATCTTTAAGGTGAATGGCCAATGCTTAAAGCACTACATGGAAGGTGACCAGAATAATGCCAAAGAGGTGATCCTCTTGGCAGAGGTAACATGAAAACACCGTCAGGTTTGAACTTTTGTAAATATTAGGTTAGTGTTTCTCTTTGTTTTTAGGTTTTTAAATGTTTTTATTTCTTTTTAAGTTCCATGATTTTATTCCTTTAATGTGTTAAAAGGTTTCCTTTGAGTTGCGCAAATTCAATGTGCTAGGAATTGTGCCAAGAACACTGCTAGGGTTCGCTGGCAGGAGCCAACGCTTTAACAAAAGAATCTGCCAAACGCAGTGCCAGAGTAGCTTGGCATGCAGCGGTGCAAAAGATTGAAGGACGAGGGAAAAACCCTAGTTTTATCGTCCCAGTAAAAAATTGAGAGAGTTATCTTTATTTGACTTTAACCCTAGCCGCCCAAATTTTGGTTGAAATTTAAATTTCAAATCAATTACCTTATCACTCCAATCCTTACCCTATCTTATCACCTATCACCTTATCACTTCAACCTTATCACTCCACATATTTTTAAATTAATTCTTTGTATTCCCCATCATTATCCCTAATTACTACTCCCATTAAAACACTCAACCAACCTAAAACCTTTCACTTTCTTACTCTTGCCGGTTAAAGAAGCCAAAACATCTCTCTCACTCTTTACTTCCTTTTCGATAAGCAAGTACAAACCCAAATCGTCCTTTGCCTTCATCTTTCAACATCGTTCCAAGCTTCAACCAGTTTCAATGGCCTCATCGTCTCTTCCCTTTAAAAGATTCTTCAACGAGGAGACCGAGAAAAAGTTCGAAACAAATTTTGCCTCGAGGAGTGTTTTCTACGAGACGCACATCAAATTCAAAATGGAGGCAACAACCGACTTCCCTTCAGAAGTTATGTCTACGATTAACTTGCACAAGTGGAGCCTATTCTGCCAGCAAAAAGGGGAGATCTATGCCACCATCATTCAAGAATTCTACGCGTACCTTGTGACCAAGGATTCACCTCTCCTAATGATTAGGGGTAAGTGTGTGTGTTTTGATGAGGGATATATTAATAATATGTTTGAGTTGGATGGTGCAGGAGTTGAGTATTTTGAGTATACTGATTTGATGACTGCTGCCAAGAGGAAAAAGCTGCTGACAGATTTGTGTGAACCTGGCACGACGTAGACAGTCTCATCTCGGGCCACTGGACGGTGAAGAGGCTGGCGTTGAAGCCACAAGTGAGAGGCTAGAATCACTTCATTAAGGCAAACCTTCTACCTTCATCCCACAATGAGACAATCTCAGAAGAAAGGCTGATTTTGTTGCACTCCATCATAAAAGGGCACAAGATCAACATTAGAAAGATTATCATAGAAGATACTTATAAGTGTGATGTGAGAGGTAAAGGTAGTTTGTTTTTCCCTGTGCTTATTTCTAACATTTGCATACGCCATGATGTGCCTAGGCTTGATGAGGAGCAAGGCCAAATAATAAAGGGAACGACCATCACTGCTGCCATATGGAGAAACCTCACTGTGGTTGAGCCAAAGGACAAGGCCAAGGGAAAAGTTGTGCCAGACACAATGCCTGAGCCAGACACAATGCCTGAGACGGTGCCAAACGGTTCTGTGGCAATGTTGTCTCAAATCTACAATGCTAGGAGATGATACTCAGTAAGATAGAAAAGGCCGAGGAGATTAATCTTAAGCTACAACATTACATGTAGGCCATGGATGTGATAATCAGGGAAACTCTCAAGAAAATATCTCCTAATGTTGTGCCACAATTCCCATATTTTCCTGCCAAGCCCTCTACCAGTGATGAAGCCATGCCAGCCAGTTTAGCTAGTCCAGTTATGCCAGCCAGTCCAGCCAGTCAGAGTCTGATGCTACAGTCCCACTATCTCCAGTTCAAGTTGAGTCTGTCAGTTCTGATTCTGAGATTGAATCAAAGGAACCCAAAACCAAGTCTGCCAAAGCAAAGTCTGCCAAAAAGCCTGCCACGCCACTAGTGAAGCCTGCGCATTCTGATGCCACCGCTACTCCTATAGCATCAAACCGTGCCAAGATTGTGGAGAAAGTCCTCCGGGATGTTAGAGCGTCCACTGCTGCAAAGCCAACAATGAAAGGAAGAAAGAGAATTGCCCCTGGTCGTGGGCCATTTATAAAGAGAAAGACCCGAGTCACACGAGAAGAAGTCTCCGAAGGGGAGTCCTCTTCTTCCTAAACTCTTGTACATTTCATTACATTGCATTCACATGACCATGCATTTTATTTTATTCTGCTCTTTTGTATATATGTGTTGTTTCATGCATTGGGGACAATGCACATCTTGGTTTTGGGTGTGTGCATTTCTTCACATTTATGCCATGCATATCATGTTTAATTTCTGTTGCCATGTCATCGAGGTCATTTAGAGTAAATGCATACTGAACCGCTAAAAAAAGAAAAACAAAATTTTGCCTCGATTTAATTTTGAAAAATGTTAACAATTGTTAAGCAAGTTTAATTTGATCTAGGTGTCTGTCCAATGAGGAGACTTTAATCTTTAGCTTTCATGCCGTGCCCGCAGAGTAGTATGCCAAGATTTCTTGGCAAATGATCTCTAGTTTAGGGAATTGAACTTGCACTTAACACGTAAGATGTATCTAGTCCCTTAGCAAACTTAGACTTTTTGAAACTATGCTCAGATTTTAAAAAAATGATGCTAGGGTAAAAGAAATAAATAAGGCAACAATGTTCTACCAAGGCAAGAAAAATAAAACTCTCCTCTACCTTAGGGATAATAAGCTACTTAGGGCTTCGTGGTTTGCTCCCTCTTAGTTCTCAAGTCCAAAACCTTGGGGTGTGAGTTGAAGAGAAAGCCTAATGATGTCTAGATTAAGGTGGGGATTCATGGTATGCCCCTCTTATCTCTCACGCTAAATAGTGTCATAAAGCAAGCTTAAAAGAATGCCAGCAGAAACCCTTGTCAAAAAGAAAAAAATGAAAAACAAAATCTGAGTATAGGTAGTAAAATTTGTCTAAGGGAGTGAAAGCAAACTTGATGAATATTGCCTACACTCATGCACTTTTCATGAACTTTGACTAGAGTTATATTGCTGCACTTGAATTACTACATGCTTGGCATTATTGCACTGAGATACTGAGAACATAAATGGAGCCAAATTCTGCTTGCCAGCACGTGTTGGCATTCAACCAAAACTTTGTCGAGGTAACTTTTTCACAGTTTTTATTTTTATTTTAATTGCATTACTTGAGAACAAGCAATGACTTAGGTTTGGGGTGTGTTACCTCTCTAAAAGTACTGTTTTTAATGTCAATCTTACAATGCTTTTGCTTGTTTTTAGGTACATTTAGTTGCATTAGTATGTTAGAATCATGCATTTGCATAAGGAGTTTAGAGTTTTGTCTATGCTAGTGAGAAGGGTTGTTTTGTTGGCAATTTTGTAGGTTTGGCATAGTATTTGGCCCAGAAAAGCAACACAGGAAATAATGCTAGAGAGAATGCCGAGTGTTGATGGCACAAATGGACCAGACAATGCCAAGCACCGGATGACAGAGAAGTGAACTTGATGCCACACCAAGAGGCTGCTGGACCTCGAAGAAATAGAACATGATCAAGCTCCGAAAAAATAGCAATTGGAACAATCTCCAAAAAGAACAGCGGATAAGACGATGCCAAGACTTATTGGCAGACTCATGCCAAGCTTGGATGCCAGGGTAGCATCGGCAGGATGACGTCAGCCTTAGCCTGATCACCTCTCATTCAAATCTGGAAAAGAAGATAATCCCTTATCCTCTGGGAGTTAGAATTTAAAATTTGAAGAGCTAGTCATATCCCTTCTTTGCACGCCTATTTAAACACCAACCAAGCTAGACTTTAAGGGGAGAGAAGAAGATTGGATCGTGAGGAGTTGGTTTGTGTGTGACGATTGACGATATGCTGCACCGTGGAAGGGTGGTCCGACCAACTTGGACGAGAAGCCTAGATCTTGAAGGGCTGAACCGAGAGACCCCTTCTAGCCCATTCTCTCTCAAGTTATTCTATTTTGTTTTTAAGGATGATGTATTTCGAAAATGTTTGTAGATTGTTGGTTCACTCCCTCACCATGAACTAATTTAATAGTTGGTGAGTGATGTTTGGTTTTTATGTTATTTTCATGCTTTAGCTTTTAATAATAAATCGGCCTTGGCAAAGTTTCATCTATTCAGCAAACTTTAATATTTCCTAAATACTCATCCAAGCGAGAGCTGGCATTGTTGGCCTATTGCACCTTAATATCTTAACAGACTTGGGGTGGCAACGAATAAGTTGTCAAATACCAGGAGAGAAGCTTCGAGAGAAGTCGTTCAAGTAGATGAACTTACTTCGGGAGTGAAATCTACCCCTTAGGAGTATAGATTGGATCTTAATCAAATTGGTTTATTTAAAAACAAACACTATAGAGATATAAGGGGTTTTACATAATCAATTTAGGGCAATGACCATCGAGAGAGGCTTTGCTACTTTTGAATCTGCTCGACAAACAATGCCAAGACATGTTGTTGTTAACGGCTGGCACGACATGAATAGCGTGAAAACCAGGCATTCCCTGCCAACGCTCATCATTCATTAAAACACATTCCTTGCCAACGTCTTTACTTTTCTTTCATTTCTATACTTTTTAATTATTTTCCAAAACCAATTTCAAATCAAGTAAACTTTTTCTTAAGGCAAGTAATAATCAAGGTAATTGAATTCCAAGACAATCTTTGTGGGATCAATACTCAGCTTACCAGTTGTATTACTTGTAGACCGTGTATACTTGCACGCAAAATACTCATTTTGGCACATTCTTATAGTTTCCAATACTTATTTTCTGCCACTTTTGCCAGCATTTCACATAGAGAGTCTACAAATACCTTTGTGACATAAGGATGATTAAAAACGCCCCTAACAAAAGAAATGATCTGGGATTCACACTTGATCAAATAATTACCTCATCTGAAATCCATGATCTATTGGGAAAGACTTTGGTATCAAGATGCAAATATCTGTGCTAACAAAACACTTGGATTTTCCTAAACTCTGGATAAACACCTGAAGATAAATTTACTGGAATTTCTTCGTATTTCTAAACTAATCTAAATGACAGTAAAGAATGAAACTAATCAAAATGATGGAAATAACCTCAGGCATTGAAAATTGCAAAATTAACTGGAATAATGGATATACTCTCGAGTTCTGAAATGAATGAGTTATTTGTAAGGACAGTAAGGATCAAGATGTCTGAATTACCATCAAGCTTTAAAATAAATAAATACCCACGTGACTTGAGATATGTGAAAGCTTGGAAATTCTAAAATCTCTGTTAGACCTCAAATGACTATAATGCCCCTATGGGTTTGAAGTCTGACTTATGAAAAATCAGAAATTCTTAATAATGTTACAATAATGAAAGAATACTGCACAAATACATATTTAATCATTCGAGGCTCATTTCTGGATAACTTGTGACGGTGACCTGTTCAACTATACCACGTAGCTAGAACTAAATATTAAACACATGTGAGGTGTACCTATTTGAATGCTTGAAAAGCAATGCATTGATGAGACATGGTTAATAGAATAGACTTGGAAGCGTGACATACTGTCAGTAATCTTCAGTACAACAAATCACTGACTTACCCTATTGGGATTACTATGAAGTTGCTCTAAGTGTTAAGTTAATCGAAATGCCCTTATGAGCAAAATTAACTAGAACCCTCATGTTATATTCGAAACCATGATTTATCATGATCTACTTGACTTCCCAAGATCTATCCTAATATACTGAATTCTTGCATAATCATGACTTTCATATGTCTGAAATATACCTCTGTATCTAATCTGAAAAACATGCTCTCTGGTTACCGTTTCACTAAAAATAATAGTCTGCATTATATTTACTGCTACAACTATTTACTACTGATTACTATTATTATTGCTCAGACTATTTTATTTGGGGTACTTGCGATTGATATGAAGTTTCTGTAGGTTCAGCCCTGATCTGGCTAGTAATTCTATTATTCAGGTTCCTATACTTCGGCTAGGGTAGTACCTTTTGGCTTCTGTATCAGTTTCCTATGCTTCGGCTATGATAATACCTTTTGGCTTTTGTATCAGGTTCCTATGCTTCGGCTAGGGTAATACCTTCTGGCTTCTGTATCAGGTTCCTATATTTCGGCTAGGGTAATACCTTATAGCTGTTGTATTAAGTTCTTATGCTTTGGCTAGGGTAACACCATTTGGCTTCTTTATCAGGTTCCTATACTTCGGGTAGGGTAATACCTTCTGGCTTCTATATCAGGTTCCTATACTTTGGCTAGGGTAAGACCTTCTGGCTTTTGTACTAGGTTCCTATGCTTCGGTTGGGGTAATACCTTCTGTACTAGGTTTCTATGCTTTGATTAGGGTGATTCTTTTTGAACCTAAGACATCCCTTTAGGTCGGCATCTATGTCCAACGGGTCTTGGTTAAGCCTTATATATATACAACCCTAGGGAACTGCATACTGGTGTTCGGTTAAAGGGCAGTTGGGTGATTAAAATAAATATTATGGCCCCCTTTAAACATTTAACTAATGAATTAGTTTATCAAAGTCTAAAACTTTTTATATGTTTTCAATCTGAACTCAATAGAACATGCTAAACTTCCTTGTTTAGCTTCATAATCTACTTCTATTTTGATTTTCGTACTAATGGTATCTGATCTGGTATTCAGATGATCAAATAAAGAACAATCCATGTTAACTTCAAGTACAACAATAATATGAAACATCATAATATAACATAAACTTGTTGATGTCAAGCTCACCATGTCAGTTTTATGTTTAGTCTTATACCTCCTAGTGCATATGGCATCTTTTGGTAGTTCTGTATTACTGAGCCTTTTCAAGCTCACGTTGTTTTACTATCGCATGTTAAAAAGGATTTGATTATGTTTCATGATCAACATCTTTAATAGGAGTCACCTCGGCGTTACTTGCGGAGTACAGTATCTGTGTAAATAGTGGGCACGTATGTCGTGTCTTATTTTATATCTAAGCATGTATTATGGTTTTTTATTAATATTTTATGTGTAAATGATATTCTAAAATGGCGTCTTAAAGTAAATTTTGTTTTTATGTCTATAAAAGTATTTTATATGGGTTTACAAAAAAATTAGGATGTTGATGATTGTTTATTAATGTTTGCTATGCACAGTGATTGTTTATACATATGGAGATTGATATATGCTGTGTCGGGGTATTTTTGGGGACACATTGCCTTATTACTACAGTTATAAAATGATTTTGTTTTAAAATAAAAGTCTTGGATCCTTGCTTGGAGCTGGCCTGATTATTTTGTTTATGTTATCATGCCTTAGATATATTTTTATACGATGCACCGAAGAGAGAATTAAGGTCGAGTATGACCACTATTAAGGGGCAGGGAGTCAAGGATATTGTTTTGCCTTATAAAGAGTTTTTGCCTCCTCTACCAAATCCACCAGAGGGAGTGGAACGTGTATTATATGTATCAGTGGGATCAGGGTATGGTGATTTGACGCTTGTAAACCATGCAATAGTCAAAGCTTTTTGAGATGCTGTGGTTGGGATAAATGTGCCTACATCCGCACCTCTTAGAGTTGCATATTTAGAAACCCTGGTAGAGGGCCTAGAGAGGTTGAAAAGTGTTGAGTTTAGAGGGTTGACACCTGTGGCGTTGGAAGTGAGAACTGTAAGTTTGGAGCAGAGTCAGGGAATACTTGATCTACTGAAGATTCTGGTTCTCTCAAGAGAGTCACTGAAAATAATTTTGGAAAAGGTTGGTGTAAGAAGTACTAAAGTAGGGAAGGTTGCCTTAATCAGAGATGGGGTGGAAGTAATACTGGGCGAGGGTTCCAGGGTCAGAGCACCTGAGTTAGAGCATTATATAATACATGTTGGATATATGGAACACAAGGTCACATGAGATGAGACTGTTCACGCCTGGCCAGGGAGAGACAGGCTCCTTCATTTGTTGCTGCTAATTCCTGTTAGAGTTGTGGATTTAGGGGTCATATAAGGTGTGATTGCCCATTGTTGGTTAGTAGTGCCCATGCACCTACACTTGTTATTGCATCATCGAGTGACCGTGAGTATTGTCGGAAGCTTTTCTAGCATTTTGATGAGGGTCAGTAGACCGAGACATGTGTTGTTGCTATCCAATCTAAGGATGGAGGTCTCGTGAGGATGTATCCACATCGTGATGGACATAATGATACTAATGAGAAAACAGGTATTTCCACATTAAAATCTTTGCCGTTGTTTTCTTTGGTTTGGTTCTAATTCTACGTGTTCTTACAATTGGGGTGACTATGCAAACTTGTTTGAAGTGTCTGTTGAAATTCTATATGTGGGTGTTCGAGTGGCTAGTTCCTTGGGTAAAATGGTGGTGGTACAAAATTTATATCGTAGATATCTTTTGATAGTGCAAGATTATGTAGGTGCCATGGAATGGTTAAAGAAGTCATCTTATGGGTTTGGTAGGTGTTAAGTAAGAGTTGGTTGTTCGAGTATAGGGCCATTGTGAGCTTTGAATTCAAATTGAACAAAGTATGTTGAATTTTGCAGTTGGTTTCAGGATGTTTATTGATGTGGTGGTTGTGGAAAATGTGTTAAGCCTTGCTAAAGGTATGCTAATAAGCTGTGGATGATGGGAGTGGGAAAGAACCCAATGATGTTGACACGTTGCTTCTCTATGAAGGGATGTGATAGGGGTGAACAAGAGATATCGGATTGATATCCATCTTAGAAAGTTGGGATGCTCATAGGAATCTTAGTTTGGTAGTTTGAATCTGAAAAATGATGACTGGATTGTTTGTCTTTTCACTGATAAGTTGTTTGGTGGTTGTCGGCTGCACGAAGCTGAGCATTGTGTACGAGTGTAGTGTTAATAGCGTTAAAATTCTTTTGTTGGTAGTGAAATATGCTACAATGCGGCTGGTAAGTTCTTGTAATTTATAGAAGAGTGTTAAGGAAATGCGTTAGTTGGAGGATATGCTTTTGGAGGTTTTAATACCGAAGTAACCGTGTGGTTGTAAAGGTGGTAGGTGGATAGATTGTGTGTTTGAAAATGGTTTATGGAATATCGTAAGGTTGACAAATGTTTTAGTTACATTCAGGGTTGTAATAAGTTGAGTATTCTAGGAATACTCAATTGTATAGGTGTCAACTTTTGCTAACACTTGGCAAACAATTGAATATTTAGTGTAAAAGTGCAAGAAAACAATGCCAAGGTGAGTCTTATGTGTGCAAGTATACACGGTCAGCAAGTAATACAACATTAAGCTGAGTATCGAATCCACAGAGATTTTCCAAGAACTTATTTGCTTTATGTTACTTGTTTGCGAGAAAAAATGAAATGTTGGAATGATTTGGATTTTTAATCGAAGGTCGCGAAAACAAAGTGGTGAAAAATGAAAACAGTCTGGCAACAAAAGTGTTTAATTGAATGATGAGTGGTGGCAAGGGATGCATGGGATTCACGCTACTTATGCTAGCTATTAATAATGTTCTGCCTTGGTTTTATTGCCGAGCAGATTAAAGGTAGTATTGCCTCTATCGATGGTAATACCCTAAGTTAACCATGGTAATGCCCCTATATGTCTATAGCTAAGCTTTTCATTAATTAACTTGATTAAGTGTCAACCTTTACTCCTAAGGGGTAGATTTACTTCTAAATTAAGCTCATCTACTTGAACATCTTCTGTCGAAGCTTCGCGCCTTAGTATCTGGCAACTGATCGTTGCCCCTTAAGTCTGTTAAGATATTAAGGTGTAATAAGCACACTATGTCAACTGTCATATGACAAAGGATTTGAGAAAATTAAGTATTAGCATATAGAAAATAATGCCAAGGCGTTGTGAATTATTAAAAACCAAACATAAAATTAGCGTTCATCGCAAACATCCCCCAACCAACTGTAAAAGCTTAGGTCATGGTTGGGGTCCATCCACAAAATATTATAATATCTTAACATCATCATTCAAATAAAATTAAAAGTAAGAGAATGAGCAAGAAGGAGATCCCTCAATGCAACCCTTCGATTACTCAAGAGCTCTCAGTATTAACTAGTCAAACCACGTCGCCTTTCGGTTCATAACAGTGTAGCCTCCTCCGATTTGATCCCCTCAAGTTGTGACTTGAGATTCTTTAAATAGGCTTACGTGGAAACCCTAGGATAAGCTTCTTGAGTTTAAAATTTGAATGCGCAAAGGGATAAGATGCGGTATCTTCTTATCCTGAATTGAATCCTAAGGCTGACGTGTACAGGGTCCAACGGTTTCCTTGACCGGTAAATGGGCATCAATCCTTTGACAGCTGAGCTTTGAAAGTGCCTAGTCCATCTATGCCAACTGCTACTCGGCAATTCTCTTGCTTTTTTCCTACGTTCTTTATCGGCTCCTTTCTATCATGCATGCCTGCGTCCTGCATCAAAACCAGCAAAACAACCTTTCATCCTAGAAAAAATATAACTCCCAACTACGTATGCAAATGCATGGATTTTAACAAGTAAATGTGAACATACCTACTTAAAGACAAGCAAAAACTTTATGAAATAAGCATAAAAATTAGTACTTTTACGGAGTTAACACCCCCCCAAACCTAGCTCATTGCTTGTCATCAATTAATGCAACTACAAATCTAGAAAAACAAAAAAAGATGTACCTCACAAAATTTGTCCTGGTTTCCATCACCTACCAGCTAGCAAAATATTATCCTAGGTCTGTCCTCAGATATTCAGTGTATCAATGCCAGGCAAATAAACAAATTCAAGCAATGCAATAAAGCTCTAGTTTAGGGTCATCTAGTGTGTAGAATGTGTGGGCAATATGCATCAAGTCTACGTGACTCCCTTAGACAACTCTACTATCCAAACTCATAATTTCATTTATTTGCCAAGGGTTTTTTTTATACATATATGATGGCATTTAATTAGGATCGCGTCATGCATTGTTTAGCTCGAGATATAGGAGGGAGAAAACCACGAATACCCACGTTAGTCCAAATTACATCACTAAGCTAACCCATTACACTCATACCTTATAGTTATGTTGGATTGAGAACTAAGAGGGGGCAAACCATGAAGACCCAAGTTAATTATTTTCCCTAAGGCATAGGGTATATAAATGATATGTTTTCTTTGGATGAAGATATTCTAAAGTGTTCTAAAGTTTTGAGTTCGATTGCCAAGCTACTTGGCAATGCTAACCTGCTGCCATAGAAGTTCTAAATTCCAGTTTTCCTCATCGAACAGATGATCTAGCACAACTTCTCCTAGCCTAGCAGTGTTGGAAACAAGTATAAAAACGACTGGCATGGCTTTAAATATCTTCATCGTCGGATTCAGGTGGTGTATTAGTTTTGGCAGATTCAACTTGTACTAGAGAGACTGGGACGGTGGCATTAGACCGTGTTGAAGTGTGGATAGAGTGAGGACTGGCTGGCATGTCATCTTTGGCAAGGAGGTCAGTAGAAAACTCAGGGAACGCTGGCACTGTTTGCGTGGACATGCCTTTAAGGGTTTTCTTCAAGGAACAGTCTCTGGCAAACATATATTGCCAGAACATTGATTTCTACTCCTCAGCTTTCTCAAATTTTTAGAGGATGATTTCTTGGCATTGGTAGATCTCGAAAAGCATTGCCACTAATCCAGCTGGCATCAGAGTCACAAGTTCTGCCTGTAGCACCTTTGCCTTTGGCACAGACTCTATAGTCTTTTGTTTTCCTTTCTCTTTTACTCCGTAGCTATCAACTATCTCCACAAGAAAGGTGTTATGGTGGTCCCCTAACTCTTTTTAATGTTATCTAAGTCGAGGTATGGCACATTGTGTTGCATGCAAATGGTAGAGATTTGAGACAAAAAAGTAAACTTCCATTGCTCTTACCAGCACATTTAAAAGTCTCTTCGATGATAATCCACCCAACATTAATTTTGTATCCAGTCATGAAAGAGCGCAGTAGTGCAATTTTTTCTTTCGAAACTGTCTCATTGTGACTAGTCGGCATCAAGTTTGCCTTCAAGAAGTGATTCCAGCCCCGCGACTGAGATTTTAATGCCAACCGTTATACAGTCCGATACCCTTTCGATGATACATTCCATTGAGTGACGACTTTACACAATTTCTTTAATATCATCTTCCTCTTAGCATCATCCAAAGATTCCACAAACTTGGTGTGTTCGTCCTCTGTTTCATCCAAAGAAAACAAATCATTTATATACCCTTCATCAAAACGAACACACTTACCTCGCACCATCAAGAAGGGTGAATCCTTGGTTGTAAGATGAGCATAAAATTCCCAAATGACATTGGCATAGACTTCCCTTAGCGGTTGGGAGAATCTTTCCCACTTATGCGTCTTTATCACCTTGACAAATTATGGGGAATAGCCCAAGTTGGGTTTGTTCTTGAACTCAAAACACTTCTCATAGCAGAAAGTTTTTGATGCGAAATTATCCTCATACTTTTTGTGGATTTCTTCATTAAAAAAGATTTTCAAGAGCGTTAAAGACGATACCATGAGGATTTCTTGAAAACTCGGGTGATTTCTTCAAATTCAGGGATTTATGAGAATCGAAGGAGTAAAAAGACTCAGCTACGAGTCGGTTATGGTTTAAGTAGATGAAAGGGTAAATGACTAAGTTCTTAAAGTGACCAGTTAAGTAGGGATGGTAATAAGGGTTTAGCGTGTTTGGGGAAAATAAATTTTGATGTGATAAGGGGTAAGATGATAAGAAGGCGCGGGAAGAGATAAAGGGGTAAGGTTAAAGTTTGAATTTCAACTTTTCACCTTTCGACGGCTAGGGTAAAATTTAACACTTAGCAAAGAAGGTTTCATTCTTTCTTGGGCCAAGCTCATCAACCCTTGAGCGGTTAAGATAAAACTCTTCTTCGAAATTATGTTTTTTTCTCTCTGCCAGTCCTCTTCCTTGGCATTCTTCCTAGAAATAAATTCATGTATCCATTCAACAAAAACCTTTTAAAGCAACTGTAATTACCCGTTTTTGCCCGGGTTATCCAAACCTACCCGGATCCAATCCAAACCCGGTTCAAGCCCAAAACCCATTTACACCCAAACCAAATAAAACCCTAAAACTAAGCCCTAACCCTAGCTCAACCCACCACCCCCACTCTTTGTTGCCACGCCGCTCACCTTCCGGCCATCAACTCCGGTAACCCCTATCAACCCCAAATTAAAATCCTAAAACCCTAAAATTAAACCCCAAATTAATATTGTAGAAACCTTAACTTACCAATCCTAAATAAACAAAACCCAAACCTACCACCCATACCCCTATTCTACAACAATCGAACCCTCTGCCATACCTATTCCCATAGAATCCGCCCC
Organism: Hibiscus mutabilis; assembly: GCA_019671005.1. Taxonomy (NCBI): domain Eukaryota; kingdom Viridiplantae; phylum Streptophyta; class Magnoliopsida; order Malvales; family Malvaceae; genus Hibiscus; species Hibiscus mutabilis. Next base: position 4,044,208 of record CM033737.1, on the reverse strand, counting down.
AAATTCAGCTCTCCCATCACTATCCCTCATTTTGCCCATACCCCATTCCATCTGCAGATTAAAAAATAAAAGGGTGGTTAGGTATTTTATTGTAAAAATTTGGTTATAAAACCAAACAAAAGGAAAATCTAAAGGGGGTTTTTTTATTGAAAAAAATAGAGAAAAAAATGGTTGTTTTCATATTCAGAAAAATTGTAAAAGGGGGAACTTTTGTAACAAATTTCGAAATCAAAAGTGGTTAATTTCTTTTCTTTCTTTCGAAATCAAAACTATTTTGATTTTTTCTCTTTCATTTCGAATAAAAAAGAGGAAGTACTAGAAGCTTACCTATAGTCGAGATCACCACCGTTGTCTCTTCCCCTCCGCGAGGCCATCATGTGGGAGCGGCGCTGCTTTGGTTTAGGTTGAAAGAAGGAGAGGATAAGAATAAAGATTAGGGTGTTTAGGTTTTAATCCGTTAAAAAAATTGTTATAATCTATTTTTTAACCAGCCATTTTGAAACGGCGTCGTTTTAGACGCCCGACCCGCACTGTGACCCCATCCATAGGGAAGATCCGCGTGTTTTAAATGGGTTAATTGCCACATCAGTCCCCCAAATGCTACCTTATTCATGTTTTTGTCCATGGGTTTATTACGCATTTTGTCCTTCTATTTTAATTCTATTTATATTTTGTGTCAGTAGTCAAATTATGCCAGTGGTCCCTCCATTTCTTTTTTTCACCTTTGTCCGTGGTTTTATTCTGTTTCAGTCCTTATACTTTGTGCGCGTTTATTTTTTGCTTCCAGTTTATGTTTCATTTCATTTCAGTCATTTGTTTAGTATTTATTTAATTTTCGGCACTTTTATCTATTGTCATTTAATTTGCACCCACGTATGTCACATTTTGTTCACTCCAGACCCCTTTTTATATTATTTTATGCTTTATAATTTAGTATTCATGCATTTTTAGTCCTTAATCATTAATTCTATGGCGTTTAATATGTATTAGTTTAATCATGCATTATTATTATTATTATCACCATTATTATTATTATTATTGTTATTATTATTATTATTATATTTTATGTTTTAGATTAATACTTATGTATTTATGTCAGATGAGTATTTTATTATGTTGGTATTTATTTATATGATCTTCGCATCGTATTTATTCTTGTTCGCCATATTTTAAGTTTCATTTCGGATATATATTTTGTCAATGCAGTGCCCTTTTATCCGAGCGTAAACGGGGCCAGTATCAGGCGTAGTGATGGTGGTTGGGCATTTACTCTCGGATAACGGAGCCTTTAAAATCTACTCGCATTTATAACCAAATTTTAATTTAATCATCACTTTAATCTAGAAAGTCTAATATTAATAAAGCGGTAATTATTAAAGTACCAAATTTGGGCGGTGTGCGGGTGCTAATCCTTCCCCATCCGTAACCGACTCCCGAACCCATCAATTTTAAATCTCTGGTTTTTACGGTGTTTGGTTCACCTTGAGTGGTCGGTGGCGACTCTATTTTTAAATAAAACAAGGGTTTTATAAAATCCCACGCGGAAGACATTATTTTCAAAATAAAGTAACAAAAAATAAAAACCACCTCTTTTTTAGGAAGAGGGACTACAAATGCCGACTTCGCTGGGGATATTTTTTTTTCAAAAAAATAAGAGAATCGACCTTTTTCAAATAATTACCGCTTTATTAATATCAGAAATTCCAGATTAAAGTGACTATTAAATTAACATTCGGTTATAATTGCGTGTTTATTTTAACATATTTAAAATTTGGCATATAAACCCATCCTTTTAAGTGGGGAGAAAATGCTAATGCTTTCGTGAGGATAAATTTCCTCCGTGTAGGCCTAGCAAGTACCTTCGGGGCTCGAGTACCTTATGCTTTCGTAAGGATATCGTTCCTTCGTGTAGGCATAAGCGAATTGGTCCCCTTGAATTAAACCCGGTTGAAAGGAGCCTATCATGGGTGATGACCGGGGGCCTTTCTACTCTTAGTAGAGGACAGCAAGGACAATTCGGGTACCTCTTAGCACCAAAACTGCATATAGTAAGCCGTAGGAGCCAACCTTTTAGAGCCATTTCGGTACTCTGCCCGTTAGTGGTCACCCTATTTAGGCTCTAGTGCCTTATTTCTTGTTCATGAACAGTTTTAATTGCTTTATTTTGTTTACCATTTGTTTTATTTAATAATTTTATTTGGTACTAACTCGTTTCATTTTATTCTCATCGCATTGATTTCATATGCATCATTACACAACATCATCGCAATCTTAATTTTGCATGGCATATCATAACACTTTAATTTTTGCATTTTACCAGCATGAACTGGTTCTCAATTTAAAAAATTATCATCGGGAGAAAATCTAGTACTCTAGATATCGAGGCAATATTCAAAGTTGCAAATGAATCTCGTGAGTTCGGAAGTTGTGCCACGAGAACCATTTTTGAATTAGTACTTTTGCGTCTAATACATGCACCTCACATTTACATGAATACATTTTGAAAATTTTAAAGTCGGTCCTCAGGTTGCCCCATTAAATACAACGAAGTTGGTCGATCTAGCACCTTACAGAGCCTCTTACAAAAGTTTGGTCTTGGGGCATGTCCAAAAGCACCCCCACATCTTTTACAAACATTATGCCTCTAACAAGGCCTCAGTCTAGGGGCATTCTTTGCCAAAGTCCAGCCTTCATTGCCAAGTCAAACCCTTGCATCCCTGAAATGTCTACTTCGACCGCATTCTGCAAAACTTTACCCGGTCCAAAAAATGATGACTTGCCATAAACCATCTTATGAACCCAACTTACGGGGAAACAAAATGTGCTCAAAGGTTTCAAATTTGCTACAAGAATATTCTCAGATGATGTCATGTAATGAACAAAACTTTGGGGCATCCACTCAAATGAAAGCTGATCAAACCTAGGACAATGTTAAGGCACCATCACACACAAGAGAACAAGATCCTGATGGGACTAGTGAGGAGTCAATGGCATCCCTTTGAGGATAAAAAAATCATGTCACATTCATGCATGTAGTTGCATTTATCTTGCATTGAATCATTCTTGCACACGTCATACATTTAGATTAAGTGCATACACCAAAATCACCATGCATTTAGACATAAAATTAGATACATTCATGCAATCTTGCTTGTCCATATCAGGTCTACGGAAAAGATTGAGTACCCTCAACATGGGGGAAATGACAAGAGGGCCAACCCTAGTCTTAAAGGAGGCCAAACACGAAGAAGATGCTAAAACACCCAAAATAAAAGGTATCAGGGACAAAATCTTTGATAATTACTGACCAATGTTTTTTTCTTTTATAGGATTTTATTCCTCCGACGATGGTGTGACGGACGTCAACATTCTCTCGATTTCTACTATTGCCAATAGAAATTCTTTTCAGACCCTGCCCTCTGTCGATAGAAAAGCAATGTAAATTTTTCAGACGTTGTCTCGCTGCCAGTGGCGTAGTCATCCAACATCTTACAAATCATGCCTCCGTCAGTGGCGGTACGCCAACTTAATGTAGATCTTGCCTCCGTCGGTGGTGTTGCAAATCAAAATTTTCATCCGGATCCTGTCTCTCTCCGTCAGTGGTGTAGCGGGTCTCACGTTTTGCTGATCTAGTCTCTCTAGCAGTGGTGTAGCAGATCAAATCCTATCCAGATCTTGCCTCCGTCGGTGGTGTTGCAGATCAAAGTTTCCATTCGGTCCTACCTCTCCGTTGATGGTGTAGTGGGTCTCATATTTTGTTGATCTAGTCTCTCCGCTAGTGGTGTGACAGATCAAATCCTCTCCAGGTCTTGCCTTTTCGACGATGTTGCAGCTAGACCAAAATTTTACTCGAAATTTACTCTTTTATTATAGTTGTAGTAAAAAAGAAAAAAAGAAAAAAAGAAAAAAAAGAAAAAAGGAAAAAATCAAAGAATCTAAAAAAATCCGAAAAGGAAAAAATCAAATCAAAATGAAAATTAAGTTATCATTTGCCGATCTTGCTCCTCCGTTGATGGTGTAGTAAGATCTGTGAAATCCAATCTTACCCCTCCGTTGATGGTGTGGATAGATCCAACTTTATAAATTTAAGGTTCTGCCTCTTCGTCGATGTTGCAGCTGAACCAAATTTGCCAAAGTCTGATCATGCTTCTTCGTCAGAGTTGTAGCTTGATTGAAAAAAAGGAAAATCAACTATCCGATCCTGCCTCTTCGTCGGTGTCATAGCTGGATCAAATCTTCAGATCTTGCCTCTTCGTCGGTGTTGTAGCTTGGTCAAATTTAACTTCAGGTTCTGCCTCTTCGTCGGTGTTGTAGCTAAACCAAATTCACTAACTCTTGATCCTGCCTCTTCGTCGGTGTCGTAGCTGGATCAACATTACTAACTTTAGACCATAACTCTTCGTCGGTTTTGTAGCTTGGCCAAAATCTACTAATTTTCAAATTTTATCAATGTTGTTTCTTGAAAAAAAATGAAGAAAAAAGCATAAAAAAAGAAAAAAGAATGAGAAAGAAAAAAATAAAAAAAGAAAAGAAAAAAAAAAAGAGAAAATCAAAATGAGCTTTCAATCCTCTGATCATGCCTCTTCGTCGGTGTCGTAGCTGGATCAAATCTTCAGACCTTACCTCTTCGTCGGTGTTGTAGCTTGGTTAAATTTAACTTCCAGTTCTGCCTCCTCGTCGGTGTTGTAGCTAAACCAAATTCACTAACTTCCGGTCTTGCCTCTTCGTTAGTGTTGTAGCTAGACCAAATTCACTAACTCTTGATCCTACCTCTTCGTCGGTGTCGTAGCTGGATCAACATTACTAACTTTAGACCATGCCTCTTCGTCGGTGTTGTAGCTTGGTCAAAATTTACCAACTTTCAAGTTTTTATCAATGTTGTATCTAAAAAAATAAAAAAATAATAATAATAATAAAAGGAAGAAAAAGAGAGCAAAATGAAAAAAGTAGAAAAGAAAAAGGAAAAGAAAAAGAAAAAGAGGAAAACAAAGAAGAAAAAAAAGAGAAAATGAAGAAGCTGTCAATTTTCTGGTCTTGTCTCTTCATCAGAGTTGTAGCTGTATCAGACATCAGAACTTTCATCCATCGGTCTTGCCTCCTCGTTAGTGTTGCAGTTGGATCAAATTTTGTAGACCCTGCCTCTTCATCGGTGTTACAGCTGGGTCAAACTCTCTTTAGGTATTAGCTTATCGTCAATAACATAGTGAGCCGTACTCATTTTGCTTCCCCAACAAACAACCCCCTATTTTGAAGATTTTGCTTCCCAAGAGTGACAAGGTAGATCAACCAAGAAAAGAAAGAAGACCTGCGTCAAAGAGAAAGAAGATCTTGAAGAATGAAGACGTACGTTAAGAGGAGAAGCCTAGCTAGACCGGACCAAAACGGGTCATTCTTAGTCTTTGCTCTATTGCTGTTACACAACAATGAGCAAAGAGGGGCAACTGTAATTACCCGTTTTTGCCCGGGTTATCCAAACCTACCCGGATCCAACCCAAACCCGGTTCAAGCCCAAAACCTATTTACACCCAAACCAAATAAAACCCTAAAACTAAGCCCTAACCCTAACTCAATCTACCGCCGCCGCTCTTTGTCGCCGCGTCGCTCACCTTCTGGCCATCAACTCCGGTAACCCCTATCAACCCCAAATTAAAATCCTGAAACCCTAAAATTAAACCACAAATTAATATTATAGAAACGTTAACTTACCAACCCTAAATAAAACAAAACCCAAACCTACCACCCATACCCCTGTTCTACACCAACCGAACCCTCTACCATACCCATTCTCATAAAATCCGCCCCAAATTCGGCTCTCCCATCACTATCCCTCATTTTGCCCATACCTCATCCCATCTGCAGATTAAAAAATAGAAGGGTGGTTAGGTATTTTATTGTAAAAATTTGGTTATAAAACCAAACAAAAGGAAAATCTAAAAGGGGTTTTTTTCCAATGAAAAAAATAGAGAAAATGGGGTTGTTTTCAGATTCAGAAAATTTGTAAAATGGGGAACTTTTGTAACAAATTTCGAAATCAAAAGGGGTAAATTTCTTTTCTTTCTTTCGAAATCAAAACTGTTTTGATTTTTTTCTCTTTCATTTCGAATAAAAAAGGAGGAAGTACTAGAAGCTTACCTACAGTCGAGATCACCGTCGTTGTCTTTTCCCCTCCGCGAGGCCATCGTGCTGATGACCGGCGTCACAGTGTGGGAGCGGCGCCGCTTTGGTTTAGGTTGAAAGAAGGAGAGGATAAGAATGAAGATTAGGGTGTTTAGGTTTTAATCCGATAAAAAAATTGTTACAATCTATTTTTTCAAACCAGTTATTTTGAAACATCCTCGTTTCAGACGCCCGACCCGTGCTGTAACCCGATCTATGGGGAGGATCCGCGTGTTTTAAATGGGTTAATTGCCACATCAGTCCCCCAAATGCTACCTCGTTCATGTTTTTTCCATGGGTTAATTACGCATTTAGCCCTTCTATTTTAATTTTGTTTTTATTTTGTGTCAGTAGTCAAATTACGCCAGTGGTCCCTCCCTTTCTTTCCTATTTTCACCTTTGTCCGTTGTTTTATTCTGTTTCAGTCCTTATACTTTGTGCGTGTTTAATTTTTGCTTTCAGTTTATGTTTCATTTCATTTTAGTCATCTGTTTAGTATTTATTTAATTTTCAGCACTTTTATCTATTGTCATTTAATTTGCGCCCACGTATGTCGTATTTTGTTCACTCCAGTCCCCTTTTTATATTATTTTATGCTTTGTAGTTTAGTATTCATGCATTTTTAGTCCTTAATCATTAATTATATGGCGTTTAATATGTATTAATTTAATCATGCATTATTATTATTATTATTATCACTGTTATTATTATTATTATTATTATTGTTATTATATTTTATGTGTTAGATTAATACTTATGTATTTATGTCAGATTAGTATTTTATTATGTTGGTATTTATTTATATGATCATCGCATCGTATTTATTCTTGTTCGCCATATTTTAAGTTGCATTTCGGATATATATTTTGTCAATGCGGTGCCCTTTTATCCGAGCATAAACGGGACCAGTATCAGGCGTAATGATGGTGGCTAGGCGTTTACTATCGGATAACAGGGCCTTTAAAATCTACTCGCATTTATAACCAAATTTTAATTTAATCGTCACTTTAATCCGAAAAGTCTAATATTAATAAAGCGGTAATTATTAAAGTACCAATTTTGGGCTGTGTGCGGGTGCTAATCCTTCCCCATCCGTAACCGACTCCCGAACCCATCAATTTTAAATCTCTGGTTTTTACAGTGTCTGGTCCACCTTGAGTGGCCGATGGCGATTCCATTTTTAAATAAAACAAGGGTTTTATAAAATCCCACGCGGAAGACATTATTTTCAAAATAAAGTAACAAAAAATAAAAACCACCTCTTTTTTAGCGAGAGAGACATCGCTACAGCAGCAAAAGAGAAATAAAACAAAAGAAATAAAAGAAACTAAATGACAAATATTGAAAAACAAAAACAAGTAACCTAATATACATAAAAAGCAAATCGTGATGATGACGTTCATATAACCTCTGCCAAGAGGACAATCTCATTGGCATCATTGCGAGCTCCTTCCAAGTAATGCTTCAATCTTTGGCCGTTTACTTTGAAAATTGTTCTCGTTTTCACATCTTTGATATCAACTGCTCTATGAGCATATGGTTTCACAACTTCAAAGGGTCCTAACCATCTAGAATTGAGCTTACCCGAAAACAACTTTAATCTTGAGTTAAACAACAAAACACGCAAGCCTACTTCAAATTATCTTGGCAATATCCTGCTGTCATGCCATCATTTTGTTCTTTCTTTGTAGAGTCTGGTATTCTCATAAGCTTGTGCTCTGAACTCCTCTAATTCATTTATGTCCAATAAACATTTTGCACCGGCAGTTCTCCACTCCATGTTAAGCTTTTTGATTGCCCAATAATCTCTATGCTCTAATTCCGCTAGCAAGTGGCATGCCTTCCCAAACACAAGCCTATAAGGAGAAGTTTCCAACAGAGTCTTAAAGGCATTTATGTATGCCCAAAAGGAATCATCTAACCTCAATGACCAATCCTCTTATTGTCAGATTCACATTCTTTTCTAGAATGTTCTTGATCTTTTTGTTTGAGATCTCTGCTTGGCCATTTGTTTAGGGATGGTAAGCTGTGGCAATACATTGCTGGATCCCATACCTGTACAAAGCTCTAGAGATTAAATTGTACTTAAAATACATTATTTCATCATGAATGATGGCTCTGGGGTACCAAATCTAGCAAAGTTATACTTATGAAGGAATTTGGCAATAGCCTTGTCATCGTTTGTTGGCAAAGCTACTACCTCTACCCATTTTGAAACGTATTCAACAGCCACAAAGATATATAGGTTTCTAAATGATGGAGGAAAGAGACCCATAAGTCTATCCCCCATACGTCAAACAACTCCACTGGCATAATATTCTAAAGTGGCAATTAATTTTTGCTAGAGATGTTACTCGTGCGCTGGCATCGATCACATACCTTGGCAAAGTAAGAAGCGTATTTAAACAATGTAGACCAAAAGAATTCAGACTGCAACACCTTGTTAGTGGTCTTCATTCCAGCAAAGTGTCCTCCATACGGTGCGGTATGGCATAACTGCAAAATGCAGTGCAGATCCTTCTCTGGCACACATTGGAAAATCACTTGGTCAGCACATTGCTTGAACAAAACTGGCTAATCCCAATAATATTCCCGAACATTGTGCATGAAACATTTTTTGTCACTACTCGCCAGATTCAGTGGCAAAATATTGCTTACCGGATAATTGACTATGTCATCATACCATGGCAAAGAATCGACTACAAGTAAGTATTTATTGAGGAATTCATCTCTTATGGTCGAGGCTCTTCCTTCTTCAAGGTGATGCTCTAACCGTGATAAATAGTCAACTACCAAGTTCTCGCTCCTCTTCTTGTCTCTAATCTAGAGATCAAATTCTTGTAGCAAAAGCATCCATCGAATTAATCTAGGCTTGGCATCTTTTTTTGCCAAGAGGCATTTTAATGCCGAGTGATCTGTAAACACCACAACTTTATTACCTATTAAGTAAGATCTTAATTTATCAAACACAAATACAATAATAACAAACTCTTTCTCGGTATTAGTGTAGTTGACTTGGGCTTCATTCAATGTACGGCTGGCATAGTAGATGGTATAAAAACCTTGTCGCGCCTTTTTCCTAACACAGCCCAATGGCATAGTCGCTGGCATCGCACATGAGCTCGAAAGGCTCAATCCAGTCCAGTGCCATGATTATGGGAGCATTAATCAATATGTCCTTAAGCTCCTGAAATGCTTTTAAACAAGAATCATCAAATGCAAAAGTGGCATTTTGTTCTAAAAATAAGCATAAAGGTTTAGAAATTTTTGAAAAATCTTTAATGAACCGACGATAAAAGCATGCATGTCCTAAAAACTTCTGATACCTTTTACACTTGTAGGTGGTGGCAATTGCTTGATTACCTCAACCTTTGCCTTGTCCACTTCTAGGCCTCTCTTGGTTACTCTGTGACCGAGAACTATGCCTTCCTTCACCATGAAATGGCATTTTTCCCTGTTCAAAACCATGTTAGTCTCAATACATCTCCTTAAAACAAGCTCTAGACTATGAAGGCATTCCTCGAATGTTTTTCCAAACACTGAGATATCATCCATGAAAACTTCTAGGTTGTTCTCAATCATGTTAGAGAAAATATACATCATACATCGTTAGAATGTTGTTTGAGCATTACACAGTCTAAAGGGCATTCTCCTAAAGGAAAATATCCTATATGGACATGTTAATGTGGTTTTCTCCTAATCTTCTAGAGTGATAGCAATCTAATTATACCCTAAATAACCGTCTAGGAAGTAATAGTATACTTTACTTGCCAGCCTATCCAACATTTGGTCGATGAAAGGAAGGAGAAAGTGATTTTTCTTGGTGGCATTATTCAACTTCCTATAGTCCATGCACACTCTCCATTCGTTAATAGTCCTAGAAGGGATCAACTCATCCTTGTTGTTTTGAACTATGGCCATGCCACTTTTCTTTGGCACACATTGCACCGAGCTAATCCACGAGCTGTCAAAAATGGGATAGATTATCCCAGCATCTAGCCACTTGATAATTTCTTTCTTAACTACTTCTTTCATTCTCTGTTCAGTCTTCTCTGGCCCTCAATTGTTTTGCCATGATATTCTTCCAAGATTATTTTGTGCATGGAAATAGTAGGGCTTATACCTTGGAAATCAGCCAAGGTCCATCCCAAAGCTTGCTTATATTTGCTTAAGATTTCTAGCAATCTCTCCTCCTGGTCATTATATAGATTAGTAGCAATGATTACTGGAAAAGCAGAGTGTTTACCTAAATAAGCGTACTTGAGGTGGTCTGGCAATGGTTTTAGTTCCACCTCTAATGGCTCATCGACATATGGTTTAGGTGCCTTCATTTCTTTACACACCAGTTCTAATGGCGCTGGCTGGCCAAAGTAATTGACAAATTTATTCTCCAATGTGGGTTTTTCAGTGTCTTTATTTGTCTTAATCATATCAACCCATTCTCCTACATCATCTTTCATGTCTTGGCACAGCTGTTCCACATCCATAGTGAAAATAGACTCTATCATCTTATCGATCTAGCATTCATCTGGTTCATCTACACATGTAAGAGTTTGAAACACATTAAACGTAACATGCTGGTCATTCATGAGCATAGTCAATTCACCTTTATGAACATCGATTAAAGCTCTACTTGTGGCAAAGAATGGTCTACCCAATATGATTAGGATATTTTGGTCTACCTCATAATCTAAAATGATAAAATTAGCTGGGAATATAAATTTATCTAGCTTCACCAACACATCCTCTATCTTACCCTTAGGATGTGCAAAAGATCAGTCTACCAACTGAAGTGTTACGGTGGTAGGCCTTACTTCAATTCTGATCTTTTTGAAACTAGACATTGGCATCAAATTGATGTTGGCTCCCAGGTCATACAGTGTTTTATCCATGAATCTGTTGCCAATGGTACAAGGTATAGTAAAAATTCCTAGATCTTTTAGCTTAGGTGGCAAGCGATTGAGTATCATTGCATTGCATCCCCCAGTGAAAACTACAGTCTCAAAATCACCCAATTTCTTTTTTTAGACAGGATATCCTTCATGAATTTAACGTAATTGGGCATTTGCTCAAGAGCTTCTACTAACGGTATGTTGATCAGCAACTGCTTAGGAACATCCAAGAAGCGCTTAAATTGTTGATCCTGCTTGTGCTTCTGTAATATTTGTGTGGGTAAGAAAATGTTGATTCTGCCAGCTTTGTCAAGGGATGGCTGGCATTCGACTGAGGTCTAGCATCAGACAGTGGTCTGGCATCAGTTTTCTTCATTCTTTCGTCTCTACTTCGTTTGATTCATCTGTTGGTCCTTTTTTGGTAATTGACTGACTGCTTGGCATGCATCTTAGCCTCGCATTGTTTGCCGCTTCGAAGAGTTACAACTTTGCACTGTTCGTTGCCTCTTTTCTGAGCATCTTCTGTATCGCTCGACAATGCCCATTGAGGTCAATTGCTAAGTGCATTGGCAATCTGTCCAATCAGAATCTCCAGGTTCCTCATAGATATTGCCAAACTCTGAACAGTTACATCATTATTTTCTATATATTCTGTAGAAATACCCTAGTTGTTTTTTGTCTGGTATAAAAATTACCTTGTGCCCTCTGTGGCATACCATTCTGATGGAAACCTTGCTGAACAGTGTTATTCTAACGCTAGGCAGTGTTTTGACGTTGGGCATTATGTTGATTTCCCCCTTGATTTCCCAAGCTAAATTTGGGTGTTACCTCCATCTTGCATTGTAAGTATTGGAATGTACATTATAATTACGATTGAAATTGCCAAAAAAATTTACCGACTCTGGTTGGCAAGGCAATCTTCTATGTAATGATCCTCCGCACATATGGAGTAAAATGGGTCCAATGCCTTAATCTCTTGAGATTCTTTACTCTTTTACAAAATTCTCACTAAGTTGGTAAGATTGAGAATCTCGGCGTGGATAGATATTAATTCATCTAGTGCTAATTTTGCTCTAATTTTTGTTTTGGTCCCTAGTCTGGCAGTAGGATACTCAAAGTCATTAGTTGGGATCCTTTTAAGGATCCCAACTGCCTCTGTATAATTCTTGTCCAATAGCGAGCCATTTTCCAATGCATCAACAGTAGTTTTGGAATGAGTATTGAGTCCATAGTAGAAAGTCTTCATCTGGGTCCTGTTTGGGAATCCATACATGGGACCTCTTCTTAACAAGTCCTTAAATCTTTCCCATGCATCATATAGGGTCTCATCATCAGCCTGCCTAAATGTAATGATCTCGCTTCTCAGCTTGGCAGTGATTTTTGGTGGTTGGAATTGCAGCAAAAAATTCTGACATAGATCTCCCCATGAGGTGACAAAACCAGTTGGCAAGGAACTAAGCCATGTTTTTGCTCTATCTCTAAGGGAAAATGTGAATAATTTTAGCTTTACTGTATCTTTCGACACTCCAAGCTGCTAAAATAGCTGGCAAACTTCCACAAAATTTTTCAAGTGTTGCATCGGGTCTTCTGTAGGTTCTCCATCAAATTGTGCTACATTAAAAAGTGTTTGTATCATTACCGGTTTAAGTTCAAAATTTGGTGTATTTACCCTTGAACCATTCATTCATGGCATCAAATTGTCTATGTTCGATGCTGAGTGTTCTCGGATAGGTCTCTCCTCCTCACATTAACGGCTGGGGTAGCAGGTACGACCGTATCCCATTGTGGTTTAGTGGATTTCCCAAATTTTTTGGGTTACCATTAGCTCTTCCATTACCACGATGTGTCATCTCTTGAGCTTTTCTTTTTAACCTCCTCAAATTTCTTTCAATTTCTGGGTCGTATGGCCAATCTTCCACCACATGGTGGTTTCTAGTCATACACCAGTTAACCAAAATAAACAAAAGAAATAAAATTAAAAAAAATTGAAAAAAGAAAAAAACAAATAATTTCGTTATAATCCCCGGCAACGGCCCAAAAACTTGTTGAATTTTGCTAACACTTGAAAACTAATTGAATATTTAATGTAAAAGTGCAAGAAAACAATGTCAAGGTGAATCGTATGTGTGCAAGTATATACGGTCATCAAGTACTACAGCAGTAAGCTGAGTATCGAATCCATAGGGATTGTCCAAGAACTTATTTGCTTTATGTTACTTTTTGCGAGAATATGAAATATTGGAATGATTTGGATTTTTGATCGAAGGTCGCGAAAACAAAGTAGTGAAAAATAAAAACAGTCTGGCAACAAAAGTGTTTAATTGAATGATGAGTGCTGGCAAGGGATGCTTGGTTTTCACGCTACTTATGTCGGCTTTTAATAATGTCCTACCTTGGTTTTATTGCCATGCAAATTAAAGGTAGTATTGCCTCTGTCGATGGCAATACCCTAAGTTAACCATGGTAAAGCCCCTATACGTCTATACCTAAGCATTTCATTAATTAAATTGATTAAGTGTCAACCTTTACTCTTAGGGGGTAGATTTACTTCTGAAGTAAGCTCATCTACTTGAACACCTTATGTCGAAGCTTCTATCCTTAGTATCTAGCAACTGATCATTTCCCCTTAAGTCTGTTAAGATATTAAGGTGCAATAGGCATACTATGACAATTGTCGTATGGCAAAGGATTTGAGAAAATTAAGTATTAGCAGATAGAAAATAATGCAAATGCATTGTGAATTATTAAAAACCAAATATAAAATTAGCATTCATCGCAAACATCACCCAACCAACTGTAAAAGCATAGTTCATGGTTAGGGGTTCATCCACAAAATATTATCGTATCTTAACATCATCATTCAAATAAAATTAAAAATAAGAGAATAGACAAGAAGGAGATCTATCGATATAACCCTTTGATTACTTCAGAGCTCCCAGTCTTAGCTAGTAGGGCCACGTCGTCTTTCGGTTCACCACAGTGTAGCCTCCTTTGATTCAACCCCTTAAGTGGTGACTTGAGCTTCTTTAAATAGGCTTGCGTGGAAACCCTAGGATAAGCTTATTAAGTTTAAAATTTAAAAGCGCAAAGCGATAAGATGTGGTATCTTCTTATCCTGAATTGAATCCTAAGGCTGACGTGTATAGGGTCCAACGGCTACCTTGACCGGTCAATGGGCATCAATCATTTGCTATTCGAGCTTTGGTAGTTCCTGGTCCATCCACGGCAACTACTACTCGGTAATTCTCTTACTTCTTTTCCTACTTTCTTTGCCGACGCCTTTCTGCCATGCCTGTTTGCCTACGTTCTGCATCAAAACCAGCTAAACAACCCTTCATCCTAGAAACAAAATAACTCCCAACTCCTTATGCAAATGCATGGATTTTAACAACTAAATACGAACATACCTACTTAAATACAAACAAAAGCTTTGTGAAATAAGCATAAAAATTAATACTTTTGCGGAGTTAACAATGGGTAGCTAGTATGGAGGTTTACTCTCGTTTAGAGGAACCAAGAAGGTTTTTGTTTGATAATCGAGGGTTTGTTGATAAACCTTGAATCTTGGTGGATAAATGTTCATGGATTGTTGGGTTCAAGGTAGATAGGTAGGTAGGACTGTCAGTTCTGAAATGTTATCAGTAAGTGTGAACTATTGGACATGTATAACCCATAAGCACTTATATGTATATACTTAAATATGTTGGTACATGTATACATGTGCCATGATATTAGGGGTCTTGAATTCATATACATAGGCATTGTTGAGAGCATATAAGTAATCATGCAAACATACGTTCACACTTATGAATGACTTTTTGGAACTGATGAGGTAATGGTGTAAGTTAGATAGTTGAGAAGTCCTTCAGGTTTTGTAGGTTGGTGAGTGTTCTTGGTGCAATTGATGGGTAAAGAAAACTGATCAAGGTTTTAGCTTGGTTTGTGTGTTAGTTGCTACCAGGTTATAGATGGATGTGGGTATGTGTAGCGATGTCCTTTTTCGCTAAAAAAACGTGGATTTTCGAAGTGTTGAGAGGTGTTTGTGATTTTTTGGATATAAAATATTTATTCCGTGGGGTTTTAAAAAAACCGCATTTTATTTAAAGATTGGAGTCGCCACCGGCCACTTAGGTAGGCCGGACACCATAAAACCAGAGATTCAAAAAGATTGAGTTCGGGAGTCGGTTACGGATGGGGAAGGATTAGCACCCCACACCGCCCAAAATTGGTACTTTAATAATTACCTCTTTATTAATATTGGATTTTCCGGGTTAAAGTGACGATCAGTTTAATACTCGGTTATAATTGCAAATAAATTTTAAAGGCCTTATTATCCGAGGGTAAACGCCCAACCACTATCACTACGCTTGATACTGGCCCCGTTTACGTTCGGATAAAAGGGCACCGCATTGACAATTTATATATCATTATGCAACCTTAATGAGCAAAATATAAAACATGGCAAAATATTTAAATGCAATAAATATTAACATAACATAATACTAATCATACACAAATAAGATACTAAACTAAAACATACATTTATATATTAATCTAACTCATAAATAAAAATATATCTAGCATAAATAAAATACTAATATTCATAAATATTAATCTAACATAAATAAAAACAAATTCAACATAAATAAAATACTATTATAAAACATACATACATAAATATTAATCTAACTCATAAATAAAAACATGTCTAACATAAATAAAATATTAATATAAAACACAAATTTAAAACATATTAAATATTAATCTGAAACATAAACATAAAAAATAAGACTACAATTTTGAAATAACTAATACTTCATTAATTTATAAAAATTACAACACTAATAAAAAGGGAAGAAAATATACCTAATTAAGAGCTCGTATGACAAACCCCGATTGAACCCCACCGAGATCTACCGCGACCCCTCCAAAAATTTAACTAGATCGGACCTAAAATAAGATCCCGATCGAATGTTGGATCGAACCAACTGGGGTTGAGGGCACTGCCCCCAACCCCGGCTCGCCTTGCGGTCGGCCATGCCCCTATGAATTGATGGCAATTCAATTGCCAATTTCTCTTCAATTTTGGGCGTGGAATTGCTCTCCAAATGGGGTGCCTATTTATAGGCTAAAAGGATGGGTTAAGGGTGACGTGGAGCACCCTGCTCCACGCAATTTTCTTCCCCTTTTTTTTTAATATATATTTTTTTTGATTTTTTATATTAATAATTTTATTATTATAATAACACTAATAACACTAAAACCCGGTCAAAAATGAGTGATTACAGTTGCCCCTCTTTGCTTGTTCTTGTGAAACGAGGACAAAGCAAAGATCAAAAGCACTCATTTTTACCTATTTTCTTGTCTTTGGCTTCGGAATCACGTGTTCTTCTGGAACTATCCGCTCTTCCTTAGCTGAATCTTCAGGCTCGTAAGTTCTTCCTATATAGAGCTTCGTCACCTTCCGATCTTGGAGTTATAGGCTCTTTCTACCTAGAATCCTTCACTCTGAAGCCTCGAGTTATGAATCCCTCCTATATAGAACATTTCATTCTGAGACGGTGCAGCTTGGAGTCCTTCCTATATAGAACTCTTCGCCTTCAACGCTGGTTTCTCCTATATAAAACCTTCTATGTCACGATGGATTCTTCCGACCGGGAGTTCCTCCTATATAGAACTGCTAGTCTTCAAACCCCCCGGAGTTGTCGGGTCCTTCCTATATAGAACTTTTCATTTTGAGACGGTGCAGCTTGGAGTCCTTCCTATATAGAACTCTTCGCCTTCAACGCTGGTTTCTCCTATATAAAACCTTTCGCGTCGCTGATGGATTATTCCGACCGGGAGTTCCTCCTATATAGAACTGCTAGTCTTCAAACCACGAGCCGCTTGATCCTTCCTATATAGAACTTTTGGCGCCTCGAAATCTCAAAGCTACTGTGTTCTTCCTATATAGAACCTTTCACCCTAAGACATTGAAGCTCGGAGCCCTTCCTATATAGAACTCTTCGCTTTCGACACAACAGGATTTCCTATATAATCTTATGTGTCATGGGTGAATTCCTTCGACTGGGAGTCCTTCCTATATAGAATGCTAGTCTTCACCCCGAGTCATCGGTCCTTCCTATATAGAACTTTTCAACACGAAGCCTCAGAGCGGAGGATTCTTCCTATATAGAACCTCTCTCTGGAGCTTGGAAACATATGCCTTTTGTATGCAAAACATTGTCTTCTCATTCGGGATTAACACCGCGATGGCCATCGATGTCTCTTTGAATCTGCAGATACCTGTCTGAGATGAAAACAAAATGCTATAACAAATGAATTGACATGCTCCTAATCCTAGTGATGTCTGACAATTCATGATGCATGAGTGTTAATATCTTGGTGGGCTTGTTTTGGTCCTTATTTGATCTTGATGTTCGGTTTCTCCTTTCTTACGGGTATCGATACCCCGCTTCACTGTCAGGTTCAACCATCTCAACCTTTCTTTTTCTCCAATTACGACTTGGAATTCTAAAGTGCCCTTTCGGGTTTTCACTTTAGAGAAAGTTTTTTTAAGGGGTGCCTTTCTGGGTTTTCTCCCAAGAGATCTCTTTTGTTATCTCGTATGCCTTCCTTGAATAAATAGGACGTGCGCCATTGGTCATCCTACCTGGTTGTTTGAAGCTTCCCACCTTCCCTATCGACAGCCATTATGTAGGGAACTAGAGGTCGGAGTTAACATCGTTTTCTTTGATCACCTGCATTTTCAAGGTTAAATCATAGTAATGCTCTGAAATCTCTTGTTTCATTATAAGCCTATGTTAACTTATTTGACTGAAATTGACAAGAAGGTCAAGAATGGATGCTCAAAAACACGGTTTTATTACGATTAAGGGCTTGGGATATCTTAAAAAGAAAGGTATGACACGCATGAGTTAAGTATGAAAATACAAGATCCCTCATTATTTTCGATATGAATGATACATGATCCTGTCAACCGGTGTAGAATTTTTTTTGCCTGAAGCCTCCTCTTCATGATGTTCATGGGGATACCCTTCTCTTCGGATATTCAACTTTTCAATTCACCCGAGCCGCCCTTTACGGGTTTTCAACTCGGGTCCTCCCTTTGCTTCAAGACGCCCGGTTTCGGGTTTTCGTCCTGAGCTCTCCATTTTTTTTTTTTTCATTTTTTCTTTTTTTTAGCTTTTTTTGTTCTAAAGTCTTACACCCTGAAAGGTCGCTCCTCAGATTTCTTCATCTCTCTACTGCTTTATTGTATGCTCTTAAATCCTCATCTGAACATGCTTTTATACCTTTTGTGCGAAAGGCTTTCTTGTCTTTAGAGTTATCACCCGCCTTCATAAATGATCTTCTGGTTCTTATATTATTCTTATAAGAACCCTTGTAATCTTCTTGGCTTGGCGTTGCCCCATTCAACCACGGGCTCCACTGCTTTGAATTTTTTGGCCTATCATATAGAGCCTTGATCTATTTCTAGTCACCAGGGTGAGCCAAAATGCTTCAATCCCTTGAGCTCTTCCTTGATCTTCTCATGACATTTCGATGGGAACTAACTTTCGGTCCCTATGCTTTAAATCTCATCATCATTCATTTTTAAAGTAAAGTAAAAGGTAATTTACTTGTGTATATTTCAAAAAATAATGATTGTTTGAAAAGATAACAATCATTTCGAAAATCACAACTTGGACATTTTGAAAACATTGTTTGGAACAAATGGTAAACATCATAACTTTGGGAGAAAATGTCAAACCTTTTAAAACATGTTTGCCCCCGAAATATCAAACACCATAGCGCATCTGCTTCAAGTTGCCAGAGATCAACTCTAATGAAGTGCATATTTAGAAAATTTTGACCATTGTGGAGATATATGCCAATGTATAATTTCTTCTGGTCTAATAGGCTTTTGAGAGGAACAACCTTACCTAGTTTCTACCCCGTTTAAGGTGGCACTCTTAACCTTACTATCTCACCTTGCCCCATCCTTTCCTCATTTGGGTGTCGATCAAGCACTTCGAAGTTTGACATTCCTTGAAGAAAAGTTAACCGTTATAGGCGGAATGAGATCTGAAGACATTCTCATTCAATTTGGATATCTATGGATGACCAGAATGGTCTTTAGGGCTTGTAATATAGGTCTTTGGTTTATGGTTAAGTGGAACAGTATTTCTGTACTTATGTAACTCGAATATGCCCATTATTCCTTCTCTTTTTTGGATCACTCTAGACTGCCCGTTTTTGGGTTTTCACCCTAGAGTTCATTTCTTTTCTTTTTATTATATCTTTGTCTTGCATTACGGCTATATCTTGATGTTCATTTTCTGTTCAAGAATGTTTGATCCTCCAAAACTCCTGAATCGAGATTTCTTGAAGGACTACGATTACATTTCGGGAATTCTTGTGATTGGCACGCCTGGATGAAATGTTATTCTTTTTTTTTTCTTTTTCTTTTTTTTTAGACTGTTCATTCTGGGTTTTTAGCATTGAATCTCTTTTTTCTTATTCGAGTCTATGAATGTATCCTTGAATCAACACGGATCTATACTGGTATTGATGCGATCTTCCATTCGGAGATAATTGCCTCTCTGCAGCTCTTCTGATATTTACTCGATCTGGATTGCTTCGGCCTTCTGATCTTTTTTTTTTGGTTTTTCGTTTGGACATATCCATGTTTTCAACCACGTTCTTCTGGTGATTTTTTCGATCTTCGTATCCAATCAGATAGTCTCATCGTGTCTTACGGTAAAGTAAAAGAACAACATCCATTGTCATATTCACAAATGTCCTGAGAATGCCTTCAGGGGGTAGAGGTTTAGGGTCAACTTTCGTTTCAAGGATCTTAAACGACAAGCACCTGAGAAAATAAATTCCTAAAATGGGAACTGCCCATTGTCTAAACACTCGCCTTTGTTCCTTTGTTGGCCTAAGTAAACCAGCGAGATACTCACATTTACAAAGATATCACCACAACATTCAATCTCTTCTAAATATATGCAACTTAGAGTTGATCTTTGGGTTTGAAGCAAATGTCTTTGTTGCATTCAAAATTCGAGGACCAGTATAGAAATGATATATACATATGTCCATTCAAAAATGTGTGTATATGCATATGGGAAAACTACCCCATAAAAATGAAATGTTTAAAGAATCAAGGATGTAAAAATGATTTTCTAAATGGAAATGTGATTTTTAATTCTAATAAACAATGATTTTTTTGCTGAGAATTTCTTTGTGAAATGATGAGAAAACCGTAGGGACCTTTGGATTATCTCCAGGGTACTAACTCATTATGCCCCTTCCAAGGTAGAGTAGGCTTGCCACTTCTCTTGTTTTTCCACCGCTGGATCAACTCTCTCGTCATGACTCCCTCGTCAACCAGCTTCTTAATTTTTTCTATTAACGACCCTAAATTTCTTAGTGTCATGCCCCAGCGCCTCAATGTTTTGAAAGTGGTACCCATTTATCTCTCTGTTTCCTTCTGCTCCTAGGCAGGTCTGGTCTTTAAACTTAGGTCCCGAAGTACATGTTCGATTCTCTATCCAACTGTCATAAAGTCCTCAAATCTGGTATTCATTTTTCCGAGCACCTTATCAAAGAAGAAATAAGAAAGATGGCATGGAATTCACTTTCCTCTCCATCTACGGGAGGCTGCACTTGGGTCGCTAAACACATACACCTCAAAGCACATTCCTTGAATCTTTCATCAGGTTTCATCTTCGTACCACGAGATATCCGGTGACTTGGTGCTGGGTCCAAAGCATATCATATCACGGTAGGTCCTGCTAGACTGTCGGGTAAGTAGTGGATCGGTAATTTTTCAATGTAGCCCCCCATCTTTTTTGCAGAATATGGTCACACGAATCTTGGGGCATCTTTTCCTTTATTATTTGCAAATCTGGAAACCTTTGGAATCTGGAGGAACGACCAAATCGGGGCTCAAACAGAGTTTTCTTGTATTAAAGGCATCAAACTTCTTTTTCTCTTTTTTTCTCTCGAGTCCATCTTTTAACTGCTCGAATCTTGATTTTTGGGTGTGTTCAATTCTTTTATTCATGATAAAACTCTAATTGTTCTTTGGATTACCCCAAAAAAATTTTATGCAAGGTAGTGATAGTGTTATGTAAAATATGTCATGATTGTACAATGTAATGCAATGCAATGCATGAATGCAAATGCGGTGTTGATTCTCGAACAGTCCTTAAAAGACTTTCAATCAATAGAAAAATGTCTGGTTGCAAGAAACTAATAATGAATTACAAGTGACAGTTAGCTTCCTTCTGGAGATCTTGACTTCGGGAAGCAAAACATGTGCTCCACGTCTCGACGTCGTCTTCAGGATGATGGATGACTTTGTCTTCTCTTCTTATTCTATGGACTCGTGATGTCATGATCTTTATTTTTGTGGCTTCTAAAAATGACATCAACAAGTGCAGGCATAATGCAGATAAGATCTTTTCTAGGTGCAAACGAATAATACGTCTAAACAGAGATGAATCCTATCGGTCCTAAGGGAGTACTTTAAAAAAATTTAGGGTTTAAATTAAAATTCTCAAAGATCATTTGGGTTAAAAATTTCCTCATTTTTATTATCAAAAATTTTAACTTACTTAAAAATGAAACTTTTAGGTTTCCTTTTGTTATTATTATTATTCTGAAAGTTTTATGAGAGAAGAAGTTTCAAAGCAAAATAATAATATTTTTAATTTTTTTAATGAGTTAAATTAAAATCTGAGAATTTTAAAAATGGTCAAATCTGAAGATTTCAAATTGGGATTCTGCGGCCCTGACTGAATCTTCTGCGTCGCACGTGCCTTATTGTCGTACCGTCTTCTTTCGCGATTGGTCTTTGCTCGGCCTAACTTGATACTGTAATATTATCGTTCCCGGCAAAGCAGACTTTTTCTATTTTGAAAGCTTTTTAATGAATTGTTCTTGAATCAACACCATGTCATGATATGCAACATGAATGCAAATAAAGGCGTTGATTCCGCTGGTAATCACCCTTTCGAACGACTTTCATGGGAATTAAAGGGTCTAGATTACAAAAAAGATCCATATTACAAAGGAGTCCCTATTACAAAAAGAGTCTATTACAAAGTCTTAATTACAAAATAAAGTTCTACACATAATCCCTAGCTCTACCTCCTAGCTCCTTGACAGCTCTGAGCAACTTGATAAACCTTGGTGCTTCTTCCATGTCCAGGGTTACGAAAGGTCAGAGAGTCGCGGCTTCGGTAGCTAAGTCATTCACACACCTTGTAGCTCGTTGTATGTCCACCATCAGGGTCTCGTGTGTATACTTTGGCACTACACGCTTGTTCGGCAAATCGTTACCTCGGATTTGTTGATTAGTCTCTGACCAATGTCATACAACTGGATCGATGCCATCCTTCCTAAGACACCTTTTTTCCATGATGAAAGATTTTCTAATTGGGCAAACCACTTGAATCAACGCCTCTAATTAATGTGGATGCAATGATAATGCAACAAAAATATGTGTAAAATAAAAATAAAACACAAAAAAATGAGTTAGTACCGGATAAAAATAATAAATATATAAATAAAAGGACAAAATTAAACATAATAAACACACAAAACAACCCTATTTATCCCGTCTAAAACCTAAGGTTATCCGCATGGCTCTAAATGGGTAGGTTTCTATGTATTATCTACATGCAGTCTTGGTTCTAGGAGGTACCCGAATTATCCTTGCTGTCCTCTACTAAGAGTAGCAAGGCCCCCGATCATCACCCATTATAGGCTCCTTTCAACCGGGTTCAATTCAGGGGGATCCATTCGCTTATGCCCGTACGAAGGAACGATATCCTTACGAAAGCATAAGGTACTCGAGCCCCGAAGGTACTTGCTAGGCCCATACGGGAGAACGATATCTCCACGAAAGCATTAGCGTTTTCCCTCACTTAAAAAAACGAGTTTATATGCCATATTTTAAATGCGTTAAAATAAACGCGCAATTATAACCGAATGTTAATTTAATAGTCACTTTAACCCAGAATTTCTAATATTAATAAAGCGGTAATTATTTTAAAAGCTTGACTCTTATTTGTTTTTGAAAAACAAAAAATTGTCCCCAGCGGAGTCGCCATCTGTAGCGATGTCCTTTTTCGCTAAAAAAACGTGGATTTTCGAAGTGTTGAGAGGTGTTTGTGATTTTTTGGATATAAAATATTTATTCCGTGGGGTTTTAAAAAAATCGCATTTTATTTAAAGATTGGAGTCGCCACCGGCCACTTAGGTAGGCCGGACACCATAAAACCAGAGATTCAAAAAGATTGAGTTCGGGAGTCGGTTACGGATGGGGAAGGATTAGCACCCCCACACCGCCCAAAATTGGTACTTTAATAATTACCGCTTTATTAATATTGGATTTTCCGGGTTAAAGTGACGATCAGTTTAATACTCGGTTATAATTGCAAATAAATTTTAAAGGCCTTATTATCCGAGGGAAACGCCCAACCACTATCACTACGCCTGATACTGGCCCCGTTTACGTTCGGATAAAAGGGCACCGCATTGACAATTTATACATCATTATGCAACCTTAATGAGCAAAATATAAAACATGGCAAAATATTTAAATGCAATAAATATTAACATAACATAATACTAATCATACACAAATAAGATACTAAACTAAAACATACATTTATATATTAATCTAACTCATAAATAAAAATATATCTAGCATAAATAAAATACTAATATTCATAAATATTAATCTAACATAAATAAAAACAAATTCAACATAAATAAAATACTATTCTAAAACATACATACATAAATATTAATCTAACTCATAAATAAAAACATGTCTAACATAAATAAAATATTAATATAAAACACAAATTTAAAACATATTAAATATTAATCTGAAACATAAACATAAAAAATAAGACTACAATTTTGAAATAACTAATACTTCATTAATTTATAAAAATTACAACACTAATAAAAAGGGAAGAAAATATACCTAATTAAGAGCTCGTATGACAAACCCCGATTGAACCCCACCGAGATCTACCGCGACCCCTCCAAAAATTTAACTAGATCGGACCTAAAATAAGATCCCGATCGAATGTTGGATCGAACCAACTGGGGTTGTGGGCACTGCCCCCAACCCCGGCCCGCCTTGCGGCCGGCCATGCCCCTATGAATTGATGGCAATTCAATTGCCAATTTCTCTTCAATTTTGGGCGTGGAATTGCTCTCCAAATGGGGTGCCTATTTATAGGCTAAAAGGATGGGTTAAGGGTGACGTGGAGCACCCTGCTCCATGCAATTTTCTTCCCTTTTTTTAATATATATTATTTTTTTTGATTTTTTATATTAATAATTTTATTATTATAATAACACTAATAATACTAAAACCCGGTCAAAAATGAGTGATTACAGTATGGTAGGCGGTGTATGATTTCTGTGTAGGAGTTGGTTGTGGTAGGGTTCATTTGAAAGGTTTAGTGATGTAATATGTATTGTGAGAAATGTATTGGGTATATAGATTATAAGAGTTTAAAGTTGTTGTTATAAAAAGAGGTGAATAGTAGGCAACATCATTGGTTGGAGTGGCTTAAGGATTATGATTGATATGAAATACTAATCTGGTAAGATAAACGGGGTAGCCGATGTCTTGAGTAGAATGACGGTGAATGAATTGAAAGTCATGTGTGTATAGTTTGGCGTGACGCGTGAGGAAGGGTGGCTAGCTGGGTTGTAAGTAAGGCGATTCCTAGTATAGTTGGTTAGAGAAAGATAATCGTTGGTCAAGGCATAGATACTGCGAGTTAAGGATATCATGGATGAAAATCTAACGAATTTTCACTTTGGTGTTGGTGGAGTGATAAGTTTTAAAAATTGGATAGTGATACCTAATGATGATAAGTTGAAGCCTACCATTTAGACCAAAGCTCATGCTAGTCCTTTTGCTATGTGTCTTTTTAATTCTAAGATGAATTGAAATCTAAGTAAGAGTACTTTTGAGTGGGATAAAAATGGATATTGCGAATTTTGTGGCTAAGTGTATGGATTGACAGCGAGTTAAAGCTGAGCATCAGTTTCCTTCCGGGTTGTTACAATTGTTGAGGATTTTAGGGTAGAAATGGGAAATAATTACAATACATGGTGTAGTGGGGTTACCTTTAACGCCAACTATTTGGGATTCTTTTTGGGTGATTGTAGATCGGTGTGCAAAGTGTGCACATTTTCTGCCTATGCATACGATGTATACTTTGGATGGGTTGGTGAAGTTGTATATCGCGGAGATAGATAGGTTGCATAGAATGCTTAAGTCCATTATTTCGAATAGAGATCCATGTTTTACAGTGAGGTTTTGGGAGTGCTTCTATCAAGTTTTGGGTACTCGTTTGCAATTTATCACTTCGCATCTTTCACAGACGAATGGTCAGTCTAAGTGTGTGAATCATATCTTGGAGGTTATGTGGAGGTGTTGTATCAGTGAGTTCCAAGGACCTTGGGAAAGATATTTGCCTTCGGTGGAGTTGGCATACAATAATAGTTATCAGACAAGTATTGAGATGGCGCCGTATGAAGTCTTGTATGGTAGGAAATGTTGTGCTCCCTTATGTTGGGCTAAGGCTGGAAAAAATATGTTTCCATATCTGATGTGTTGTAAGTTACGAATAAAAGGGTAAAGCTTATTTGTAATAGTTTGAAAGAGACTTTATATAGGCAGAAATCGTACGTAGATTTGAAGCATAGAGAAGTTGAGTACACGGTTGGTGAAAAGGTTTTCCTGAAAGTCTCACCTTGGAAGAAGGTGTTGAGTTTTAAGCGTAAAGGAAAGTTGAGTCTAAGGTTTATTAGACCGTATGAGGTGCTAGAATCTGTAGGTCATGCTGCTTATCAGTTGATTTTGCCTCCCGAGTTGGAGAAGATTCATGATGTGTTTCATGTATCCATGTCGCGGAGGTAACGGTCGGACTCGCCGCATGTGATGCCAGTAAAGGATGTGGAGTTACAACCGGATTTATCTAATGATGAAGAACTGATGGAGATTTTTGACTTCAGTACTAAAGTTCTTCGTGGCAAGATGATATAACTTGTTAAGGCTTTGTGGCGACATCGTAGCTGTTGAGGAAGCCGCGTGGGACAGTAAGTCAGACATGAAAGAGTAGTTTTCACATCTGTTTCCATCAGGTAAATTTCGAGGACAAAATTTCTTAAGTGGGGGAGAGTTGTAATGCCCTGGTTTTGGGCCTATGAGTTTTCTAGATTGATAGAGGTCCGATGGATCGGATTAGAGGATTTGAGTCAATTTTGGGATTTATTTAAAATAAATATTTTTGAGTGAAAAAATGGGAAAATATCCTAAAATAATTAATTATTATGTCTATAATTTTTGTGAAATCAATTTTACAAAAAGAAGTTTCAAAAAGTGACATTTTGGGTCAGTGACCAAAACGTAAAGTTTTAAAACTGTTTTTAGTTACTGTTTTGTAAAATGGTCAAAACTTAGAATCTTTAAGGAGCTATTTGGCCAAAGTATAATGTCATACTTTTCTCTCTAATTTGAATATTTTAAAAGGTTTAAAATGAAATAAATAGGCTTGGAGAATTAATTTTATAATTAATTTTCAAAAGTAAACTTTACGTAATTAACTTTTCTCTAAAAGATTTTCTCTCAAATTCTCTCCAGCCAAACACTCTTTTCTACTTCAATTTTCTCAGGTAGTTACTTGATATACAAAACCAAGGTTAGAGGTGAGCTTCAATTTTCTACTTCAATTTTCTCAAGTAGTTACTTCAAATTATCTAATGTGTTTTGGGATGTTAATTGATGTTGATTGATGGATTAAAATGATAGGTTTTGGCTGGGTTAAGTTTGGAAGGTGTTTGATATTGTTTTTGGTTGTTGTAGAGTGAAATTGGGTAGAACTGGATGAGGATTAGTGTAAATTGATGTTGCTAGGTTTTTTAATGCATTTTGATGCATTGAAACCTTTGTTTTTGCGTGGTTAAAGAAGGGGAGGTTGATCCTCAAGCTTGAGGTGAGGTTTTGGAAGCTTTAAAGGCTTGGTTTCGCATCGACAATCAAAGTTTTGCGTATTCAGTGAGTGAGAACGTGATTTACAGCTTTTCAAAGGTTTGAAAGTTGTGTTTGGGAGTTTAGATTAAGCTTGAAATATTGGTCTAAGCTCAAAGTAAGTAAAGGGTGATTTATCTCTCATTTTCAGTTTGGCAAATGGTTTTGATGCATATATTTTGTTAACTTGATTTCTCATTGTTATATACATGATTTGAGCATGGCTTAATGCTGGAAAATGGTTATACAATGATGATGATGCATTTGGAAGTAATGCATGTTTTGATAATGTTTTGAACATTGGTAATGCATGGTTGAATGCATTGGATAAGTGGTTTTGATTGATGCATATGAAAATAATGAGTTAATGGCAGTGAAATGGATTATATTGGCAAGTGGTGTAATTTAAAATGTTATCGGATATAGCTGGCTGACCATAGGATTTGATAGTGCACTATAAAAAGTCGCTTTGGGTGTTAAGGAGTTTATGTATACCGAAAACTCCATCAAAAACCCTAACGGTTGAGGGGTTATATGGTACCAAAGACTTCCATTAGTGGATAGTACATCTAACCAATGAGTGGCATGGAGGGGTTTATATGTAACAAAAACTCCACCACGGGTACCACAATGGTGGAGGGGTTTATGTGTACCGAAAACTCCCTTTGGTGGACCTTTAAATGGTTTTCGGTTGAGATGTGGGAAGTGTTGAGGGAACACTTGTTAAGTCCGTGTATCAGATGTAATATTTTTTAGAGTGGAACTTTGTTGAGGATCACTTGTGAGCCAATATAATTGATGATGTATAATGTTGATAGATTGTGATCTATAATGTGATTTATACATGGTTTCTCTTTAAGCTTTGCATTGGAATTGAATGCATAGGAAGGCTTAAATTGAGGTGTATATGATGATATATAGTGTGATGTATACATATTTTCTCTTTAAGCTTTGCATTGAGATGGAATGTATGTGAAGGCTTAAATTGAGGCATGTATATAGGAATATGCATGTGAATTCATGATAAGTGATTACATATGGTATATGCATGTTTTGAAATGATTAAGAGCGTGGAAAGCAAGGCATGATGTTGTGATGATATTTTGAAAGGTGTTTTAAAAGTGGTTTTCAAAGTAGTTTTTTAAGCAATTTTAAATGCATTGATGGTGGTTTGTTTTTAGAGCACTCATCACTAAGCCTAGTGTGCTTACGCTTTCTTTTTCCATTAATGTAGAGAATTAAAGGGTTGAAGGTAGAAAATAAGCAATGAGGTTTCCAAAGACTTGATTCTTGAAAGTATGGTTTCGATTTGGACTCGTAGTAATAAAGGCGATGTGTTCGGTTGTTGATTGGGAGGGTTGATTGCTAAACTCCCTGTTTGTGCAAGTTTTAAATGAGGTTTTGGACATGTATGAGTTTTAAAGTTCTTGATATGTTCTTGGATTTATGTTTTAAATGTTGAGTATGAAGCATGCCTATAGTTATTAAGGATGTTTGATTTGTGTTTGTTGATCCATTGAAAATGCTGGTATGTTTGCATATAGTATGCCTATGATGATGTTGATGTTTAGGTAAGTGTTGGATGTGTTTAATGTGAGCCAAAGTGTCATATGTTGGACCTAGAGGTCATTACAGGCCTTCGCGTACCGGTACGAGTCCCCTAGTATCGGTAAGCGGGGTCTAGGAAGGCTCAAATCATCAAAAATTAACAAAGGTTATCGGTACGCCTAGCCACCATATCAATATGCCTAGAGGAAAATTTACACTGGTGTCGGTACACAGGCTCCCATATCGGTACGCTCTTTAGCTACTAGAATCTGATTTTCGAAAATAATCCTTAAAAGATCAGTACGGGGTAAACCGTATCGATACAGGCTTGTTCGGCACATCGTATCTATACAGGGCTTGCTAAATCGGTACATAGAGATGTTAAATTAGTTGAGCCGTATCGATACGGCTATGTCCATATCGGTACGCAATGTAACTTTTTAAGTTTATGTTTTCTGAAGTTTGAAATTGTGCAATTTGGTCCCTGAATGTTTTGTATGAAATTAAATGTTTTCTGGATGTTTGTCTTAAGCTGGAAGTTAGTATGTGAGCATGGAATTGGATTAATGAAAGATTGGTAACCTAAACTTTTATTTAAGTTCCTTTAAATTGCGGAAATTACATTTTGGTCCCCAAAGTACATGTTTGAGCAAATAAACCATGTTTTGCAATCTGATCGTAATGTAACCTATCCGCTGATGCATGTTCACCTTAGGATCTAAATCAATGCATTTAGATAATATATAAAGTAAAAAAGGACCTGAATTAGGTTATTAGCAGAGGTTTGCTTCGACAAACCTAATGTGACTCTTTTAGCTCGATTTCGGCTAGACCGGGCTAAGGGGGTTACAGGAGCCATTGGGAAGTCATAAAACAAAGAATTTAATGTTCACATGCACTATGATTTCGAAACCTTGCAAAAAGTTTCAAGACGTTTACAATAGTTTTCATAAAACTAGTTACATATGCAAAGTTATTGAAACCTTAAAGAATGGTTTCGAAACCTTGTGCATGGTTTTGAAACAATTGCATTGGTATCAAAACTATGGCCTAGGTTTCAAAAACTTGAGAATGGTTTTTAATTCCCCAATTTTGGGCCTAAGAGTTTTCTATGTTGATTAGACGATCCGGCAGACCGAATTAGAGTATTCAAGTCGGTTTCGAGATTAATTTGGAATTAGTATTTTTTAGTGAGGAAAAAATATGGAAAATATCCTAAAATCATTATTTAATATGTATATGATTTTGGTAAAATCAATTTTCCAAAATGAAGTTTCAAAAAGTGACATTTTGGGTCAGTGACCAAAATGTAAAGTTTTAAAACTATTTTTAGTGACTGTTTTGTAAAAGGGTCAAAACATAGAGTCTTTAAGGAGCTATTTGGTCAAAGTCTAATATCAGACTTCTCACCTTAATTGGATCTTTTTAAAAATGTTTCAAGGGAGTTTAAATAGGCTTAGAGAATTAATTCTATAATTAATTACTAAAAATCATTTTACGTAACTAACTTATCTCCAAAAGATTTTCTCTCAAATTCTCTCTAGCCAAACACTCATTTCTACTTCAATTTTCTCAGGTAATCACTTGATTTCAACATTCTTTTATTTCCAAATGGATTCTTAATGATTTCCTAACAAAACCTATTTGATTTGAACTTGTTTTCTCATGTAAACTCATTCAATTAATGGGAAATCCAATGTTAGAGGTGAGCTTTGTTCTTCTCCTCTAATAAAAGGCCCTTTACTGAAATTCCCAAGTTATTAATCCTTTACATATGTTTTGTAATGAGTTTTAATGATTTAATTATGGAAAATGGTTAAATCAAGGTTTAATTGGTGTATCTGGTTAATTTTTGTTATGGATATATTTTGCTAGGTTCATAATGTGATTTGAATATGATTTTGATGTTTTATAATGTTAATAAGTTGATTTGAACATTGGTATCCCGAAACTAGGTGAATCTCTAATTTTCTAGGTTGTTAGTTGTGAGTTTTTAAGGAGTTGTGGATGTTTTATGAATGCTGGAGGTATAAGGATGTGGTCATTATGTTTTTGGATGTTAATTAATGTTAAGTGAAGGTTGAGATTTGTGGTTTGTAGATGGGTTATGTCTGTAGTTGTTTTGGTTGTTATGGTTGGGTAATTGAGTGGAATTTGGTGAGGTTTGATATAGAATGTTGTTTCTGGGTTATGAATGCATTTTAATGCATTGGATCCTCTATTTTATTGTGGAAAAAGCAGGGGAGGTTGAACCTCAAGCTTGAACAGAAGTTTTGGAAGCTTTAGAGGCGTAATTGTCGCATCGACAAGCAAGGCCTTACGTGTCAATGAGTGAAAACGTTATTTACAGCTTTTCAAAGGTTTGAAAGTTGTGTTTGGGAGTTTAGATCAAGCTTGAAATGCTGGTCTAATCTTGGAAGTAAGTAAAGAAAGAATTCTCTCTCAAACTCGATTTGGCATTTGGCTTTAATGCACTTGTTTCGATGATTTGATTACTCATTGTATATGTATAATTTGAGAATGGTTAAGTGTTGGAAAATGGTTATCTAATGATGTTGATGTATTTGTAAGTCATGCATGTTTTGATAATATTTTTTAACATTGGAAACACAAGGTAAAATGCATTAAGTAAATGGTTTTGATTGATGCATATAAAAATAGTGAGTTAATGTTTACGAAATGAATTATATTGGCAAGTGATAGTATGGAAAGGTTTTGGAAATGTTATCGGATATAGTTGGTCGGCCATAGGATTGATAATGTAGTATAAAAAGTCACATTGAATGTTAAGGGGTTTTGATCCAGCGTATCGAAAACTCCATCCAAGTACCCTAACGGTCAAGGGGTTTTGATCTATGTACCGAAGACTCTCGTTAGTGGGTTATGCATCTAACCGATGTTTGGGGTTGTGATTGTCCTGGTTGTAATAGTACCTTTAATTTCGGTGAAGATGGCATGAAGTGTTGGGAACACTTGTTGAATCCTTGAATTTGATGTTGTATTTTGAATAGTGGAACTTGGTTAATGATCACTTTTAAGCCAATATAATTGATGATGTATCATGGAATGGGTTATGTTGATAATGTTGGTTTAAGCATGTTTTAGGTTTAAGCATGTTTTACTCTTTAAGCCTTGCATTGGTAGTATGCATGGGAAAGCTTAAATTGATAGCTAATGGGATTTTGTTGTTAATGCATGATACATGTTGAATATGGTTTAATATGCATGTTTTGGTATGCATGTTTTGGAAATGTTAAGTGCATGGTTTACAAGGCATGATAATGTTGATGATGTTAAAATGGTGATTAAAAGGTGTTTTGGAAAGTGGTTTCTCAAAAGGATTGTTAAATGGCTTTAGATGCATTGATGTTGTTTTGTGTTAGAGCATTCCTCACTAAGCCTAGTATGCTTACACTCTCTTTCTCCATCAATGTAGAGAATTAAATATGGGAGGCAGCAAACAAGTGAAGGAAAATCTAAGGACTTGTGTTTGTGAAAGTATGATTTGATTTAGACTTGTAGTAACAAAGGCAATGTGGTCATTTGTTGTTTGGGAGGGTTGTTTGCTAAACTCGTTGTTTGTGCAAGTTTATGTTGATGTTTGGATGTGTAATTGGCTATTTATGCTTGTTTGAATTTTGGTTTGAGGCTTTTACATGTGAAGTAGGAAGCATGCCTATAGATGATGTGGATGATGTTGTTAGGTTTGCTTAAAATGTTGGTATGTTGATGTTAAGCATGTACTTGATGTTGCATGATATTTGGATGTTGTTTGAAGCATGTTAGATTGAGCCAAAGTGTCATATATTAGACCTAAAGGTCATTACAGACCTTCGCGTATTGGTATGGGTACCCAAGGATCGGTACGTGGGGTCTAGTGAAGACTCAGTTGGGTGAAAAATAGCTTAGGGTATTGGTACATGAGTTTGCACATTGTACACCCCTGCATTTTTGAAGAGCTGTACTGATATGCGGGGTACTGTATCGGTACACAATTTGGTCACTGGAATTATGGGTTTTGAGAAATCACAATGGGGATCAGTACGAGGTCAAGACTGTATCGGTACAGGTGGGTCAACACACCATATCGATACAGTTGTTCATGTATCGGTACGTCTAGCCGTTACGGTCGTATAGGTGCGGGCTTGCCCGTGTCGGTACGCCCTGTTGTTTTTGTGCAATTTGGTTACTAAATGTTATGTATAAAATTAATTGAGCTTGGATGATCGATTTGAGCTGGAATTTAACATGTGAGCATGAAATTGGACTAATGAAGGATTGGTAAACTTAATTTTAATTAAGTTCTTGTAATTTGTGGAAATTACTTTTTGGTCCCTAAAGTGTATATTCGAGCAAATGAACTCTGTTCTAAAACCTGATTTCGTGTAATGTTTCCACTGATGCATGTTCACCTTAGGAATTAAATTGATGCATTTAGACAAGATAAAATGAAATACGATTTAGGTTATTAGCTCGGGTTTGCTTTTGCTAACCTAATGTGATCATTTTAGCTTGATTTCAGCTAGGCTAGGTTAAGGGGGTTTCATTTGTTGGTATCAAAGCTAGGTTTACAAAAAATTAGGATGTTGTTGATGTTTTCCATTGCTGTTTGCTATGCACGGTGATTGATATATTCCATGTTGGGGTAATTTTAGGGACACATTGCCTTATTACTACAGTTATAAAATGGTTTTGGTTTGAAATGAAAGTCTTGGATCCTTGCTTGAAGCTGGCCTGGTTGTTTTTATTTTGGTGTAATTATCATACCCTAGATATATTTTTATATGATGCAACTGAGGAGAGAGCTGCGATCGGGCGCAAATGCTGCTGCCGAAAGGGCTGGGAGTCAAGGGTGAGATAGCGCATCTTGAGAGGTTGCCATCTCCTCTGCCTAATCTTCCTGAGAGAGTTGAGCAAGTACCACCTGCACTACCTGGCCTGGTGTACGGTGATATGGCGCATTTGGTATAGGCGATGACTAGAGCATTTTAGGCTACGATGGCTGGAGTACATGTACACGCACTAGCACCCGCTGTTGCTGTTAATCTGAGTTTGCCGTTAGAGTGTCTACGCAGTCTGAGAGGAGTTGAGTTCAAAGGATTGGCACCTGAGGCATCTGTAGCGATGTCTTTTTTTCAACCATCGCTAAAAAACATGGATTTTCGAGGTGTTTATGATTTTTTTTTTTGGATATTAAAATATTTATTCCGTGGGTTTTTTTTTAAATCGCATCTAAAAAAATGGAGTCGCCACCGGCCACTTAGGTAGGCCGGACACCATAAAACCAGAGATTCAAAGATATTGGGTCGGAGAGTCGATTTACGGATGGGGAAGGATTAGCACCCCCACACCGCCCAAAATTGGTACTTTAATAATTACCGCTTTATTAATAATGGATTTTCCGGATTAAAGTGACGATTATTTTAAAATTCAGTCATAATTGCGAATAAATTTTAAGGGCCCCGTTATCCGAGAGTAAACGCCCAACCACTATCACTACGCCTGATACTGGCCCCGTTTACGCTCGGATAAAAGGGCACCGCATTAACAATTTATATATCCCATTATGCAAACTTAGTGAGCAAAATATAAAACATGGCAAATAATTTAAATACAATGCAAATAAATATTAACATAATAAAATACTAATCTAATAAAATATTAATCTAAAACATACATACATAAATATTAATCTAACTCATAAATAAAAACATATCTAGCATAAATAAAATACTAACATTCATAAATATTAATCTAACACAAATAAAAACAAATTCAACATAAATAAAATACTATTCTAAAACATACATACATAAATATTAATCTAACTCATAAATAAAAACATGTCTAACATAAATAAAATATTAATATAAAACACAAATTTAAAACATATTAAATATTAATCTAAAACATAAACATGCAAAATAAAAAATAAGACTACAATTTTGAAATAACTAATACTTCATTAATTTATAAAAATTACAACACTAATAAAAAGGGAAGAAAATATACCTAATTAGGAGCTCGTATGACAAACCCCGATTGAACCCCACCGAGATCTACCATGACCCTCCAAAAATTTAACTAGATCGGACCTAAAATAAGACCCCGATCGAATGTTGGATCGAACCAACTTGGGTTGAGGGCACTGCCCCCAACCCCGGCCAGCCTTGCGGCCGGCCATGCCCCTATGAATTGATGGCAATTCAATTGCCAATTTCTCTTCAATTTTGGGCGTGCTTTTCAATTGGCCATTCAGCCTATTTATAGGCAAATGGGATGGAAAATGGGTGACGTAGAGCACCCTGCTCAATGCAATTTTCCTTTTTTTTAATAATATATATTTTTTTATTTTTTTATTTTTTATTAATTTTATATTAATAATATTATTATTATAATAGCACTAATAACACTAAAACTCGATCAAAAATGAGTGATTACAGTTACCCCTCTTTGTTTGTTCTTGTGAAACGATGACAAAGCAAAGATCAAAAGCACTCATTTTTTACCTATTTTCTTGTCTTTGGCTTCGGAATCACGTGTTCTTCTGGAACTATCCGCTCTTCCTTAGCTGAATCTTCAGGCTCGTAAGTTCTTCCTATATAGAGCTTTGTCACCTTCCGATCTTGGAGTTATAGGCTCTTTCGACATAGAACCCTTCACTCAAGCCTCGAGTTATGAGTCCCTCCTATATAGAACCTTTCATTCTCGAGGCAGTGCAGCTCGGAGTCCTTCCTATATAGAACTCTTCGCCTTCAACGCTGGTTTCTCCTATATAAAACCTTCTGCGTCATCGATGGATTCTTCCGATCGGGAGTTCCTCCTATATAGAACTGCTAGTCTTCAAACCCCGGAGTTGTCGGTCCTTCCTATATAGAACATTTCATTTTGAGGCAGTGCAGCTTGGAGTCCTTCCTATATAGAACTCTTCGCCTTCAACGCTGGTTTCTCCTATATAAAAACCTTCGCGTCATCGATGGATTCTTCCGATCGGGAGTTCCTCCTATATAGAACTGCTAGTCTTCAAACCCTGGAGCCGCCAGTCCTTCCTATATAGAATTTTTCATTTTGAGACGGTGCAGCTTGGAGTCCTTCCTATATAGAACTCTTCGCCTTCAATGCTGGTTTCTCCTATATAAAACCTTCCGCGTCACTGATGGATTCTTCCGACTGGGAGTTCCTCCTATATAGAATCTGCTAGTCTTCAAACCCTCGAGCCTTGATCCTTCCTATATAGAACTTTTGGCGTCTGAAATCTCAGAGCTACAGGTTCTTCATATATAGAACCTTTCACCCTAAGACATTGAAGCTCGGAGCCCTTCCTATATAGAACTCTTCGCTTTCGACACAACAGGATTTCCTATATAATCTTGTGTGTCATGGGTGAATTCCTTCGACTGTGAGTCCTTCCTATATAGAACTGCTAGTCTTCACCCTGGAGCTGTCAGTCCTTCCTATATAGAACTTTCAGCTTGAGACGGTGCAGCGTGGAGTCCTTCCTATATAGAACTCTTCACCTTCAACGCTGGCTTCTCCTATATAAAACCTTCTGCGTCGCTGATGGATTCATCCGACTGGGAGTTCCTCCTATATAGAACTGCTAGTCTTCAAACCCCGAGCCATGATCCTTCCTATATAGAACTTTTGGCGTCTAAAATCTCAGAGCTACAGGTTCTTCCTATATAGAACCTTTCACCCTAAGACATTGAAGCTCGGAGCCCTTCCTATATAGAACTCTTCGCTTTCGACACAACAGGATTTCCTATATAATCTTGTGTGTCATGGGTGAATTCCTTCGACTGAGAGTCCTTCCTATATAGAACTGCTAGTCTTCACCTTGGAGCTGTCAGTCCTTCCTATATAGAACTTTCAGCTTGATACGGTGCAGCTTGGAAACATATGCCTTTTGTATATGAAAACAATGTCTTCTCGTTTGGGATTCACACCACAATGGCCATCGATGTCTCTTCAGATTCGGGGATTCACACCGAAAATGGCTACCAATCTTCAAATTTTAGGGACTCACGCCAAAGGTGGCTGCCGAAACTTCTTCAAATTTAGGGACTCACGCCGAAAATGGCCGCCAAAACTTCTTCAAATTTAGGGACTCACGCCGAAAATGGCCGCCAAAACTTCTTCAAATTTAGGGACTTACGCTGAAAATGGCCGCCAAAACTTCTTCAGATTTAGGGACTCACGCCAAAAATGGTCGCCGGAACTTCTTCAGATTTTAGGGACTCGCGCCGAAAATGGCCGCCAAAACTTTTTTAGATTTAGGGACTCACGCCGAAAATAGCCGCCGGAACTTCTTCAGATTTTATAGACTCACGCCGAAGGTGGCTGCCAAACTTTTCAATGAAATCCACTTCTTAATGTTCTTTGATAATTCTTCAGGTACCTATCCAAAATAAGCAAAAATTGACATGCCCCTATCTATATGATACATGCAATGTAATGTTTTTTTTTAGCTTTTTTGTTCTAAAGTCTTACACCCTGAAAGGTCACTCCTCAGATTTCTTCATCTCTCTACTGCTTTATTGTATGCTCTTAAATCCTCATTTGAACATGCTTTTATACCTTTTGTGCGAAAGGCTTTCTTGTCTTTAGAGTTATCACCCGCCTTCATAAATGATCTTCTGGTTCTTATATTATTCTTATAAGAACCCTTGTCATCTTCTTGGCTTGGCGTTGCCCCATTCAACCTCGGGCTCCACTGTTTGAATTTTCTGGCCTATCATATAGAGCCTTGATCTATTTCTAGTCACCAGGGTGAGCCAAAATGCTTCAATCCCTTGAGCTCTTCCTTGATCTTCTCGCAGTATTTCGATGGGAACTAACTTTCGGTCCCTATGCTTTAAATCTCATCATCATTCATTTTTAAAGTAAAGCAAAAGGCAATTTACTTGCGTATATTTCAACAAATAATGATTGTTTGAAAAGATAACAGTCATTTCGAAAATCACAACTTGGACATTTTGAAAACATTGTTTGGAACAAATGGTAAACATCATAACTTTGGGAGAAAATGTCAAACCTTTTAAAACATGTTTGCCCCCGAAATATCAAACACCATAGCTCATTTGTTTCAAGTTGCTAGAGACCAACTCTAATGAAGCGCATATTTAGAAGATCTTGACCATTGTGGAGATATATGCCAATGTATAGTTTCTTCTGGTCTAATAGGCTTTTGAGAGGAACAACCTTACCTAGTTTCTACCCCGTTTAAGGTGGCTCTCTTAATCTCACTATCTCACCATGCCCCATCCTTCCCTCATTTAGGTGTCGATCAAGCACTTCGAAGTTTGGCGTTCCTTGAAGAAAAGTTAACCCTTATAGGCGGAATGAAATCTGAAGACATTCTCATTCAACTTGGATATTTATGGATGACCAGAATGGTCTTTGGGGCTTGTAATGTAGGCCTTGGTTTATGGTTAAGTGAAACAGTATTTCTGTACTTGTGTAACTTGGATATGCCCATTATTCCTTCTCTTTTTTTGGATCACTCTAGACTGCCCGTTTTTGGGTTTTCACCCTAGAGTTCATTTCATTTCTTTTTACTGTAGGTTGCCTTGCATTCTGGCTATATATTGATGTTCATTTTTTATTCAATAATGTTTGATCCTCCAAAACTCCTCGAAATTGAGATTTCTTGAAGGACTACGAATACATTTCTGGGAATTCTTGTGATTGGCACGCCCAGATGAAATGTTATTCTTGCTTTTTTTCTCTCTCTTTTTTCTTTTTTCTTTTTCACTTTTTCTCTTGGATCGCTCTAAACTGCCCATTTTTGGGTTTTCACCCTAGAGGTCACTTCCTTCTTTTGTACCTTCGGATCAATGTATTTTGGCTGGATATCGATGCCAGCATGCTCAGGCAGACTACTCTTTTTCTTCATTTTCAGGATCACTCTAGACTGCCCATTTTTGGGTTTTCACCCTAGAGGTCACTTCCTTCTTCAAAATTGACAATCTTCGGGCCAACTTGTCTTGACTTGGCTTCAATTCGAGCTTCTATACTAATTTTCAAAACTGATGTTTACTTAAAATGTGGATTTCTTCTGTCTCTTGCTCATAGTTGAAGTCTCGTTCTTGTATTGTTTGATCTGTGTGTGAAGCATAGACTGTATTCTTCATTTCTCTCCTTTTTTTTTCTTTTTTTAGACTGTTCATTCTGGGTTTTTAGCATTGAATCTCTTTCTTCTTATTCGAGTCTATGAATGTATCCTCGAATCAACACGGATCTATATTGGGTATTGATGCGATCTTCCGCTCGGAGTTAATTGCCTCTCTGCAGCTCTTCTGATATTTACTCGATCTGGATTGCTTCGGCCTTCTGATCTCTTTTTTTTTGGTTTTTCGTTTGGACATATCCATGTTTTCAACCACGTTCTTCGGTGATTTTTCGATCTTCGTATCCAATCATGCGGACTCATCCGTGTCTTCGGTAAAGTAAAAGAACACAATTCGTTGTCATATTCAAAATATCCTGAGAATGCCTTCAGGGGGTAGAGGTTTAGGGTCAACTTTCGTTTCAAGGATCTTAAACGACAAGTGCCTAAGAAGATAAATTCTTAAAATGGGAACTGCCCATTGTCTAAACACTCGCTTTTGTTCCTCTGTTGGCCTAAGTAAACTAGCAGATACTCACATTTACAGTATCACCACAACATTCAATCTCTCCTAAATATGTGCAACTTAGAGTTGATCTTTGGATCTGAAGCAAATGTACTGTTGCATTCAAAATTCGAGGACCTGGTATAGAAATGATATATACATATGTCCATTCAAAAATGTGTGTATATGCATATGGGAAAACTACCCCAATGAAATGTTTAAAGAATCAAGAATGATTTTCTAAATGGAAATGTGATTTTTAATTCTAATGAACAATGATTTTTTTTGCTGAGAATTTCTTTGTGAAATGATGAGAAAACCGTAGGGACCTTTGGATTATCTTCAGGGTACTAACTCATTATGCCCCTTCCAATGTAGTGTAGGCTTGCCTCTTCTCTTTTTTTTCCATCGGTTGATGACTATCTTGTCACGACTCCCTTATCAACCAGCTTCTTAATTTTTCTATTAACGACCCCAAATTTCTTAGTGTCATGCCCCAGTGCCTCAATGTTTTGAAAGTGATACACATTTATCTCTTTGTTTCCTTTTGCTCCTAGGCAGGTCTGGTCTTTAAACTAAGGTCCCGGAGTGAATGTTTGTTTCTCGCTCTGACTGTCATTAAGTCCTCAAAGCTGACCTTCATTTTCTTGAGCATCTTATTAAAGAAGAAATATAAAAGTGGCATAGAAGTCAATTTCCTCTTCATCTATGGGGGTTGCACTTGGGTCACTAAACATAGACACCTCAAAGCACATTCCTTGAAGCTTTCATCAGGTTTCATCTTCATACCCTAGAGATACCGACGACTTAGTGCTAGGTCCAAAGCATATTATATCACGGTAGGTCCTGCTATACTGTCGGGGAAGTAGTGGATCGGTAATTTTTAATGCATCTTTCTATCTTTTGCAGAATATGGCCGCGTGAATCTTGAGGCATCTTGTTCCATCATCATGTGCAAATCTGAGAATCTTTGGAATTCGGAGGAACGACCAACCCAGGGTTCAAACAGAGTTTTCTTGCATTAAAGACATCAAACTTCTTGTTTTCTCTTTTTTCCTCGAGCCCATCTTTTAACTGCTCGGATCTGGATTTTTGAGTGTCTTCAATTCTTTTATTCATGATAAAGCTCTAATTGTTATTTGGATTACCCCCAAAAAATTTTATGCAAGGTAGTGATAGTGTTATGTAAAATATGTCATGATTGTACAATGTAATGCAATGCAATGCATAAATGCAAATGCGGTGTTGATTCTCGAACAATCCTTAAAAGACTTTCAATCAATAGAAAAATGTCTGGTTGCAAGAAACTAATAATGAATTACAGGTGACAGTTAGCTTCCTTCTGGAGATCTTGACTTCGGGAAGCAAAACATGTGCTCCACGTCTCGACGTCGTCTTCAGGATGATGGATGACTTCGTCTTCTCTTCTTATTCTATGGACTCGTGACGTCATGATCTTTATTTTTGTGGCTTCTAAAAATGACATCAACAAGTGCAGGCAGAATGCAGATAAGATCTTTTCTGGGTGCAAACGAATAATACGTCTAAACAGGGATGGATTCTATCGGTCCTAAGGGAGTACTTTAAAAAATTTTAGGGTTTAAATTAAAATTCTCAAAGATCATTTGGTTTAAAAATTTCCCCATTTTTATTATTAAAAATTTTAACTTACTTAAAAATGAAACTTTTAGGTTTTTTTTTGTTATTATTATTATCCTGAAAGTTTTATGAGAGAAGAAGTTTCAAAGCAAAATAATAATATTTTCAATTTTTTTTATTTTTTGGTTTTTCTTAATGAGTTAAATTAAAATCTGAGAATTTTAAAAATGGTC
Organism: Hibiscus mutabilis; assembly: GCA_019671005.1. Classification (NCBI taxonomy): domain Eukaryota; kingdom Viridiplantae; phylum Streptophyta; class Magnoliopsida; order Malvales; family Malvaceae; genus Hibiscus; species Hibiscus mutabilis. The sequence goes on along the minus strand of CM033737.1, from coordinate 4,003,107 downwards.
AAATGTGAATATTTAAAATTGGGGTTCTGCGGCCCTGACTGAATCTTCCGCGTCGCACGTGCCTTATTGTCGTACCGTCTTCCTTCGCGATTGGTCTTTGCTCGGCCTAACTTGATACTGTAATATTATCGTTCCCGGCAAAGCAGACTTTTTCTATTTTGAAAGCCTTTTAATGAACTGTTCTTGAATCAACACCATGTCATGATATGCAACATGAATGCAAATAAAGGTGTTGATTCCGCTGGTAATCACCCTTTTGAACGACTTTCATGGGAATTAAAGGGTCCAGATTACAAAAAAGATCCATATTACAAAAGGAGTCCCTATTACAAAAAGAGTCTATTACAAAGTCTTAATTACAAAATAAAGTTCTACACATAATCCCTAGCTCTACCTCCTAGCTCCTCGACAGCTCTGAGCAACTTGATAAACCTTGGTGTTTCTTCCATGTCCGGGGTTACGAAAGGTCGGAGAGTCGTGGCTTCGGTAGCTAAGTCATTCACACACCTTGTAGCTCATTGTATGTCCACCATCAGGGTCTCGTGTGTATACTTTGGCACTACACGCTTGTTCGGCAAATCGTTACCTCGGATTTGTTGATTAATCTTTGACTAATGTCATACAACTGGATCGATGCCATCCTTCCTAAGACACCTTTTTTCCATGATGAAAGATTTTCTAATCGGGCAAACCACTTGAATCAACGCCTCTATGTAATGTGGGTGCAATGATAATGCAACAAAAATATGTGTAAAATAAAAATAAAACACGAAAAAAATGAGTTAGTACCGGATAAAAATAATAAATATATAAATAAAAGGAAAAAATTAAACAGAATAAACACACAAAACAACCCTATTTATCCCGTCTAAAACCTAAGGTTATCCGCATGGCTCTAAATGGGTAGGTTTCTATGTATTCTCTACATGCAGTTTTGGTGCTAAGAGGTACCCGAATTGTCCTTGCTGTCCCCTACTAAGGGTAGCAAGGCCCCCGATCATCACCCATTATAGGCTCCTTTCAACCGGGTTCAATTCAGGAGGACCCATTCGCTTATGCCCGTACGAAGGAACGATATCCTTACGAAAGCATAAGGTACTCGAGCCCCGAAGGTACTTGCTAGGCCCATACGGGAGAATGATATCTCCACGAAAGCATTAGAGTTTTCCCCCCACTTAGAAAGACGGGTTTATATGCCATATTTTAAATGCGTTAAAATAAACGCGCAATTATAACCGAATGTTAATTTAATAGTCACTTTAACCCGGAATTTTTAATATTAGTAAAGCGGTAATTATTTTAAAAGCTTGACTCTCATTTGTTTTTGAAAAACAAAAAATTGTCCCCAGCGGAGTCGCCATCTGTAGCGATGTCTTTTTTTCAACCATCGCTAAAAAAACGTGGATTTTCGAGGTGTTTATGATTTTTTTTTTGATATTAAAATATTTATTCCGTGGGTTTTTTTTTAAATCGCATCTAAAAAAATGGAGTCGCCACCGGCCACTTAGGTAGGCCGGACACCATAAAACCAGAGATTCAATGATATTGGGTTCGGGAGTCGGTTACGGATGGGGAAGGATTAGCACCCCCACACCGCCCAAAATTGGTACTTTAATAATTACCGCTTTATTAATATTGGATTTTCCGGATTAAAGTGACGATAATTTTAAAATTCAATCATAATTGCGAATAAATTTTAAGGGCCCCGTTATCCGAGAGTAAACGCCAACCACTATCACTACTACGTCGACATCGCCCGTTTTTACGCTCGGATAAAAGGGCACCGCATTAACAATTTATATATCCCATTATGTAAACTTAGTGAGCAAAATATAAAACATGGCAAATAATTTAAATACAATGCAAATAAATATTAACATAATAAAATACTAATCTAATAAAATATTAATCTAAAACATACATACATAAATATTAATCTAACTCATAAATAAAATACTAACATTCATAAATATTAATCTAACACAAATAAAAACAAATTCAACATAAATAAAATACTATTCTAAAACATACATACATAAATATTAATCTAACTCATAAATAAAAACATGTCTAACATAAATACAATATTAATATAAAACACAAATTTAAAACATATTAAATATTAATCTAAAACATAAACATGCAAAATAAAAAATAAGACTACAATTTTGAAATAACTAATACTTCATTAATTTATAAAAATTACAACACTAATAAAAAGGGAAGAAAATATACCTAATTAGGAGCTCGTATGACAAACCCCGATTGAACCCCACCGAGATCTACCGCGACCCCTCCAAAAATTTAACTAGATCGGACCTAAAATAAGACCCCGATCGAATGTTGGATCGAACCAACTGGGGTTGAGGGCACTGCCCCCAACCCCGGCCAGCCTTGCGGCCGGCCATGCCCCTATGAATTGATGGCAATTCAATTGCCAATTTCTCTTCAATTTTGGGCGTGCTTTTCAATTGGCCATTCAGCCTATTTATAAGCAAATGGGATGGAAAATGGGTAACGTGGAGCACCCTGCTCCACGCAATTTTCCTTTTTTTAATAATATATATTTTATTATTTTTTTTTTGATTTTTTTATTAATTTTATATTAATAATAATATTATTATAATAGCACTAATAACACTAAAACTCGATCCAAAATGAGTGATTACAGCATCCAATGAGTGGTTTTCCAATACAGATCGGATTCTAGTTTAGATGAGGTGTAATGATGATTGTAAGCTGGGATGTGCGGTGTCCCTATTGCAAGGTGATGCATACAGTTGGTGGACTACTGTGATCACAGGCATAGAACCCGGTGATGTGACTTGGGAGTTCTTCCAAGCTGCCTTCAAGAAGAAGTATCTGGGAGTTAGATAATTGGACGAGAAGAAACATGAGTTTATGGCCTTAGTTTAGGGTAGTATGACAGTATCTGAGTACAAGGTACAGTTTGTGAAACTGAGTCAGTATGCACCTGAGCTGGTGCCAGATGAGAGGCATCATTATGACCGATTCTATTTTAGTTTGGAGTAGAATGTTAAGACCTACATGTTGGCTACTGATTATATGAATTTTGACATGTTGGTTTCACAGGCAAAGAACATTGAGCAAAGTTTAGGTTTATCTCTTCATCCAGGAGTTCTGGCTCGAAGAAGAGAGCTGCAGATTTTGGTTCAGTGGTGGTCAATCCAAAAGGCACCGTGATAGAAGGTTCCATTCGAATGCGAGATATGGTGGAGATGGTGCTAGGCGAGGATCGCAATGTTTGTTGGATTTATAGATCACGAGATTATTTGAGGCTAGACTGTCCATGTTTGGCCAGAGAGAGACAAGCTCCTTCAACTGTGGCTGCAAATTCTTGTTGGAGTTGTAGATCTATGGATCATATAAAACGTGATTGTCCGTTGTTGGCTAGGGGTAGGTAGGCACCTACACCTATTGTTGCACCACATAGAGGTCGCTAGCGCAATCGAGGTAATTTCTAGTAAAGGAAGAAATGACAGAGAACTGTGGACTTGTGAGGATCTATACGTATCGTGAGGGGAAGAATGAAACAGATGTGATAGCAGGTACTTTTACCTTGCAGTCTATGTCATTACTTTCTATGATAGATTTTGGTTTTACGCATTCATATATTTTGCATAAGCATGCCCATTTGCTTGATATACCAGTAGAAATGTTAGATGTGGGTATACAAGTGACAAGTTCTTTTGGAGAGACAATTTTTACGAGGGGGTTGTATATGAGATGGCATCTAATGGTTCAAGGTCATGTATTTGCGACTAATTTGATGGAGTTGTCGTTCTATGGTTTTGATGTGATCTTGGGTATGGATTGGTTGTGTGAGCATACGGATGTGGTTGATTTTGAGACCAAGTGAGTTTCGCTAAAACTTGTTGATGATTATAAAGTGGTAGTTGTGGGTGAGAATGCTAAATTCTTGTCCAATGCAGTTTCAGCCTTAGGGGCGTAGAAGTTGCTGGAGTGTGGGTGTCAAGCATATCTGGCTTATGTAATGAACTCGAATATGGATGAAGGGTGGACTAAGGATATCCATACTATTTTTAATTTTCTGAGGGTGTTTCCGAATGAGTTGCTTAGGCTGCCACAAGATAGAGAGGTGGAGTTTTGTATTGAGACGTACGCTAATACGGCTTCGGTGCTGATTGCACCATATCGTAAGGCACCAAATGAGTTGCAGACGCAACTTTAGGAGTTGTTTGTAATGCTCCAGCTTTGGGTCTAGCAGTTTTGGGGTTCGGTTTGAGGGTTCGATGGACCGGTATTAGAGGTTCGAGTTAGTTTCGGGATTAAATCAGATTAAATATTTTTGAAGGTGATAAAAATATGGAAAATGTTCTAAAATCATTAAATAATATATTAATGATTGTTGTAAAATCAATTTTGGAAAATGAGTTTTGAAAATTGGACATTTTATACTAGTGACCCAAATGCAAACCTTGAAAACTGTTTTTAGTGACAGTCTTGTAAAGGTTCAAAACTTTGAATCTTTAAGGAGCTAATAGCCCAAAAGTCTAATTTCAGACTTTATCCTTTAATTGGTTGTTTTTAAAAGTGTTTTGGAAAATAAAATAGGTTGGGGCGAATTAATTGGTAATTAATTCTTTTAAAACAAAAGTCATGTAACTAACTTTCTCAAAAGCCTTTTCTCTCAAAATCTCTCCAGCCAAACACTATTCTCTTCCTCTAAATCTTCAGGTAAATCTTCTTTTTCTTAAATCTTTTGATTTCTAATGGATTCTCTTTGGTTTCTAAACAAAACCTTGTTGTTTTAACTTTGTTTTCAAATGTAAATTCAGCCAATTAAAGGATAAAGCATCCATTAGAGGTAAGGTTCATTCTTCTCCTCTAACTAAAGGTTCTTTACAAAAATTCCCAAGTTGTTGATCCTTTACAATTGTCTCCAATGTGTTTTGATAGTTTAATTGAGGGAAATTGGTTTAATTGTGTTTGATTGATGAAATTGGTAGATTTTCGAATTGGATATGTTTTGTTGGGTTCTTGATTAGGTTAGATCGTGATTTTGATGTTTAATAAGGTTAAAAGCTTGGATTTAACATTTTAATCCTAAAACTAGTTGAATCTCTAATGTTATGGTTGTTAGTTAAAGGTTTTTTGTGATGGTAATGGAGTTTTATCTTTGCTGGAAGTGAAAGGATGTTGTAAAAGGGTTTTTAGATGTTAATTGATGAAGTTTAATGTATTGAATCGTTGTGTTGTGGCTGGGCTAAGTTTGTAAGATGTTTGAGGTTGATTTCAATAAGTTTCGAATGGTTTTTGAGTGGACAACTTGTGAGTTGCGGGAATCGGCTTTGAGGCAGGGGTTTGGATGTATTTTGATGCATGTTTCCTCTGGTTTTGTGTGATCAAAATAGGGGATAATCAAGGCTAGGTAGCTTGAAGTGGATTGTGGCTTGTCGGGAGCTTCTTTCACGTTGGCGAGCAAGGCAAAGTGAAATCGGTGAGTGGAACTGGTTTTAAAGGATTCCTAAGGGTTTGCAAATGATGGTGGGAGTTTAGGTTAAGCTTGATACACTTACCTAAGCTCAGAAGTAAGTTTCCTTTATTTCGCTCTTGAATACCGGTTTGGATATGAGCGTGTTGTTTCATGTTTTGGTTTTAAACATGGTTTGTTTTACTTACTGTAAATGCAAGGTTTTGATTACATATGCAATGGTTTAAATGTATATGAAATGCTAGTGAGCATTGGTTTTCATTCTGGTTGGGAATGGGGTATTGCTTTGGGCAATGTGGTTTGCATATGTGATGATTTTGTTTAATGCATTGTAAAATAGTGAGTAAAAGGTTTGTAAATGATATATTGGCTATGTGACAAGGCAAGAAGAAATCGGATATAGTTGGCATGCCATAGGATAAAAGTGCACTATAAAGTATACTAAAAATTGGTCGTGGTCATGGGTCTTTGAGGTATGGCGGTTTAACTAGGCCACTCGGACTATTGGGACATCACTTGGGGTATGCGGTTTAACTAGGCAGCCCAAGATGATGGTGATCTTGTAGTTTAGCTAGGCAAGGTCGGTATAGCTCGCGGTTTAACTAGGCGAGGTTGTCAAATCTTGTGGTTTAGCTAGGCAAGGTAGGTATAGCTCGCGGTTTAGCTAGGCATGGTATGAGAATCCGTGTATCCAATATGTATATGGATAGGGGTGACTATCCAAGGTAAGGGTTGTGCACTCGGGGTCACTATAAATTCCAATATATGAAAGTTCATGTGTTGAACCTATTTTATAATGCTTTGGAATTTAAGCATGAGATGGTATAATGCTTTGGGGTTTAAGCATGTGGTTTACAAAAGGGTTTTGTATAATGTAGATATACATGTTTTGATTTGGAATCAATGTGATGCTTTGGTTGTAAGCTGTAGCGATATCCTTTACGCTAAAAATGAGTTTTATCTATTGTTTTGTTTTAAAAATAATGTCTTCTGTGGGGTTTTAAAGAAACCGCATTTTATTTAGAAATTGGAGTCGCCACCGGCCACTTAGGTAGGCCAGACACCGTAAAACCAGAGATTTAAAAATTGTTGGGCTCGGGAGTCGGTTACGGATGGAGAAGGATTAGCAACCCCACACCGCCCAAAATTGGTACTTTAATAATTACCGCTTTATTACACCTGTTATCCGAGGGTAAATGCCCAAACCACCATCATAACACCTGATACTGGCCCCGTTTACGCTCGGATAAAAGGGCACCGCATTGACAATTTATATATCTCGATATGCAATCTTTGTGAGCTAAATATAAAATATGGCAAATAATTTAAATACAATAAAAATACAAATAAATTTTAACATAATAAAATACTAATCTAACATAAATAAAATACTAATCTAAAACATACATACATAAATATTAATCTAACTCATAAATAAAAACAAATCTAACATAAATAAAATGACAACATTCATAAATATTAATCTAACACATAAATAAAAACAAATTTAACATAAATAAAATATTAATATAAAACATAAATTTAAAACATAATAAATACTAATCTAAAACATAAATAAACATACAAACTAAAAAACACAATTTTAAATTAACTACTACTTCATTAAATCATAAAAATTACAACACAAATAAAAAGGAAAGAAAATATACCTAATTAGAAGCTCGAATGGCGAACCCCAACTGAACCCCACCGAGATCTACCACGACCTCTCCAAAAATTAAGTAGATCAGATCCAACATAGGACCCCGATCAAACCGGTTACGACCGAGGGCATTGCCCCGGTCCTTGGCAGCTCGAGAGCATGGCTCTCTTATTGGGCACCACTGCCGGCTCATTGTTTGTGCGTGAATTGCCTCCAATCCCATGCCTTATTTATAGGCAATTGGGGTTGTTGGGCTAGTGATGTGGAGAATGCTGCTCCATGCAGTGCATTTGTGTGTTTTTTTTTATACTTTAATCCTTTTTTTATACTTCAATCAATTTTTTTATCATTTTTTATTTTAAATTAATAATATTACTATTACAATAATACTAAAAATACTAAAATCTGGACAAAAATGAGTGATTATAGTTGCCCCTCTTTGCTTGTTCTTGTGAAACGAGGACAAAGCAAAGATCAAAAGCACTCATTTTTGACCTATTTTATTGTTCTTGTAGCTTCGGAATCACGTGCTCTTCTGGAACTCTTCGTTTTTCCTCAGCTGAATCTTCGGGTTCTTAAGTTCTTCCTATATAGAACTTCTTCATCTTCCGATCTTGGAGCTACAGGCTTTTTCTTGAAATCTTAGAGTTAGTTTTCTTCCTATATGGAACCTTTCACTCTGAAGCCTCGAGTTGCGAGTCCCTCCTATATAGAAATCTTCGCCTTTAACATGGGTATTCCGTTCTTGGGTGACGCAGGTATCAATGATATCACTGTATCTTTATCCGATACCTTAGAATCATGTGTTCTTCTAGAATCTTTCGCTATTCCTCGGCTGAATTCTTCGGGTTTCCTGTTTGTGATCTGAGAATCACGAGCTCTTCTGGAACTTTTCACTCTTTCTCGGCCACCTCTTTGACCTTGTTTTTATCCATCTAGAAAGTCGTCAGGGCGGTGGCTCAAAAATGTTGACATTTTCTCTTGTCAACCGATCTTCTTTCTTTCCTACATCTTTCCTCCTCTCTTTTCTCTTTTTTTTTTTTTTTTTTTCTTTCTTTCCTTTTTCTCTCTTTTTTTCTTTTTTCTTTTTCTTCTTTTTTTTACGCTAACATGGTTGTCGATCTCTCTGGACTCACACTACTAAGGCTGCTGCATCATGCCCGAATGACTTATTGATGGCCCGAATAACTTATCACCATGCTCGAAAGACTTACTGGTGGCCCAAAGGTCTTATCATCATGCCCGAATGACTTACTAATGGCCCAAAGGACTTAACATCTGGCTTCACGCTACTCTGGCTACCGTCATCTGGCCTCACGCTACTATGGTTGCCGCATCATGCCCGAAGGACTTACTGATGGCCCGAAGGACTTATCACCATGCTCGAAAGACTTAATGGTGCCCCGAAGGACTTAACACCATACCCGAAGGACTTATCGATAACCCGAAGGATTTAACATCTGGCTTCACGCTACTATGGCTACCGTCGCCTGGCCTCGCGCTACTATGGTTGTTGCATCATGCCCGAAGGACTTACTAATGGCCCGAAGGACTTATCACCATGCTCGAAAGATTTAATGGTGGCCTGAAGGGCTTAAAACTGTGCCCGAAGGACTTACTGATGACCGAAAGAATTTAATATATGGCTTCACGCTACTATGGCTATCGTCGTCTGGCCTCACGCTACTATGGCTGCCGCATCATGGCCGAAGGACTTACTTATGGCCTGAAGGACTTATCACCATGCTCGAAAGACTTAATGGTGGCCCGAAGGACTTAACACCGTGCCCGAAGGACTTATCGATGACCCAAAGGATTTAACATCTGGCTTCACGCTACTATGGCTACCATCGCCTGGCCTCACGCTACTATAGTTGATGCATCATGCCCGAAGGACTTACTGATGGCCCGAATGACTTATCACCATGCTCGAAAGACTTAATGGTGGCCCGAAGGACTCAACACCGTGCTCGAAGGACTTACCGATGACCCAAAGGATTTAACATCTGGCCTCACGCTGCTATGGCTGCCGATCTTTTCTTTCTTTAGTAAATTCTTTAACAATTCTTCAAATACCTGTCTAAAAACAAGCAAAAATTGACATGCCTCTACCTATATGATGCATGCAATGTCGTGCTTTCTTTTTCTTTTTCTTCTTTTTCTTTTTTCTTTTTTTCTTTTCTCTTTTTTTCTCTTTTACCTATTTCTTCTTCTTCTCTTTTTATCATCATTTTTCTCTCACTCTCTTTTCTTTCTTTTTCTTATTCTTTCTCTTTTTTCTTCTCTTTTTCTTTCAACCCTTTTTTTTCTAAAGTCTTACACCCTGAAAGGTCATTCCTCAGATTTCTTCATCTCTTTACTTCTTCACTGTATGCTCTTAAATCCTCATTTGATCAATCACTTCGAATCTAGATTAACATGCTTTCAAACCTTTTGTGCGGAAGGCTTTCTTGTTTTTAGGGCTATCACTCGTCTTCATAAATGATCTTCTGGTTCTTATATTATTCTTATAAGAACCCTTGTCATCTTCTTCGCTTGTCGTTGCCCCATTCAACCACAAGCTCCACTGCTTTGAATTTTCTGACCCATCATACAAAGCCTTGATCTATTTCTAGTCACCAAGGTGAGCCAAAATGCTTCCATCCCCCGAGCTCATCCTTGATCTTCTCGTAGCATTTCGACAGAAACTAACTCTCGGTCCCTATGCTTTAAATCTCATCATCATTCATTTTTAAAGTAATGCAAAAGGTAATTTACTTGTGTATATTTCAAAAAAATAATGATTGTTTGAAAAGATGACAGTCATTTTGAAAATCACAACTTGGAGGGGATACCAAACATTTTGAAAACATTGTTTGGAACAAATGGTAAACATCTTTTTTCTTTTCTTTTTTTTAAGGGCCAAACATTTTTAAAAAATTAATGTTTGGAGAATGGTAAACAAAATTCGAAGTATATTGCCAAACATTTTAAAAACTAATGTTTGGGGGAAATGGTAAACATCAAAACTTTGAGAGAAAATGTCAAACCTTTTAAAACATGTTTGCCCCCAAAATATCAAACACCATAGCACATCTGCTTCAAATTTCCAGAGATCAACTCTAATGAAGCGCATATTTAGAAGATCTTGACCATTGTGGAGATATATGCAAATGTATAGTTTCTTCTGGTCTAGTAGGCTTTTGAGAGGAACAACCCTACCTAGTTTCTACCCCGTCTAAGGTGGCTCTCTTAATCTCACTATCTCACCATGCCCCATCATTCCCTCATTTAGGTGTCGATCAAGCACTTCGAAGTTTGACGTTCCTTAAAGCAAAGTTAACCCTTATAGGTGGAATGAAATCTAAAAACATTCTCATTCAACTTGGATATCTATGGATGATCAGAATGGTCTTTGGGGGCTTGTAATGTAGGCCTTTGGTTTATGGTTAAGTGAAATAGTATTTATGTACTTGTTAACTTGGATATGCCCATTATTCCTTCCCTTTTTTGGATCACTCTAGACTGCCCGTTTTTGGGTTTGCACCCTAGAGTTCATATCCTTTCTTTTTTACTGTAGGTTGCCTTGCATTATGGCTATGTACTGATGTTCATTTTCTGTTCAAGAATGTTTGATCCTCCAAAACTCCTCGAAACTGAGATTTCTTGAATGAAGGACTACGAATACATTTCTGGGAATTCTTATGATTGGCACGCCCATATGAAATGTTATTCTTTCTTTTTTTTTTTTCTCTTCTTCTTTTTCTTCTTTTTCTCTTGGATCGCTCTAGACTGCCCATTTTTGGGTTTTCACCCTAGAGGTCACTTCCTTCTTCTGTACCTTCAGATCAGTGTATTTTGATTGGATATTGATGCCAGCATGCTCAGGCAGACTACTCTTTTTCTTCATTTTCAGGATCACTCTAAACTGTCCATTTTTGGGTTTTCACCCTAGAGGTCATTTCCTTTTTCAAAATTGGCAATCTTCGGGCCGACTTGTCTTGACTTGGCTTCAATTCGGGCTTCTATACTAATTTTCAAAACTGATATTTACTTGAAATGAGGATTCCTTGTGTCTCTTGCTCATAGTTGAAGTCTCGTTCTTGTATTGTTTGATCTATGTGTGAAGCATATACAGTGTTCTTTCTTTCTTTTTCTTTTTCCTTTTTTCTCTTTTTCTTTTTTTTCTTCTCTTTTTTTCTTCCTTTTTTCTCTCTCTCTTTTTCTTTTTCTGTTTTATTATTTTTATTTTCTTCTCTTTTTTTGTTTTGTTTTGTTTTTTCTTTTTTTGTTTTAGACTGCCCATTTTGGGTTTTTAGCCTTGAATCCCTTTCTTCTTATTCGAGTCTATAAATGTATCCTCGAATCAACATGTATCCATACTGGGTATTGATGATATCTTCCGCTCGAAGTTAATTGCCTCTATGCAACTCTTCTGATATTTACTCGATCTGGATTGCTTCGGCCTTCTGATTGCCATTTCTCTTCTTTTTTTTGGTTTTTCGTTTGGACATATCCTTGTTTTCAACCACTTTCTTCTGATGATTTTCTAATTTTTGTATCCAATATGTCTGGTCTCATCTCTGTCTTCTGGTAAAGTAAAAGAATATCATTCGTCGTCACATTCACAGATGTCCTAAGAAAGCCTTTAGGGGGTAGAGGTTTAGGGTCAACTCTCGTTTCAAAGATCTTAAACGACAAGTGCCTGAGAATATAAATTCCTAAAATAGGAACTGCCCATTGTCTAAAAACTTGCTTTGTTCCTCTGTTGGCCTAAGTAAACTAGAATATACTCATATTTACAGTATCCCCACAACATTCAATCTCTTCTAAATATATGCAACTTAGAGTTGATCTTTGGATCTGAAGCAAATGTACTGTTGCATTCAAAATTCGAAGACCTAGTATAGAAATGATATACACATATGTCCATTCAAAAATGCATGTATATACATATGGGAGAACAAAAACTATCCCATAAAAATAAAATTTTTAAAGAATCAAGAATGTAAAAATGTTTTCTAAATGGAAATGTGATTTTTAATTCTAAAAAATATATGTTTGAGAGTTTTTTTCAAAGCATTGAGAATTTCTTTGTGAAATGATGGGAAAACCATAGGGACCTCTGGACTACCTCCCGAGTACTAACTCATTCCGGTCAATTGAAGTGTAGGCTTGCCTCTTCTCTTATTTTTCCATCGCTAGATCAACTCTCTCGTCATGACTCCCTCGTCAACTAGCTTCTTGATTTTTTCTATTAACGACCCCAAATTTCTTAATGTCATGCCTTGACGCCTCAATGTAGAACTCACATATACTGTATGGATCAAAACTGTGAGCAAATGAGCTGGGCGTAATCTTTATCGGCCTTGAGGTAAGGTACTAACCCTTGACCAGATGAGGCCATATGTCCAAGATGGAATACTCTAAATATCTCTAAATATGTACTTGTTCGAGGAATTTTTCTTGGTGATTCGGAGGTATCTGTCTGTCTTCTTCTCTTACGATCACGAGAACCTTCGAAAGTGGAACCCATTTATCTCTTTCTTTCCTTCTGCTCCTAGGCATGTCTGGTCTTTTAAACTTAGGTCCCGGAGTGCATGTTCAATTCTCTCTCCGACTGTCACGAAGTCCTCAAAGCTGGCATTCATTTTCCCGAGCACTTTATCAAAGAAGAAATAAGAAAGGTGGCATGGAAGTCACTTTCCTCTTCATCTACGGGAGGCTGCACCTGGGTCGCTAAACACAGACACCTCAAAGCACATTCCTTAAAGCTTTCGTTAGGTTTCATCTTCGTACCCTGGAGATACTGAAGACTTGGTGCTAGGTCCAAAGCATATCATATCATGGTAGGTCCTGCTAGATTGTCGGGGAAGTAGTGGATCGGCAAGTTTTCAATGCAACCCTCCATCTTTTTGCAAAATATGGTCACGTGAATCTTGGGGCATCTTGTTCCGTTATCATGCGCAAATCTGTGAATCTTTGGAATCCGGAGGAACGACCAAATCAGGGTTCAAACAGAGCTTTCTTGCACCAAAGGCATCAAACTTCTTTTTTTCTCTCTTTTTCTCTCGAGTCTATCTTCTAACTGCTCGAATCTTAATTTTTGAGTGTGTTCAATTCTTTTATTCACGATAAAACTCTAATTGTTCTTTAGATTACCCCCAAAAATTTTATTCAAGGTAATGATAATATTATGTAAAATATGCCATGACTGTATAATGTAATGCAATGCAATCCTAAAATATAAACATGAATGCAGTAAGGTATTGATTCCAAAAGTGATCCCCATAGAACGACGTTCATTGAGGCCAAAAGGTTTCATTATATCAGATATTAGATATTTACAATTACTATTAAGCTTCAGTGCCTACTTTCTTAACTTCATCCAGTAGTCCGGTTAGCTTGCCTTCGTGGTCCAACACTTGGTCCATGTTCTGACTAAGCATGCCACCTTGTTGAGCCACCTTACCTGCTCGGATAATATCGATCTTCGGGTCTTCATCTATCCCCTGCTTAGTCTTTCACAGCTTAGAAGTTGTCCCTACAACATTTTTAGCAGCAACCTGTTTGTTAACTTCTATACGAACCTCGTCTTCACGCAAAGAAGTCTCGAGCTATTCCACTTACTCCTTACTTTCCAACTGAAGAGTGTTAGATTGGCATTGCTCTGTCGTAAACTTGTTTCCAAAACTCTTGTTAATGGCTAAGTTATTCTGTAGTTAATCTCTGGAGATTGTCGTACCTATTCCCAATTTTCTCAAACTTACCTGATAACAGCCTAACTTGATTCTCGCTTGATTAGTTTCTCCTCTTCCAATATTCTGAGTCGTCCTTCAACTGAACAACACCGTTAATATATTCTTTAAAGGTGACCCAATATGATATTCTTAAATACTTAGTAAAGCTTCTAGTGATCATTCTGCAAATTCAATTTTATCCAAGTTATCTCTCTCTTATTTGAGCTGGCTGAACTCGAAAGAATATCCCTCTCCTATGATGCCCCTATCGCAGATCTTCAAATTTAACTCGCTTGAGTGACCCACTTCGGTATTACTCGAACTTTGTCCTAGATATCGATTCTTCCTCGACTTTGCCCCTCGGGTGATTGTTAGCTCACTATAGAATTGGGGAACTCTGTCTTCGAAACCCAAAATTCTCATTGCGATAAAATCTTGAACTTGTTCCTCAGGGCCCCGCAATCCTCAATACTGTGACCCAAACTTCCTAAACGGTAACTGCCTCTAGCACGTGTGTCGTAATCTCTCGAATAAGACGATCTCTTTGCTAGAGACTTCACCGAGGTAATAAGGCTCTTCTCGATGAACATTAAGAGTTGCTCGGTGTACCTCATAGGAATTGAGATGTACTTCTTTTCATTACTTGCTTCTCGGGTTTCTTCTAGACCGAGCTCTACTTTTTGAAAGCCCGACTCAGACATACCTTCCGCCTGTTTATTGATGCAGATCACAAAAGGGTTCAATTTTTCATATTTGGCTGGCTTGAAGGTAGAATTCTGACTATCCCACTCTCTATTCTGATCCTTAATCGATTCTTCTTTCGATCCAATGGATCGCTTACCTTTCGTCAAAGTATTCATCTGATTCATCACTTCTTCCCTCTGCTTCTTTCAACTCTTGCACTTTACTTTGCTTATTACTAGTACCTTGTCTATTTACCGTGTCTGACCTGAAGTCTTCAGATGGTTCCTCTTCTATTGTCTCCGATCTTGTTCTAGGACAAAACCCTGGATTCGTGCCCTCTAATATCTGACCAGACGACCCTTTTGCCAATTATGAACGATTCCTGAGATTTGAGAAACCACTTCGGGAATCAATACCCTATAAATGCGAGAATGCATGCAAATGCGGTGTTGATTCTCAAACAGACTTTAAAAAACTTTCAATAGAGAAAATGTCTGTTTGTAAGAAATTAATAATGAATTATAGGTAACAGTTGGATTTATTCTGGAGACCTTCACTTCGAAAAGCAAAACTTGTGCTCCACGTCTCGACGTCGTCTTCAGGATGATGGATGACTTCGTCTTCTCCTCTTATTCTATTCCATGGACTCGTGACATCATGATTTTTATTTTTTTGGCTTCTGAAAAGGACATCAACAAGTGCATGCATAATGCAGACAAGAGTTTTTCTTCTGTAGATCTGGGTGCAAACGAATAATACGTCTAAACAGTGATGGATTCTATCGATCCTAGGGGAGTACTTTAAAACTTTTTAGGGTTTAAATTAAAATTCTCAAGGATTATTTGGTTTAAAAATTTCTGCTTTTTATTATCAAAAAGTTTTAACTTACTTAAAAAATAAAACTTTCAGGTTTCTTTTTGTTATTATTATTATTCTGAAAGTTTTAGGAGGGAAAAAGATTCAAAGAAAAATAATAATATTTTCAAAAAAATTTAAAGGAGTTAAATTAAGATCTTTGAGATTTTTACAAAAGGGCTAAATGTGAAGATTTAAAATTGGGGTTCTGCGGCCCTGACTGAATCTTCTGCGTCGCACGTGTCTTACTATCGTACCGTCTTCTTTCTCGATTGGTCTTTGCTCGACCTAAATTGATACTGTAATATTATCATTTCCGGCAAAGTGGGCTTTTTCTATTTTGAAAGCCTTCTAATGAACTGTTCTTGAATCAACATCATGTCATGATATGCAACATAAATGCAAATAAAGGCGTTGATTCTGCTGGTAATCACCCTTTCGAACGACTTTCATTGGAACTAAAGGGTCCAGATTACAAAAAAGGTCCACATTACAAAATGAGTCCCTATTACAAAAAGTCTTAATTACAAAACAAAGTTCTACACATAAGCCCTAGCTCTACCTCCTAGCTCCTCGATAGCTCTGAGCAACTTGATAAACCTTGGTGCTTCTTCCATGTCCGGGGTTATGAAAGGTCGAAGAGTCTTGGCTTCGGTAACTAAGTCATTCACACGTCTTGCAACTCGTTGTATGTCCACCATCAGGGTCTCGTGTGTATACTTTGGCACTACACGCTTGCTCGGCAAATTCTTACCTCGGATCTGTTGATTAACCTCTGACCAATGTCGCACGACTGGATCGATGCCGTCCTTCTTAAGACATATTTTTTCCATGATGAAAGATTTTCTAATCAGGCAAACCACTTGAATCAACGCCTCTATGTAATGTGGATACAATGATAATGCAACAAAAGTATGTGTAAAATAAAAATAAAACACAAAAAGAAATGAGTTAGTACCGGATAAAAATAATAAACACATAAATAAAAGGACAAATTAAATAAGGTAAGCAAACAAAAGAACCCTATTTATCCCGTCTAAAACACCTAAGGTTATCCGCATGGCTCTAAAGGGGTGGGTTTCTATATGTTCTCTACATGCAGTGTTGGTGCTAAGAGATACCCGAACTGTCCTTGATATCCCCTACTAAGGGTAGTAAGGCCCCTGATCATTACCCATTATAGGCTCTTTTCAACCGGGTTCAATTCAGGGGGACCCATTCGTTTATGCCTGCACGAAGGAACGATATCCTTACGAAAGCATAAGGTACTCGAGCCCCGAAGGTACTTGCTAGGCCTATACGGAGGAATGATATCCTCACGAAAGCATTAGCGTTTTCCCCACACTTAAAAATGACGGGTTTATATGCCAAATTTTAAATGCGTTAAAATAAACGCGCAATTACAACCGAATATTAATTTAATAGTCACTTTAATCCGGAATTTCTAATATTATTAAAGCGGTAATTATTTGAAAAAGCTTGACTCTCTTTTTTGTTTTTGAAAAACAAATAATAGTGTCCCCAGCGGAGTCGCCATCTGTAGCGATATCCTTTTACGCTAAAAATGAGTTTTATTGATTGTTTTGTTTTAAAAATAATGTCTTCCGTGGGGTTTTAAAGAAACCGCGTTTTATTTAGAAATTGGAGTCGCCACCGGCCACTTAGGTAGGCCGGACACCGTAAAACCAGAGATTTAAAAATTGTTGGGTTCGGGAGTCGGTTACGGATGGGGAAGGATTAGCACCCCACACCGCCCAAAATTGGTACTTTAATAATTACTGCTTTATTAATATTAAACTTTTCGGATTAAAGTGACGATAAATTTAAAATTTGGTTATAAGTGGGGGTAAATTTTAAAAGCCCCGTTATCCGAGGGTAAACGCCCAAACCACCATCATTACGCCTGATACTGGCCCCGTTTACGCTCGAATAAAAGGGCACCGCATTGACAATTTATATATCTCGATATGCAATCTTAGTGAGCAAAATATAAAATATGGCAAATAATTTAAATACAATAAAAATACAAATAAATATTAACATAATAAAATACTAATCTAACATAAATAAAATACTAATCTAAAACATACATACATAAATATTAATCTAACTCATAAATAAAAACAAATCTAACATAAATAAAATGCTAACATTCATAAATATTAATCTAACACATAAATAAAAATAAATTTAACATAAATAAAATATTAATATAAAACATAAATGTAAAACATAATAAATACTAATCTAAAACATAAATAAACATACAAACTAAAAAACACAATTTTAAATTAACTACTACTTCATTAAATCATAAAAATTACAACACGAATAAAAAGGAAAGAAAATATACCTAACTAGAAGCTCGAATGACGAACCCCGACTGAACCCCGCCGAGATCTACCACGACCTCTCTAAAAATTAACTAGATCGAATCCAAAATAAAACTCCAACCGAACCAGTTAAGACCGAGGGCATTGCCCTAGTCCTTGGCAGCCCGAGAGCATGGCTCTCTTATTGGGCACCACTCGGGCTTATTGTTTGTGCGTGAATTGCCTCCAATCCCATGCCTTATTTATAGGCAATTGGGGTTGTTGGGCTAGTGACGTGGAGAATGCTGCTCCACGCAATGCATTTGTGTGTGTGTGTTTTTTTTTTTTTTGAGGGAAAAAGAAAGAATGTTTAATCATGGAGTAAAGTTGAAAGTGTCAAGATTCTTGTACAAAAAAAGAGGGTCCTCCTCCTGTCCTATGTACTAATGATTATACTTTCCTTAACAAAATTAGTGGGATGAACAATGAGGCCATACCATACAGGCGAGAGTAAAGAAAAAAAGCCGCCTCCCTAGTTGGTGAGCAGTCGACATTACATGGCTTTGCCGACAGCTCAATTGTCCCTCCCTAAAATTCAAACGAAAAGAGTTGAGAAATCTGCATTTGTACTCACCTGCTTTCTGCTGACCATGAAGGTCTGCAGGGAGATGAGTCTAAAACCGTGCCTGAAGAGTGAGTGCAAATGTGCGCTTTTGCCGGAGATCTTGTTTGAAGTTTAATATGGTTTTATAATCAATGGGGGAACTGCTGCAGCAATGGTTTCTCACAAAGTTTTCCAGGGATTGTGGATCGATGGTGTATAACGAAGAGTGATACGATAATACTTAAGAACCCAAAGCATGGGACAGCACGGACTTACCTTTTCACCTATTACTGGCACGACTCGGTTACAAAAGCCTTGGATATATTTGAACCTGTAACCTGCTGAGTTAGTCAGCAAAGATCACAGAAATATAGAGTCTACAGAATCAGGTCAAGTTCGTTGTGATATCCCCATCAGCCATTGTGTGCCTCCCGAAACCGATATGCCTCTTTGCTCAAAACTTTGTAGTAGCTATATCTAACCGAATAACCGATAACCTTTTCGTTGACTATGACGGGACAGACATCCACTCCTCATAGTAGAGTTCACACATTGGCGAAACCAGACAACCCTAGTCATATCTGCAAGAAGTGCCCTCCAGCAACAAAGATATGCTCTCAAGTTCATCCGAGGTTGACCCTTTTGAGTGGAAACTAAAATCTGATTCAACACGAGCTCAACTGATCCGAGCAAAGGCATATACGTATGGCGCATCTGTGAAAACTTCATTGAGGATGTCATCCTCACAGCCAATCATGAACGGATCTGCATCCTTTTCTTCCTCGTTGGAGAAATCCCTCCTGCCAAGCTTTGAATGAGCTGCAATGAATATCATCTTCTGAGCCCTTTCGAGGCCTATATGCGAGTGTCGGTGGACACAAATCCACTTCATCAAAGGCCAGTTATGTTTAAACCCGCTTGACGTTGCATGTAGAAAGAACTACCACCCTGCATGGTCAACTGCATTTATACTTGATCCACTTTACTTGATACGGGATACCAGCGGAAAATACCTTCCACCATTAAAGTTTTTGACTCGTGAGCAGGAGAAGGATGTTAACGAGCTCATCATTCGTTTGGTTACCAAGGAAGAAGCACATGTTGCACTCATGGAGCTCATGAAATGGAGATCAAGGGTTAGAGCCACTATATGCCCAAGCTGTATCTGTAGCGATATCCTTTTACGCTAAAAAACGAGTTTTATTTATTGTTTTGTTTTGAAAATAATGTCTTCCGTGTGGTTTTAAAGAAACCACGTTTTATTTTGAAATTTGAGTCGCCACCGGCCACTTATGTAGGTTGGACACCATAAAACCAGAGATTTGAAAACTTGTTGGGTTCGGGAGTCGGTTACGGATGGAGAAGGATTAGCACCCCACACCGCCCAAAATTGATACTTTAATAATTATCACTTTATTAATATTAAATTTTCCGGATTAAAGTGACGATTAATTTAAAATTTGGTTATAAGTGCGAGTAGATTTTAAAGGCCCGTTATCCGAGAATAAACGGCAAACCACCATCACTACGCCTGATACTGGCCCCGTTTACGCTCGGATAAAAGGACACCGCTTTGACAATTTATATTCTATTATGCAACCTTAGAAAGCAAAATATAAAATATGCAAATAATTTAAATACAATAAAAATACAAATAAATATTAACATAATAAAATACTAATCTAACATAAATAAAATACTAATCTAAAACATACATACATAAATATTAATCTAACTCATAAATAAAAAAATCTAACATAAATAAAATGCTAACATTCATAAATATTAATCTAACACATAAATAAAAACAAATTTAACATAAATAAAATATTAATATAAAACATAAATTTAAAACATAATAAATAATAATCTAAAACATAAATAAACATACAAACTAAAAAACATAATTTTAAATTTACTACTTCATTAAATCATAAAAATTATAACAAAAATAAAAAGGAAAGAAAATATACCTAACTAGGAGCTCGAATGACGAACCCCGACTGAACCCCACCGAGATCTACCACGACCTCTCCAAAAATTAACTAGATCGGATCCAAAATAGGACCCCGATCGAACCAATTAGGACCGAGGGCATTGCCCCGGTCCTTGGCATCCCGAGAGCATGGCTCTCTTATTGGGCACCACTGCCGGTTCATTGTTTGTGCGTGAATTGCCTCCAATCCCATGCCTTATTTATAGGCAATTGGGGTTGTTGGGCTAGTGACGTGGAGAATGTTGCTCCACGCAGTGCATTTGTGTGCTTTTTTTTACACTTTAATCCTTTTTTTTACACTTCAATCAATTTTTTTATCATTTTTTATTTTAAATTAATAATATTACTATTACAATAATACTAAAAATACTAAAATCTGGACAAAAATGAGTGATTACATAAGCATGTTTGGAAATAAGCGTTTAGTTTTCAAAGGATTTTAATTGTATCATTGTTTAAGTGCATCTTCACTAAGCATATGTTCTTACGCTCTCTTTTTCCTAATGATGCAGAGCATTGAAGTTTAGGAAAGCAAATGCGAAGTCTAAAGTGATCCAAGAATCAAGACTATTTTAAGTATGAACTCGGTTTAAGTTTTCGCTTAATAAGGCAATGTAACACCCTTAACATATACTCATAGACCAAGTACACATTAAAGATGTTACGAATTCAAATATCGAAAAAATCGGGATTAAATTTTTTTAATTAACCTCAACAAAGTAGTTCAGTGGTTGGCTCTTTCTCAGTTTTCAAACAAAACTATGTCAGGCAAACGCAGCTAGTTTTGACCCTGAACTGGTTTATAAAATCTATAAGCAACATATATCTAAGTTAAAGGCTTAACTATATAAACATCTCATTTTACATATTTACATGCCCACTAGCTACTGATTTATGTTAAAGATGTACCTACTATAACTTACTTGCAGCAATCTTCTTGTTTCCCAAGGCACAACTCCTCTTCATATTTGGCCCAAATAACCTACGTGTTACATAAAGTACACGCTAAGTACGAAGTTAGTGAGGCAATTTAAAACTTATATAAATCAAAAATGAAAATGTAATACCATGCTTTACATGATAAAGTAATACAGTTCCCTGCAAAATTGCAAGCGATCCAAGTACAATTTATATCATGTAACATAACAGATATAAGTATCATGCTATTAGTATTCATCATTCATCAGGTAATCATTTTCAATATATCATTCTTTAAAGATAGCCCAAATTATATATTATGAGATCAAGGTACTCGAGTCACATGAGTGTCTAACTTGAGCTTGTAAATGAATACGTACTCGAGGATGCTCTTTGCTCCTCATTAAAGCACCTCGTTAGTGCCATTAGCACTATGGGATTAGATCCCCAGGGTGCACACCAAGGGCTTGGGTCCCCAAGGTGTATGTGACACCATTGTAGTCACAAAACATGAAATCATATCATAACTTGAGTGATGCAACTGCTAAGGACTCTATAGATATCCAACTATACCGGACTCTCGTGATAATACTTGGGCATTCAATTACTTAATAATCATACATCGTTATTCATGTAAAACGAGCAGTTCATACCCTACCTTCCATCAAACCATTCATATATTGGTTGCATTTACTATATTATGCATTAAATCAAACATTTTAAAATCATGCAATATCATTTTCAAATTCGGGTTGACTTATCACAAGTCTTCCCTTTGTCAACATAATATAGACATATAAATGCACTAACCTCGACACTTCTATTCTTTAACGAAACTGCTTTGGTTTCCATACTTTCCTTTTTGGTACAGATATTCCACAGCCCGGAGGAAAATCTCGAACAGCAGAAACTTTACATTGCTTGAACACCGGAAACAAAGTAAACTGACTAGTGATAGCTACTTCACTTTCACTAGTTTGAGTTTTCTCTTCCTTTTTATCATCATTATCTATCCCAGGATTGTCGGGTTGATCATCCCAAGAAGATAATTGACAAAGTTTTTGCGTTTCAGTTGAGTGTTCCATTCTTGTCTTAGAGCTTAATTTCCGTTCATGTAGCACATACCATAAAAATCCACATTAGGAATACATTCATAATTAACTTCTTCTTTACTCTAACTTTCCTTTATTTCTTTTCTCCCATGCATTTACCGAATGTTCATTATGGCCCTTAGTGACCATTTTGAACCTCAAAATATTTATTCATGCTTAAATAGTAATTATTCCAAAAATTCCTTTGTTATACGCTAAATTTCTTTCTTTACCTTTTTAACCATTAACCCATACTTAAGTGACATTTCAGTCACTAACTTCACAAATGTATTTACCTTTATGCTTAAATTAACCAATTAAGCATTTCTAAAAAAATTAGGAAATTTTTCTCTTTATCTTAGGACCTTGACTGAATTTGTCCCCTAAAGAAATCTTGGTCAAAATGGTCCCTCATCTTTATTTCACTTGTCACTTCAATCTCTTTCTTACTAAATTTAATTCTAACTTTCACATACATATTCGAATCAAATACTTGCATACTAGAAAATTTTAACATTTCTTTCTTCCTTGGCCGAATTGACCACTAACTTTCCAAAGGTTTGCATTTTGGGTCGTTTAGCTCCCTACCATACTTAATTTGATAATTCCTATTAATATTCATTAATGGAATATTAAACTAAAAATTTAAGAATCAACCCCTTCATCTCTTCCTCAAATCGAAAAGGGTCCTCTATTTCACTTACATTTTTATTTTGGTCCAAATTACCAAATTAAGCTAGCATTATTATAATCTCATCAAATCTAATGCTAGAATAAAATTTCAAAATAATTTCCCTTAATTAGGCATTCTAGCCGAAATGGTCACTATTAATTTCTAATGATGAATTTTCCATTCTAATATTCGAATTAGTCTTGCAACATCACATTGTATCCATTTCCATCACCAAAACAATTATTCAAAATTTCTCCCCTATATTTCTCCTATATACCAAATTGGTCACTTGGGTACACCAAGGAGTTTTGATCATTCTAACATCATTTTTATACTTGAAACATCATAATCACAGCAATTCCATCCTTAATTCAAACTTCTAATTCAAATTTCTAAATCCTAGGGTTAGAGTTTATGATTTCCAACATAGGATTTAAATCAAACTAAAGCATGTTTACAGGTCTACAACATCTATTCTAAGCAAATCAAGCCTTAAACATAACTAGTGTTCATAAATTTCATCATCATCTTCTTCATGAACATAAACTATATTTAGCTTTTCCATGCATAATTACCACCAAAATGAAGAGAATTAAGCATAGATTAATTTACCTTAATTTATTTTACTTGAATCAATCTTGAAAACCTTTAAAATTAGCTTGGAAATGGTGTTGCGCTCTTCCTCTCATCTTTCTCCTACTCCACAAAAATGTTGGAGAAGATGAACAAAGTTTTTCTTTTATTTATACACATGTTATTTTTAAATTAAACCATAATATGCCACTTGTTTTAGTTAAAATGAATTTTAAATTCATTTTAATCCTTATTCCAAATTTAACCTCCAATTAAATCCATATTTACTAACTTCCTTAAAAAATGTCACTCCATTAAAGTTGAACCAATTTGGTTCCATTCCAACTAACCAAGCTCTAAAAAAATCATAAAATAATATTTTATAATTTTTATTCGATCCGATTATTCGATATTTATCTTCTAAAAAAATTTCTTTATCGAACTATCAATTCTAATCCGAAAAATTCATACGGAAATTCCATAAATAAATATTAATTCCATATAAATTCTTCCATAAGTAAAAAGTCAACTTAAAATTTTGACTCGGTAAAAAATACTGATATTTACCCGAAATTTCTATTGAATAAATTTTTTCGTAAAATTTCTTCGTCAGATATTCATACGAATTATTCCTAATTGTTCTGAATCCTTTTATTCGATCAAAAATTTGATTCCATGACACTTCCCAGAAGGTCATCCATCCTTTAATTTTTTTGGCCTAAGCACATTTAACAATCTTGTTCGATCCAAATTCGATACCTTCTACTGCATTTTAATTTCTAAATTTGATATCAAAATTCCTTATTTTGATCAGATTTATCCTTATACTAACTAAAATCATCTTTTAAAAAATTTACACTTAAGTCCTCAAACTTTTACAAAGATGACATTTTGGTCACTAGATTAGCCTTATGCTATAACCTTAGTACTAATGACCCTGAACTAGCTTAGCAAATTTTTGGGGCATTACAATTTTTTCCCTTTAAAAAAATTCGTCCTCGAATTTTAGAATATACCCGATTGAAAAGATATGGATATTGTTTTTTCATTTCTCCTATGCTTTCCAGATACTTCTTTAACCCCGTGATTCTTTTATAAAGCTTTGACCAATAGAGTTTTCTTATATCTTAACTCTTTGACTTCATATACTAATATTTTCACTAATTCTCCTTCATATGTCAAGTCCAGTTATAATTCAATTTCTTCAAGAGTGATGACTTATAAAGGATCTGATTAGTACCTTCATAGCATAGATACATAGAATACATCATGCATCTCGTTTTTCTCTGAAAGTAAAGCTACTGATTCATCTCTTTTCAAACTTTTATAGTAAGTTTTAGCATCTTTTCCTTAATGATACTTTTATTACCACCTTTGATTTTAATATTCTTTCTCTTTTCTACATATGATTCTTGTCAATCCATGAAAACTTTAAGATTATTCTGAATAATTCTTACTTTTATCATCCTTGTACTATGACCAGATTAATTTCTAGCAGACATACTGAATTTTTCTATTCAGACTTATTTCATGGGTACTATGGCTTAACCTAATAATCGCATACTAATAATCATAACTAGTATGAATATCTTTTAGAATTTAGAAGACAACAAAATATTTTTCTTTTGATACTCAGTCACTAATATTTTGGTCTTTTATACTTTTATATGAGAATTTTCTTCAGATTGCCTCTACGGCAAGTACTAATGGTGTGGCATTAATTCTACCAGATACAAACATACTTCCTTTAGTGTCGACCTTATTCTTATCGACTTTTCAGTATCTAAAGTACGATTTTCTTACTCTTATACTTGAGCTCTTCTTTACATAAGTAGCTCAGGCAAAGCAGAAATCATGAAAAGATCTTTCTTCATTTACTATTGCTACTACGTGTCTCTTTCTGACTCTCGTGATTCGTCATATGACGAAATCCGGCAGCGATTAACATTTCTAAATACCAACAGTATCTTATTCAGAGTATTGAGGAGCTGCATTGAGTTCTACAGGTAGTATATCAATAACATAACATCCTAGGGGCATATACTTAATACAAAAATCATATTAGACTCAATTTAACTTTCAGAATCGACTAAACCTTTGCTCTGATACCACTAAAATGTAACACCCTTAACGTATACTCGTAGACCAAGTACACATTAAATATGTTACGAATTCAAATATCAGAAAAATCAGGCTTAAATGTTTTTTAATTCAAATGCAGCTAGTTTCGATCCTGAATTGGTTTATAAAATCTATAAGCAACATATATCTAAGTTAAAGGCTTAACTATATAAACATTTCATTTTAAATACTTACTTGCAGCAATCTACCTGTTTCCCAAGGCACGGCTCCTCTTCATATTTGGTCCAGATAACCTACGTGTTACATAAAGTACACGCTGAGTACGAACTTAGTGGGGAAATTTAAATGTTACAGAACTCAAACATGAAAATGTAATACCATGCTTTACATGATTAAGTAATACAGTTCCCTGCAAAATTGCCAGCGATCCCAGTACAATTTATATCATGTAACATAACAAATATAAGTATCATGCTATCAGTATTCATCAGTCATCAGGTAATCATTTTCAATATAACATTCTTTAAAGATAGCCCAAATTATATATTATGAGATAAAGGTACTCGAGTCACATGAATAAGACACCTGAGTGTCAAACTTGAACTTGTAAATGAGTACGTACTCAAGGATGCTCTTTGCTCCTCATTAAAGCACCTCGTTAGTGCTATTAGCACTATAGGCTTGGATCCCCAGGGTGCACACCAAGGGCTTGGGTCCCCAAGGTGTATGTGACACCATCGTAGTCACAAAACATGAAATCACATCATAACTTGAGTGATGCAGCTGCTAAGGACTCTATGGATATCCAACTATACCAGACTCTCATGATAATACTTGGGCATTCAATTACTTAATAATCATACATCATCATTCATGTAAAACGGGCAGTTCATACCCTACCTTCCATCAAACCATTCATATATTGCTTGCCTTTACTGTACTATGCATTAAATCAAACATTTTAAAATCATGCAATATCATTTTCAAATTCGGGTTGACTTATCACAAGTCTTCCCTTTGTCAACATAATATAGACATATAAATGCACTCACCTCGACACTTCTATTCTTTAACGAAACTGCTTTGGTTTCCATACTTTCCTTTTTGGTGCAGACCTTCCACAACCCGAAGGAAAGTCTCGGATAGCAGAAATGTTACATTGCTTGAACACCGGGAACAAAGTAAACTGACTAGTGATAGCTACTTCACTTTCACTGGTTTGAGTTTTCTCTTCCTTTTTATCATCATTATCTATCCCAGGATTGTCGGGTTGATCATCTCGAGAAGATAATTGACAAGGTTTTTGTGTTTCATTCTAGTGTTCCATTCTTTTCTTAGAGCTTAATTTCCATTCATGTAACACATACCATAAAAATCCACATTAGGAATACATTCATAATTAACTTCTTTTTTACTCTAACTTTCCATTATTTCTTTTCTCCCATGCATTTACCGAATGTTCATTATGGTCCTTAATGACCATTTTGAACCTCAAAACATTTATTCATGCTTAAATAGTAATTATTCCAAAAATTCCTTTGTTATACACTTTCTTTCCTTATTTACCTTTTTAACCATTAACACATACTTAAGTGACATTTCAGTCACTAACTTCACAATTGTACTTGACTTTATGCTTAAATTAACCAATTAAGCATTTCTAAAAATTTTAGGAAATTTTTCTCTTTATCTTAGGACCTTGACCGAATTGGTCCCCTAAAAACAATCTTGGTCGAAATGGCCCTTCATCTTTATTTCACTTGTCACTTCAATCTGTTTCTTACTAAATTTAATTATAACTTTCACGTGCATATTCGAATCAAATACTTGCATACAAAAAAATTAACATTTTTTTCTTCCTTGGCCGAATTGACCACTAACTTTCCAAAGGTTTGCATTTTGGGTCATTTAGCTCCCTAACATACTTAATTTGATAACTTCTATTAATATTCATTAATAGAATATTAGACTAAAAATTTAAAAATCATCCTCTTCATCTCTTCCTCAAATCAAAAAGGGTCCTCTATTTCACTTACATTTTTATTTTGGTCCAAATTACCAAATTAAGCTAGCATTATTATAATCTCATCAAATCTAATGCTAGAATAAAATTTCAAAATAATTTCCCTTAATTAGGCATTCTAGCCGAAATGGTCACTATTAATTTCTAATGATGAATTTTCCATTCTAATATTCGAATTAGTCTTGCAACATCACATTGTATCCATTTCCATCACCAAAACAATTATTCAAAATTTCTCCCCTATATTTCTCCTATATACCAAATTGGTCACTTGGGTACACCAAGGAGTTTTGATCATTCTAACATCATTTTTATACTTGAAACATCATAATCACAGCAATTCCATCCTTAATTCAAACTTCTAATTCAAATTTCTAAATCCTAGGGTTAGGGTTTATGATTTCCAACATAGGATTTAAATCAAACTAAAGCTTGTTTACATGTCTACAACATCTATTCTAAACAAATCAAGCCTTAAACATAACTAGTGTTCATAAATTCCATCATCTTCTTCATGAACATAAACTATATTTAGTTTTTCCATGCATAATTACACCAAAATGAAGAGAAATAAGCATAGATTAATTTACCTTAATTTACTTTACTTGAATCAAGCTTGAAACCTTTGAAATTAGCTTGAAAATAGTGTTTTGCTCTTCCTCTCTTCTTTCTCCTACTCCACAAAAATGTTGGAGAAGATGAACAAAGTTTTTCTTTTATTTATACACATGTTATTTTTAAATTAAACCATAATATGCCACTTGTTTTAGTTAAAATGAATTTTAAATTCATTTTAATCTTTATTTCAAATTTAACCTCCAATTAAATCCATATTTACTAACTTCCTTCAAAAATTCAACTCCATTAAAGTTGAACCAATTTGGTTCCATTCCAACCAACCAAGCTCTAAAACAATCATAAAATAATATTTTATGATTTTTATTTGATCCAATTATTCGATATTCATCTTCTAAAAAATTTTCTTTTATCTAACTATCAATTCTAATCCAAAAAATCCATAATTTCAGAAATTCCATAAATAAATATTAATTCCATATAAATACTTCCATAAATAAAAAGCCAACTTAAAATTTTGACTCGATCAAAAATATTGATATTTAGCCAAAATTTCTATCGGATAAAATTTTTCGTAAAATTTCTTCGTTAGATATTCATACGAATTATTCCTAATTTTTCTGAATCCTTTTATTCGATCAAAAATTCGATTCCATGACACTTCCGAGAAGGTCACCCATCCTTGAATTTCTCTGGCTTGAGCACGCTTAACAATCTTGTTCGATACAAATTTGATACATTCTATTGCATTTTAATTTCTAAATCTGATATCAAAATTCCTTATTTTGATCAGATTTATCCTTATAGTGACTAAAATTATCTTTCAGAGAATTTACACTTAAGTCCTCAAATTTTTACAAAGACGCATTTTGGTCACTAGGTTAGCCTTATACTATAACCTTAGTACTAAATGAGCCTGACTTAGCTTAGCAAATTTTCGGGTATGTTGTTGCTTGAGAAAGTCGTTATGAGTGCCAGACATCGGGTTGCATGATAAATGATTGCCCAGTATGGATGAGTGTGTGTCTGTTCAGTCTTTGAGATCGTCTTTTTCTTGGCACAATCAGGGTTCTTTGAGAGGCGGAACTAGACCATTGTCAGAGTATCAGGGTGTGAGTCACGTGAGACCCACCGTTAAAGTTATCGCGCGAGCTTTTGTTAGATAGTTTGTCATTCGGGCCATAAATGATAACCTTGCTATCGATGATGTACTGGATGTGGATGTCTTGTTTTGATTCTTGGTTCGTTGATAGCGGTTTGAGTTCTTGTTCTACCGTGATGATGCTTTTCATTGAGGGAGTCTTATGATAAGTTCTTCGAAGTTGATGTCAGATTAGTAAATTGTGGATTTGTAAGTGTTGGTAGGTAAGAGTTTCACCATGGGTAGTGAGTACGGATCGAGAGTAACAGTTCTTGTGGACTCTTTGGACTCATCCTTGGTATAGGTTGGTAGTGTCAGTATGATGTGTGGCTTGGCTTCCAAGCAAGAGTCTCAATGTTGGGGGTGGAATGAATCAGTTGTTGGTGATGTGCGTCAAGAATCTTTATCTCTCTAGCTTGTGTGTCGTGTCCCTATGATGATAGTTTGAGGTGAGCCTCGTGGACTGCAAAATATTCTTAGTCTACGTAGTTAATGCGAGGTTGAGAGTCTGCGGTTTTAGAACGGTAGATGTGTAAGAGAATTTTGGCATGCCCTTTATGGATGAGTGGGCTATCCTCCTGGTCGTGGATTAAAAACCATGATTAAAGATATGTCGAGTTCGGTAATTACATCTATCACCTTATAGTTTGGCATCAACAGAACTTCTTGCGTAATGACTCCTTGGATGAGAGTTTTTACGGGCGATGTCGCCAAGGGATTCACCTTGGGATGTACGTATGTTGGCATGACAAGACGTAGAGGCGTTGGTTGTTGTGGGTCGATGTATAAGGATTGGGGATCGTTGTCTATTCTCCAGGGTTGATAATCTTGTTAAAGTTGAAGAGTTTTGAGATTCTATAGGGTCTTTCAGAGGTTGGGCCTTGTAAATCAAGGTTTTAGGGAATTTGTGATAAGGATTGGGTTTAATGCAATGGTTGGGCTCACGTGGATTGTTTTCTACATGGTAATCAGTGAGAAGTTCCTCTGAGTAGCTTGGTTGAAATGTGAGCTTTTGGCTATGGTAAAGTGGAATTTGATCCTCGTATTATAATAGATTTTATCGAAAGAACTTATTTGAAAAATTTTTGAGGGCTTGTTAAAGTTTTGGCACAATCGTTAGTAAGAATTAGGTGGTTGGCTTGGAAGAGGATGTTCTAACCTTTGAGGATAGTTTGGTGAGTTTGATCCCTGGTAGAGCTTGTTTGTGGTAATAGTTTCCTTTTGGAACCAAAGTGGCTCGGCTAGTGGAATTGTTGATCATGGATTCGTATTTTCTTTTGTAGTAGTGGGTTCAAGTAAATGAGGTGTTAAGCTCCATCTTAGTTGACCAAGTCGAGGGAGAAGGTGTTGATTTCCAAATAGTTTAACGGTAGAACTTGATTGATAAAGTTCACCAGTTCTTGAGCACGTGAATCATGATGTTGTCAATAGTTGAAGAAGTGCCCGGTAATGTACCTTCGAAGAAGTGTCGCGTTTCGAACGCGAAAGAGGGTTGATTTGGAGAGTTAAAAGTGCGAGAAATAGTGAAGATGTTGATATCCGTGATGTGATGCCTTTTGGAGTGAGTTTGGTGGAGCGATGCCCGATAGTGCTGTTATGGTTATCCGTTGTCATTTTCCTACCCAAATCCACAACATCAAAGGTTGGATCTTTGAGAGTTTGAGTAAGAATCTTGTTTGGGGCAAAAATGGAAGTTTGTTCAGCATCTCATGATCTTTTATCCAAGGTAAGATTCATTTGGAATGGTGAGGGAAGATGGTTTTGCTGGGTTGAAGAGGAAGAACGAGAATGGGTTCTTGAAGGCCTCTTCATCAGCTTTAATCCAAGGTTAGTACACTACTAACTCCTATAGTTTCCTAGAAATCATAAAACTAGATATTGTTGCATGTTCTAATATTGTTGGTTGATATTGAGCTTGAATGCCCTTTAATGGTAACTTCAAGATTTGATGTTAATAAAACGTAAAACTGGTAGAAATCCACTTAATATACTTCTAATAACTTGTAGGAATCAATTGGGGTTTAACCATGAGGGTTAAGCAGGGACCCAAAGTTTGAAACTCAGGCTCGCGTACCGGTACGAGGACCAGAGTATCGGTACGCCTTAGTATAAAAGGGAGTGGGGTTGTGAGGGGAGTACCGGTACGCCACCCCGGGTATCGGTACCCCCTTGCATATCAAGGATTCCAGTAACACTTTTGCGTACCGGTACCCAAGGGGCGTATCGGTACCCATTGTTACATTGTTATGGGAGGCTTTAGCATACCGGTACGTGAGAGTAAGGGTACCGGTACGGGTTTGGATTGGTATGGGGCAATCCGAGTATCGATATTGGGTACCGATACGGGGTGGAGCGTATCGGTACAGCTTAGGGGTCTAGTTTTTTCAAATTTAAATTGAGTATCGGTACTCGTGGAAGAGTACCGGTACCTGAAGGGGAGTACCGATACCCACATAGGAGTATCGGTACTTTTAAAGTAGTCTGTCCAAGAAATGTGAGTTCGCGTTCGGGGGTTCTATAATTCGAAGTAAATGGCCCAATGGGTCTCTTAAGGTATAAAATGAATATTGAAATTGAGAAACGGAGACTTAAACCCGTATGTGTAATAAATGGCTAATAACTTGGTAAATATTTGAGGAATTACCTTGAGCAATAAGACAATGTGGATTAATGAGTCAATTAAAGGATTAATTGCATACTTCTTCATAAAATGTAACAACTCGGTAATGCTTGATTGGCTGTAATAGCAACAATAGGGACCCGTGGTGGGTCATATTACGTTATGTGCCAGGTAAGGCACTTGTATTGATCCTACGCGGATCATATGTGGTTGTGCCATGTGTTGCCACTTGTTGGGTTATGAGTCTTTATTTGGTGGGATCTGGATACCCAGTGAAGAATGTTGCAACACCATGGTTTGAGATGCCGAATGGAGGTTACCGATGCTATGTGACCCAGGCCTCATTCGAAGATACTCGAGGCATTTCGAGTATGGGTGTATGTTCTGATGCTATGTGACCCGGCCTCACCCAGAGAGTAGATGCTCGAGGGATAATTCTGAGCAAGGATGTATGGTCCGATGCTACGTGACTCAGCCTCACCCGGAGTGTATGTGTCGATGCTTTGTGACCCGGCCTCACTCCAGAGTTGTGTTATTGATTGTTGATGTTATGTTGCCTTGGTGATTTGTAGAGATCCTAGGCTTGGTTGGGCCTTGTGTGCCATGATTGATGATTGTTAGAAGGTTTGCATGTGTTTAGGCGGCTAATGATAGCGCCCTTGTTATCTTGCCATGATATCCTATCTGTAGCATTGTTATTATTTATTATTTGTATGAAGCATGGTTGAGTGACAGTGTATCCACTGAGCTTTGTTAGCTCAGCGTTCGGAATTGTTGTTTCCGTTCGCAGGTTTGTAGGTTTGGCTTGTCTGCTTGGAGGAGCACCATTAGTGACAGATTCCAGCGCCTTGTCTCTTCAGAGTACAATATTTAGGTCATTGGGCTATGTATTCGTAGGAACCTATTGTAAATTGTATTTCGATTCTCAAATGATCGAGTCAAAGGTTTATAATGTAATTTTAAAAGGAGCTCCACTGTATATGTTTTCGAATATTTATTATGTTTTATTAAATTGTACTGAATGGGTTTTCATAATGGATTTGTGGATTGGGCTAAACTAGGTCAAAATTTTAAAGGTTGGGTTTCAGGCGTGAGGCCCAAATGTGACATCCGGGTCGATGGTGTTACAAATCAAAATTGCAAAATTTAAAGTATGATGGTCATATCGGAACCACCTCATAGTTAGGTGGTCATTTAAGTAGTTTACCTATATATTGAAATGTTACAAGATTTGTGTCACACCCTAAATTCGGGACTGGATTAAAACTTGAATTTAGGAAAACTATAGTGTTAATCTTAAAATTTAAAGGATCAAATTGAACCCTAAGAAATTTCATGGACACTCCTATCGTTGTGTGATTCCGTGAAATTTGATTGTATTGTTATATGAAAATACAATTCTAAATCTTAAGACCTTTGCCTAATAATTTATATGTATGTCTGTTAAGAATGATTGAATGTTCTGAGCTCCCGACTGATCTGTATATTGTTATGTATTGAATTATTTAGTATTGTCTGTACGAAGACTTTATTAGTTAATTATGTTAGTCTTTAGTTTTACTATAAGTATATACAATTAAGTCCTTATTATTACACAACAAAACCCATCAAACTTTTGAAGAAAATGTTATATAAGAAAAATTTTAGAACGGGTGATGCCCAGCGTTGCACACCACTAACGCAACACACCGCTATATACCATTAAAGTTCTAATGACTCTTAAATTATTATTAAAAATTTTAAGGATTGAACATGTAATTAAAATTATTTCAAAACAAAATTAGAATTTTGATTTGGTAAATCATTTATACTTGTTTTATAGTGTTTTTTAATTAAAAATATTAGACTCAAATCCTCTACCATTCACAAACCTAGTCCCAACCCTCAACTCATTTTTTATTTTAATCAATGTGTGTCGTCCGTTCTAGACTCGTCCATTATATAAACACTAGAAGCGATTTTTTTAAATAAAATTAAGTCAATATGATGTTATAAAAAATAAAGTCAATATGAGTCCTTTTCATTACCAAATCAACACAGCTGCATAAATAATTAATTAGCAACAGTTAGTGATTAAAAAATCAATTTATAACTTGAAGTTTAGGGTAGAAATTGCACAATAATGGGTTGTTAGGAATACAAAACACTTTTTAAAAAATAAAGAAATTAATAGTTGTGAGAACACTCGGATTGAAATGGTAAATTTTTTTATTTTTTATTTTTTATTTTTGAAAACGTTTGAAATGGTAATATTGTCTCCACCAGACTACGCTTTTTTATTTTTATTTTTATTTTTATTTTTTATTAGAAAGAGGGCAAAGGCCGTTACATCAGGAGATGATTAACGAATGTAGGGAGGATCTTGAATATCCTTATACGCTTTTTCTTTATTAAATAAAAATATATTATATTTTCATATCGAAATTTAAATTCATACAGAATAAAGTAATATCAACGTTTTTAGCCACCAGGTCAATCAGTAAATCTTAACCGCTTTAATTATAAGGCTTGCCTACAATTGTACCGAATAATATTGATTCTTTAATTATAAAGAAAGACTAAAGAAATGCCTTATTTTTCTAATGGGAGTTGTAATTAATTAACTAATAATATGAACAGACATCGTTCACATTTCTTCAAAATATTAGATGAATTAGCAAGAATGGTGGGTTAAAAATACAACAAAATTAGGGATTTATTTAAAAAAAACTAGGAAATGTTAGATCTAGAAAAATATAGGGTGAATT
This sequence comes from Hibiscus mutabilis, assembly GCA_019671005.1. Lineage (NCBI taxonomy): Eukaryota > Viridiplantae > Streptophyta > Magnoliopsida > Malvales > Malvaceae > Hibiscus > Hibiscus mutabilis. The sequence continues at coordinate 3,968,354 of CM033737.1, read as the reverse complement.
CTACTATAATTGTAAAAGTTGTCCTTAGGTGTTGCCGACATTGGCAAAGTCGTCCTGTCATGCGATTTAAAACAATGGGTTAAAAGTCATCATCAGCTGTTGCTGGCTATAGACGACGACTTTGGTTTTATTATTTGCACGACAGAGATCAAATCGAAAGAAAATTAAAATTGTAGAGCCCAAAACGATTTTTAAAAAAATGGTAAAATTTATTTGAAGAAAATAATTTTAAATCTTTGACTTCATTCTTCTTAAACTTACCCAACTTAAAAATTCAGTTTTTACAAAAATATATCATTGTTTTAAAAATATAAACTTTATTTTGAATCTTAAAAATAAATAAATAAGTATTTTGGAAATGCGATGTATTTAAACCTTGTTCTCAATTTTAAAATGTGAATATACTGAAATGTTACAAGATTTTAAAACATGAACCCTATAATTTATAACAAATTTCAGTTAATTTGAAATTCAACATAAATAACCAAATTTTATTTAGTTCGATTAATAATTTTCAATAAATTTTATTTTGATAAATACTTAGAAAAAGATTAATTTAAATTAATCGATTTTAAATAATTTGATCCGATCACCTATCAAATTAACGGTACGAACACACATACCCCCCACAAATTTTGCGCTACATAAAAAAATATTTATATTATATAAATTTGAATTTGAATTTTAATATAAGAATTTAATATTTTTTATTTAATAAAAAAATAAAAGTATATCTAGATGCTCTTTTTGATGGGTACATTAGTTCCCGTAAGATAATCGACAATTCATGACATCCAACAGCTTTCGTTTGTGAGTATAAAAAATATGAGTATGTTTCGTACGTAGCCATGTACGAATAGAAACTTTTTGTCTTTTTTATACTTTAATATTAAAAAAAATTTAAAATTTAAAATTTAAAATTTAAGATTAAAGTTTTAAATTAGGATTTATGTTTAGGTTTAAGGGTTAGAGTTGAAATTAAGATATAAGGTTAATTTTTTAATATTAAGATATAAAAAGAAATACGAAGAAGAAAATGATTTTTGTTTGTTACGAATACATGGTCAAATATTATTTCCCCTCGTTGATTTTGTTCAACTGAATTTCCTATTTTTGAAAGTGTACCGGCTCCAAAAACAATATTAAAGAAACTTTTGTTCCTTTTCATTTTTAAACATTCACTGGATCATTTCGATTGATTATAGATTTGTCTTGCGGGGATTGCGATTAAGATACAAAACTTTCGGTATGTAAAAAAAATTTCTCCAATAGACGTTGTTGCTGTAATTAAAGCAACACTGCAAAGGCAATTACACTTTACAGCCAAACTAAATGTCTGGTCTAGTAGAAAGTTAAGCTATGGTGGCCGACTTCAATTAATACGATCTGTGCTATTTAGCCTTACGAATTATTGGTGTAGGCAATTAGCTCTGCCCAAAACTGTTATATCTAGAATCGAACAGATTTGTAGCAGGTTTTACTGGAAAGGTAGAGTGACTCTTCCTCAAAAGGAGCCAGAATCAGTTGGGACCAGATTTGTACACTCAAATCAGAGGGTGGTCTAAGTTTAAAAAATGTTGGTTGTTGGAATAAAGCTAATCTACTTTTACTGGTCTGGAATATCCTTGCTCAGAATGGATCCTTATGGGTTGCATGGCTCAATGAATATGTGTTTAAAGGAGGTGACTACTGGACCACAGAATGCAAAAGTCACTACAGATGGATTGTCAAGAAATTTCTCAAGATTCGTACTGAAGCTGCTGTTATTTTTGTTGCTGGTACTAATTAAAAAAAAAAGTTAAAGCGGTGTGAATTTGGGATCAAATTCGAGTGAGAAGGGAAAAAGTCACTTGGCACAAACTTGTTTGGTTTTCATCAACACTCAACCATCTCTTGGATGCCAGTTCTGGATAGACTACCAACACGTGATAGACTAGAGAGGATGGGAATCCCTGTTGCTTCCTATGCGCAGAAGGCGTTGACTCAAGGAATCACTTGTTTTTTGCTTGTCGAGTCTCGAAAGATGTTTAGCAGGATATTTTAAATCTCTGCCACTCCAACCATGACCCTATGGGGGGGAAGATGAGCTTGCTTGGGCGGTTGCAAACTTCCGTGGGCACTCTCTATTAACTTATCTCCTTAAAATTGTTTGATGTGCCTACATTTACACTATCCGGAAAGAGAGGAACTGTCAATGCTTTAGGGGTACTACTCGCACTGTTACCGACTTGATTAACAGTATTAAAGACACGGTTCGTATTAAACTACAAGGAAAGCACATAGATCGAACATATAGGATAAATTCTTTACTTTGTACAAAATGGGGCATACTTGTATAAAGACTAATTGAATTTTCGTAGCTTTGCTACACTTTGGATGAAATGAAACAAACATTCCATCCAAAGATATAATTAAAGCAACACTGATATATAGGGATGTTCAAAAATATTCGACCTGGTTGATCGGATCCGACGACTCGAACCTTAAAAAATTAGGTATTTTTTTAAAAAAATTATTCGACCGTGTCAGGTATCCTACCTAAGATTTTTTCCAGGTAGTTGATCATGGTATGGGCCGAATTTTTTGGTAATTGGGTACCCAACCCGATACTTTTAGTATATTTTTATTTTAAAGTACATTTTTATTTTAGGTTCTTAATATTTTTACCTAAAACTAAATTTAAATCTCTAAATTATTTCTATGTTTGTATTATGTAGTTTTAAATTTTTCAAATATATATTTTTTGATTAAATATAGAGGTATTATATTCCCGTACCGAGATTTAAAAGAAAACGAAATTAATATTTTTAATGACTTTTTGGTGATAAACTTTAATATATATATCCAAATAATTTATCTTAAAACTAACCTCAAATCACTAATTTTTGTGTTTGGATTATGTATTATAAACTTTTAAATTTTATGTGTTTACTATATGATTTTTTAAAACTTTTAAATTTAAAAAATAAATAAATAAAAATGTGAACAAGATACCCAAATTTCACGGGTATCCGAATAATGGGTAGCCGACTAAAGCGGGTCGGCATAATGAACAGCCCTACTAATATACTAGCAAAAGAATTACTCTCAATTCATTATAGCTTTTGAAAAGCACTTTTGTGGTTAAACACTTTTGGAGCCATAAATAATGTTAAATAGACAGCTTTTGGAGATAATGTTGCATTTAAAAAGTGCTTTTCAACTCAAACGTAAAAGCTAATTTTATATCTTTTATAGTTGGAAAAATACTTTTGAAAGTCAAATTATAATTTTAACCTTTATTTGCTATTTAATATTTGTTTATTTTATAATTTATAAACTTATATTTTTTTTTCCAAACACATAATTGTATTAATATTATTAAATTATTTATTAATTTAAATATTTTATATATTTTTGTCAAATTTTTAAGATAAAAATTATTTATTTATTAATATATATTTTTTATCTTAATTTAAATTTATATTATAACTTTAAAAAATTTGAATATCACTTAAATATATATTTTTTAACTTATAACATCATTTTAAAATAGTCATTTATCTTATTAAAAGTATTTTTTTGACAACAATACTAATTATTTATATCTCAAACTAAAAAAATTTAAAAACACCTCATAAAAATATTTTTTCATTGCAATTTTCCATCACATTTTTTCAAAATCAATGCTTAAGTTAATTCAAAAGTAATAAAAGACCCTAACTTTATATAATAAAAAACTCTCTCACTTTTAAAAAATCTTCTCGTCGCTCTTTAAATTCAATTTTTTTGACGGTCAACTACCACCTCCTTGATAGTTGAATTCTCTTCCCATTTTTTCTTATGTTTTTTTTTTATTTTTGATTGTAGTTTATTTTTATTTTTCTTATTGTGGTTGTTTATTCATTTTCGAATGGTTGATTTCGTTGAAAACGACCTTCTCTAACAATTATGGGCGGATGTAGCATAGTAAATGGGGATACAATTGATCATATTTGATTTGTTAAGTATGAAATTTTTAATGTGGTAATATAAAATTTTTTATAAAAAATATTAGATTTGATCCCACTTAATTTATCAGGGTATGTAGTCGATAATACTTATTATAGTATTATAACTTTTTTTCATACTTTATATTTTATTCCTTGATCTTAATAGATGAAAATTTTGACTCTGTCACTGCCGACGACCATTATTTGAGCTTGAACCCATTTTTGTGAGAACGTTGCTCGGCCCTTTTCGTTGAAAACGAATAAAACGATATTCTTTATAACAGTTGAAAACAAAATTCGTTAATTTTATGTGATGATCTTAATTAATCAATGTGATGGTAATTTAACATTTTTAAGTGATGTAGCATGTTTACTTGACTTTTTAATTAACTGTATAATTTATTTATGGTAATTTCCATCCCCTTAATACAACTTCTCACCGGCCCTACTTGACATATTATAGCACTTAGAACTGTTGCACTTAACTCTGGACTCCATACTCTATTCATCGTCAGTTAAATGTAACGGTTCAAGTTTTTAATGGTACAATGAATCGGGTAAACACACTACTACGTATTTTAAACTAATACCATGTCATTTAATTAAATATACCCCATAAAATTAACATTTTTTTAATTATCACAAAAAGTTCATTTTCTTCAAAAGAAAATTTTCCAACGTACATGAACCGTAGTATTCATTTTAAAAGTAGAAGGGAAAAAAACAGGGAAAAAATTGAAAAAGAAGTTTCTGTCTATTGAACCCAAAGTTGCATAACACACCAAGAACTTTCTTGACAGTAAACAATGGCCAAATCTTTACCCCTGCACTAGGGGACCAAGACAAAAGCCTATGAGCAAACCAAAATACATTCATTGTTGCAGCTTGTTAAAGCAAATTACACTGGACTGGAACCTACTGGGAATTACCAATCAGAACTCAGATGGGACATTATTGACCTGTTGTTATTTTGTAGTAAGCAAAGTGTCACGACCTTAGCCTTTAGTTCACTCGGTCGCTAAGCCGTGTGGCACTTGAAAAGGACTCTTCCCGATCAAGTCAGCCTTTTTCCCTCGATTGATCTTTACCAGTGGATCAGCCCAAACTCTGCCGACTGTCCACCCCCTACATATATGCGAAAAAACATAATAGAAATGACCCGAGTAAACATTCTATTGTTTGAAACGAGGACACTTTTTCCTAACTAAAGAAATAATTGAAAACAAAGACTCTTCTTCCTAAAACATTGATGTGCTTGAAAATGGGCATGGTAGAAGTGACTCGGTTGTGGCCCCGGAACTCGGTTGTAACACCATGTGAGGGGATGGCCACAACATCCTCCCCCACCTAACTTGTCGACGCCCTCGTTGACTGAGCTGCAAGGAACTCCTCGATTTTCTGCTTGAACGCCTTTAGGTCATGATCTCTCTCCCAACTTGTCTCTTCGGCTCCGAGACCTTCCCACTTGACCAGGTACTCACGAACAGGCTTCTTCTTGGACACCGTAACAAACCTATCAGCAAGGATCTCCTCAACTCGGCGTTCGATGGGGGGGTTTGCACAGATGGGGCCCCGATCACTCTGTCCTCGGCTAATATCTGAGGGGCTCGCATGAAAAGCCTTCAAATTGCTCACATGGAACACAGGGTGAACTTTCATCCATGAGGGCGGCTTGATCTTGTATGAGTTATTTCCAACTTTGGCCACAATCGGTACTAGTCCTTCATACTTTCGCACCAATCGCCGATCTCTATTCCGTAAGAACCGCAATTGTTCTGGCATTAGCTTCACAAGCACTAGATCGCCAACTTTGAACTGCTGGTCCCTTCGGCCACGATCCGCCCACTTCTTCATATGTTTTGCTGACTTTCACTAGATAAGCCCGAGCAATCTCTGTATTTTGGCGCCATTCCTTTGAGAAATTAAAAGCTCGGGTACACTTTCCTTTGTATGACTCTATCTTTGGTGTGTGGAAGCTGACTCTTGACTGTCACAATTTCAAAGGGCTTTTATTAGTAGCGAGAACTCTTTTGTGAATTAAAACAAAGTTGTGCCACATCCAACAAAGAAGGCCAATTTTTTCCGGTTGGCTTCGGATAAAATGCCTTAAGTACTCTTCTAACAACCCATTAAAGCGCTCCGTCTCGCCCATCCGTCTGGGGATGATAACTTGATGACAAATTCAGTTTGGATCCCAACATCTTGAATAACTCTCCAGAAATTTCGGTGAATGACCATCCACATCACTAACGATATCTTGTGGGACACCCCAATACTTTACAACATGTTTAAAGACTAATCGATTTGTCTCCTCCGCCGAACAATATTTGGGGCGAGGGGATAAATGTAGCATATTTTGAGAACCGATCCACCACCACAATGGCAGCTCCAAGATCCCCAACCCGAGGCAAGTTCACTATGAAGTCGAGGTGAAATGCTCTCCCAAGGTCGTCTTTGGCATTGACAATGGCTCCAACAATCCCTGCAGTCTTTTGTCGATCCACTTTGTCTTGGTGGCAAATAAGGCAAGTCTTGGTATAGTCCATAATATCCTGTCGCATGTGCGGCCAATAATATCCTTGTTCCAATAGGGGCGAGTACGCCGCCAACCTTGGTGACTGCCGAGGAGTGTTATGGCATTCACGTAGTAGTTTCATCTAAGTTCTCCGCTCTCGGGACATACATACGCGGACCTTTCGTCATTAGGATCTCATTCTCTACCCAAAAGGTCTTTGATTGGCCACTTTCCACCATCCTCAATATTGCCATCATCTGCGGATCCTTTCCCATATTCTCCATTATGAGTTCCCGAATGTCATTCGTCACCCTACTAGCCGACATAGGAGCAATTAATCTAAGGGTTGCGGATCGGCCCTTCGACTCAACGCATCAGCTACGATTCTTCTTCCCGACTTTATGCTCAAAACTAAAATCAAACTCCGCTAAAGCGCTCTTGTCATCTTGCTTGCCTTGCCGATAGTTTTGGTTGTGTCAGGATATGACTAGCGGCCGTGTTGTCATTTTAACAACAAACTTTGAGCCCAACAAATAATGCCTCCAAGCCCCGAGACAATGGATCACAGCTAGGAGTTCCTTTTCCTGAGTCGCATATCTCGTCTCGGCACCACTCAACTTCCGACTCTCAAAGGCCACAGGGTGACCACCCTGCATGAGTACTCCCCCTATGGCAAAGTCAGATGCATCAGTTTCAACTTCCATTGGTTTCTCAATGTCTGGTAATACTAGGACTGGGTCGTTCATCACAACAGTTTTTATTTCCTCAAAAGCATCTTGACACTTTTTAGACCAGGCCCACTTCTCACCTTTCTTTAACAAATTGGTAAGTATAGCTGTCCTCCGAGAGTAGCCTTCGACAAACCGTCTATAATAGTTAGCTAATCCCAAGAATGATCTGAGCTCACTAACACTCTTTGGAGTCGGCCATTCTTGGATTGCCTTCACTTTTTCCTCATCCATTCGAACATGTCCCTGCCCAACGAGGTGTCCTAGGAACTTAATTTGAGTTTGGGCGAAAGCACATTTCTCCCTTTTAACAAATAGTTGATTATCTCTGAGTCTCTGCAACACTAACCGCAAATGGTTTTCATGATCTGTCAAAGAGGAACTATATACCATTATATCATCCAAGTATATCACCACAAACTTGTCCAGAAAATCATGGAACACTCGGTTCATCAGGTGCAAAAGGTTGCAGGCGCATTGGTTAGCCCAAATGGCATCACAAGAAACTCAAATGCCCCATATCGAGTAACACAAGTTGTCTTGGTTCATCTCCTCGCCACTCTTACGATGATACCCCGATCGAAGATCCAGCTTTGTAAAATATTTCGCGCCACTTAGCTGGTCGAACAAGTCCGCAACTAAGGGGATGGGATACTTGTTCGGACAGATCACTTTGTTCAGTGGCTCTATAGTCCACACACAATCTCGAGCTCCCATCATGTTTCTTCGGAACAACACGGGCGCCCCAAATGGCTTTTTTTAGACGGTCGAATAAACCCAGCTTTTAACAGATTCATCGAGTTGTTTCCTCAATTCAGCTAATTCGGGAGGGGACATACAGTGCGGGCATCTCGCAGAGGTTTGGCACCGGGACCAGTTCAATCTCATGATCCACCGTCCAGCCGAGGAGGGAGCCCGCCGGCAACCGATCCGGCATGACATTTTTATAGTCCTCCAACACTCTCAAAATCCCATTTGGTACCCCTTCAAAGGTTGACTCCCATGTAGGATAGGCAATATGACAAAAGAAGGTTCCCCTTCTTCACCCCTTTCTTAAATTGTATTGTCGACAACATCTTTCCGCTTCTTGGTAGAATGGTAATGGTACCATCCCCGGGCAATCCCTAGAAACAATAGGCAGCTCGCGGCAAGAGGGACGGGATGGCACGGGCTTTTATCATAAAATCCCACCCCAACACAACATCAAAATCGTCCATAGGGGAAACAAAGTGAGATCCACGCTTCCTCCCAAGACCCAAGCTTGGCCTTCACCCTCTTAACACTTCAACAAATTTCGTGGCAGCAGAATTAACTACTTTCATCTGTCCCACATCTCTAGTAATTGTTAAACCGCATCTCTTGACTTCCTCAGGTGAGATAAAAGTATTTGTTGCTCCCGTGTCAACAAGAGCCCTAGTCGCCTTCCCATTTATCACCAAGTCCACGTACATCAAGCCCTTTCCCGGTTTCTTTCTTTATGTTGTCCAATTGCGATTGTAATGCACTCGTAAAACGAATAGACCCAATCCTCGCCGATCGGTCTCACTATTCTCTGTAGGTGGGTTAGGGAGTGTGTCCCCAGCCGTAAAAGTTCCAAAGCACTCAATGCACCCCTGTGGGCACTCGGCCACGCGCGATGAGGCCCTTACACAAGAAGCATGCTAGGGGTAGCCTATTTGGCCCATTCCTCGGCGTAAAGCCACCATTCCCCCTATTCTCAGACAGGCTCCTTGTTTGGAAGTCCTCTCCGGCTCCCAAGTTATCGGCCTCTCCCCTCTAGCCATCTTACTCCCATTACCTGCATGGTTATTGCCCCCACTAGTTGGGGCCTTGCGTTTGTTTGAGCCATCATTGTAATCGTTAAGCCGCACGGCAGCGGCCATGGCAGCGACTACATCCTGCACTCGTTGTCTTTGAATCTCAGTTCTAGCCCATGGCTTTAGGCCCTCAAGGAAAGCAAACATCTTGTCTTTCTCCGACATGTCCTTAATATCCAGCATCAATGCAGCAAACTCTCTCACATAATCACGAATAGTCCCCGTATGGGTCAAATCCCTCAACTTCTTCCGAGCATTATACTCCACATTCTCCGGAAAGAAGGTAGATATAAATTCTTGTTTCAACTCGTCCCAACTTTTAATGGAACACACGCCATTTGTGAACTTGGACCTCCACCACAATTTGGCATCCCCTAACAAGTACATAGAAGCCATCGAGACCTTGTCTTCTTCTATAGAGGTGCGAGTAGCCCGAAAGTATTGTTCAATATCAAATAGGAAATTTTCAAGCTCTTTGGCATCCCTGTTCCCCCATACATCACTGAGGCTCGGGGACCCTATTCCTCTGGCCCCTTTCCATGGTCACTGAATTTCCCACAGCCACTTCAATCAAATTAATTTGAGCCTTAAGCTCCTCTATCTCAAACTTCAGAGTACTCATTGCCTCCTTTGTCTCATCAGTGAGGTGTTTCACCATGTGAGCCAACTCACGATGAGAAACTTCAATTGCTCGAACTCGTCACTTGGTCACCACATGAGCCCTCGGCCGCCACCGTGGCTTCTAGCTCCTCATACCCGCCGGGTCTATGGTCCTACCCTGTGAAGGCACTCTAGCGCCATGTTGCGCCCAAGTACCGCACTACCGGCACCTCAGTTCTCGGGACGGCTCTTGGCCCCGATTCTACGCGTAGTCACCATCCTGGGTTGACTCCCACCACACTAGTTCCTGCGATAGGGAAGAATAATAAGCACCACAATGCCTATTAATAACTCAAGACCATCAGTGCTTCAAGAGGAGTAAGCACCACCTGTGCTTTCCCACTCAAAAAAACCCTGCACCACCTTGTGCACAAGAAGCAAGAGAGCACCACTGCATCAAGAGGGAATAAGCACCACCGTGCTTTCCCAATAAAACTAGGCACCGCCGTGCACTAGCAACAAGAAAGCACCGCCGTGCTTGAATAAAAAAATTGAGCACCACTGTGCCACAATTAAAAAGCACCTTTGTGCTATTGATTACGCACCTCTGTGCTTTTCACCGCGATGAACAGCAACACCACCCGAAATTGAGTGCTACAACCTTGCTCGATACCACGTGTCACGGCCTTAGCCTTTAGTTCACTTTTCGGCCGCTAAGCCGTGCGGCACTTGAAAATGACTCTTCCCGATCAAGTCACCTTTTTCCCTCGATTGATCTTTACCAGTGGATCAGCCCAAACTCGCCAACCGTCCACCCCCTACGTATATATGCGAAAAAAACATAATAGAAATGACCCGAGTAAACATTCTATTGTTTGAAACGAGGACACTTTTTTCCTAACTAAAGAAATAATGCCAATTTTTCCGTTGGCCTCGATAAAATGCCTTATGCATCTTTTCTAATAACCTAATAAAGCGCTTCCTGTTCGCTCATCCGTCTGGGATGATAACTTGAGACAAATTCATGCTTTGGATCCCAACATCTGAATAACTCTTCCGCAATTTTCCAAAGTGCTGAACCTACCATCCTCGCTACCACCCATATCTTGTGGGACACCCCAAATACTTTACAACATGTTTAAAGACTAATCGAGCTGTTCCTCCGCCTCGAACAATATTCTTGGGGGCAAGGTGGATAAATGTAGCATATTTTGGAGAATCGATCCACCACCACAAATTGTACTTCCAAGATCCCCAAATCTTAGGCAAGTTCACTATGAAGTCGAGTGAAATGCTCTCCCAAGGTCGTGGTCGCACCGATAATGGCTCCAACAATCCTCGCCTTTTGTCGATCCACTTGTCTTCACGGGCAAATAAGGCAAGTCTTGTATAGTCCATACATCCTCGCACATGCGGGCCAATAATATCCTTGTCCCAACAGTGTGCTTATAGCCGCCAACCTGGGGACCCGCCTGTGGAGGCCATGGTATTCCGCGAGTAGCTTTGGGCCTGTTCTCCCGCTCCTGGATATATACGCGTGACCTTTCACACAGATCCCATCTCCCAAAAGGTCTTTGATTGGGCCGCCTCCACCATCCTCACATACACCATCCTGATCTCTTTCCTATTCTCCAGCCATGAGTTCTCACGGGCTCACACCCTACTAGCCGATATAGGAGCAATTAATCTGGTGGTCGCATCGTCTTCGACTCAACGCACGCCTACCGATTCTTCTTCCTACCTTTATGCTCAAAACTAAAATCAAATCACAAGTCATTCTTGTCATCTTCGGGCTTGCTCTACTTATAGTTTTGGTCAGGTCAGGATATGATCAGGGGCAACTGTGGTTGTCCGTTTTAACAACAAACTTTGAGCCCAACAAATAATGCCTCCAAGCCCGAGACAATGGATCACAAAGCTTGGGAGTTCCTTTTCTCGAGTCGCATATCTCGTCTCCCCGCACCACTCAACTTCCGACTTTTGAAAGTGCCACAGGCACTGCCCTACGAGTACTCCCCTGCTGCAAAGCCGATTATCAGCTTAACCTACTGGTTTCTCAAATGTCCTGTAATACTAGGGATCGGTCGCTCATCACAATGCTTTTGTATTTCCTCAAGATCTTTAGTTACCTTCCTTGTATCAGCCCACTTCTCACCTTTCTTTAACAAATTGGTAAGTATAGCTGCCCTCCGGCAGTAGCCTCTCACAAACTGTCTATAAGAAGTTAGCTAATCCTAAGAATGACTGAGCTTACTAATTCTTTGGAGCTCGCCATTCTTGGATTGCCTTCACTTTTCCCTCATCCATTCGAATGTCCCCGCCCAACGAGGTGTCCTAGGAACTTCTTAATTCGTGCCCTGGGGCGAAAGCACATTTCTCCCTTTAACAAATAGCTGATTATCTCTCAGCTCGCAACACTAACCGCAAAATGGTTTTCATGGATCTCACAAAGAGGAACTATATACCATTATATCATCCAAGTATATCACCACAAACTTGTCCAGTAATCATGGAACACTGCCTGAACAAAAAGTGCAAAAGGCCGTGCGCGCATTGCTAGCCCCAAATGGCATCACAAGAAACTCAACGCCCCAGCACGAGTAACACACGCTGTCTCTTGCCCATCTCCTCGGCCACTTACTCGATGACACCTGATCGAAGATCCAGCTTTGTAAAATATTTCGGGCACAACACTTAGAATGCTAACAAGTCCGCAAACTGGCAATGGGATACTTGTTCTATACTACTTTGTTCAGTGGCTCATAGTCCACACACACAATCCAAAAGTTCCCATCACAAGCCTCTTCCGGAACACTACGGCGCCCCAAATTCGCCAGATTGTCTAATAAACCTGGCTTTTAACAACAAATATCGAGCTGTTTCAATCTAATGCACTGAGGGAGCACAGACGGCATCTCGCAAGAGGGTTTGAAACGGGACCAGCCCACCCCAAGGATCCACCGCCCTGAGGGAGGGAGCCCTTCTGCAACCGATCCGGCACTTACATCTTTAGTAGTCCTCCAACACTCTCAAAATCCCATTTGGTACCCCTCATGTCGACCCTGTATGGTAATATGACAAAAGAAGGTCCTCTCTTCACTTCCCTTTCTCTTAAATCAGATTACCGACAAATATCTGCCCGCTCTGGTAGAATGGTAAATGTGTACCTTGATCCCCGGCAATCCCCTAGAAACAATAGGCGCCCGGCAAAGCAGGACGGGATGGCCTCGGCTTTTGTGTCATAAAATCCACTCCCAACACAACATCAAATCGGGGCCCACAGGGAAACAAAGTGAGATCCACGCCCCCTCCCAAGACCCAAGCTTGGCCTCTCACCTCTTAACACTTCCACAAATTTCGCGGCAAGGTAATTCAATCGCTTTCTCATCCGTCCCACATCTCTAGTAATTGTTAAACCGCACTTTGACTCTCAAAGTTTTGTATAGTGTATCTCCATGCTCCTGCCACCAAGAGCCCTAGTCGCCTTCCCATTTATCACCAAGTCCACGTATACCTCAAGCCTCTTTCCTGCTCTTTCATGCTGTCCAACTGCTATTGTAATGCACTGAATTCACTGCACTCAACTCGCCGCATCGGTCTCACTATTCTGAGTGCAAGGTGGAGGTCCCCAGCCGTAAAAGTTCCAAAGCACTCAATGCACTCCCTACGCTGGGCACTCAACACGCGACGAGGCCTCACATACAGCTTACATGCCAGGTAGCCTATTTGCCCATTCCCACAAGAAAGCCACCATTCCCTATTCTGACAAAGCCTCGGCTTCCAAAGTCCTCTCCGCCCCCCTGCCATCGCCTCCTCTAGCCATCTTACCCCATTACCTCGCATGGGTTATTGCCCCCACCAGTCGGGGCCTTGCGCTTTGTTCGAGCTTACATCAGACCGTTAAGCCACTTACAATGGGCTACGGCAAATGACTTCACATCCTCGTGACCATTGTTTTGAATCTCGCTTCAGCTTCATGGCTTTGGTGCCACTCATGAAAAAGAAATATCTTGCCTTTTCTCCCATAATCACGATATCCAAAGATCCAGGTAAACCTCTCACATAATCACGACTTCTTGGGCAATCCTCAACTTCTTCCGGAAAGACGTTACCGGAAAGAAAGGTGGCTATTAATTCTTGTTTCAACTCGTCAACTTTTAATGGAACACACGCCATTTGTGAACTTGGACCCCACCACATTTGGCATCCCGACAAGTACATAGCCATCGAGACCTTGTCTTTCTATGGTGAGGAGCTGAAACTGAAGATTGTTCAATATCAAAGTAAAAATTTTCAAGCTCTTGGCATCCCCTGCCTCTCATACCGTCAGGCCTGTGGACCCTATTCCTCCGCCCCTCTCCATGGTCACCGGGAATTTCCCACAACCACTTCAATCAAATTCACCTGAGCCTTAGTCTCCCCATCTCAAACTCGTGAAAGATCATTGCCTTTGTCTCATCGCCACCGCGGCTTCTAGCCCTCATACCTATCGGGTCTATGGTCCTGTTTCCCTTGTGCGCAGGCACTCTAGCCCCATGTTGCGCAAGTACCGCTACTCACGGGCACTTTCGCCTGGATCATTTGGCCCTCGATTCTTACGCGTAGTCACCATCCTTGTTGACTCCACCACACTAGTTCCCCAGACATGAAGAATAATAAGCACCACAATGCCTATTAATAACTCAAAGCACCATCAGTGTTTCAAGAGGAGTAAGCACCACCGTGCTTTCCCACTAAAAAAAAACTCGCACCACCACGGCACAAGAAGCAAGAGAGCACCACTGCATCAAGAGGAATAAGCACCACCGTAACTAAAGAAATAATTGAAAACAAAGACTCTTCTTCCTAAAACATTGATGTGCTTGAAAATGGGCATGGTAGAAGTGACTCGGTTGCCAGGGCCCCGAACTCGGTTGTAACACCATGTGAGGGGATGGCCACAACATCCTCCCCACCTAACTTGTCGACGCCCGTTGACCGAGCTGCAAGGAACTCCTCGATTTTCTCGCTTGAACGCCTTTAGGTCATGATCTCTCTCCCAACTTGTCTCTTGGCTCCGAGACCTTCCCACTTGACCGTGTACTCACGAGCATGTGCTTCTTCTTGGACACCGTAACAAACCTATCAGCAAGGATCTCTCAACTCGACGTTCGATGGGGGTTTGCATACGGATGGGGCCCCGATCACTCGTCCCGGCTAATATCCGAGGGGGCTCGCATGAAAAGCCTTCAAATTGCTCACATGGAACACAGGTGAACTTTCATCCATGAGGGCGGCTTGATCTTGTATGAGTTATTTCCAACTTTGGCCACAATCGGTACTAGTCCTTCATACTTTCGCACCAATCGCCGATCTCTATTCCGTAAGAACCGCAACTGTTTCGCCATTAGCTTCACAAGCACTAGATCGCCAACTTTGAATCTGCTGGTCCTTCGCCACGATCCGCCTACTTCTTCATATGTTTTTGACTTTCACTAGATAAGCCCGAGCAATCTCGTATTTTGGCGCCATTCCTTTGAGAAATTAAAAGCTCGGGTACACTTTCCTTTGTATGACTCTATCTTGGTGTGTGGAAGCCGCCATCGACTGTCACAATTTCAAAGGGGCTTTTATTAGTAGCGTAACTCTTTTGTGAATTAAAACAAAGTTGTGCCACATCCAACAAAGAAGGCCAATTTTTCGGTTGGCCTGGATAAAATGCCTTAAGTACTTTTCTAACAACCCATTAAAGCGCTCCGTCTCGCCCATCCGTGCTGGGATGATAACTTGATGACAAATTCAGTTTGGATCCCAACATCTTGAATAACTCTCTCAGAAATTTCGGTGGCCCACCATCCTCGTCACTAACGATATCTTGTGGGACACCCCAATACTTTACAACATGTTTAAAGACTAATCGAGCTGTCTCCTCCGCCGAACAATATTTAAAGCGGGATAAATGTAGCATATTTTGAGAACCGATCCACCACCACAATGGCAGCTCCAAGATCCCCAACCCGAGGCAAGTTCACTATGAAGTCGAGTGAAATGCTCTCCCAAGGTCGTCTTTGCACCGACAATGGCTCCAACAATCCTGCAGTCTTTTGTCGATCCACTTTGTCTGCTTTGGCAAATAAGGCAAGTCTTGGTATAGTCCATAATATCCCGTCGCGCATGCGCCAATAATATCCTTGTTCCAATAGGGCCGAGTACGCCGCCAACCTTGGTGACTCCGCCTGCGGAGTGTTATGGCATTCACGTAGTAGTTTCATCTAAGTTCTCCCGCCTCCGGGACATACATACGCGGACCTTTCGTCATTAGGATCTCATTCTCTACCCAAAAGGTCTTTGATTGGCCACTTTCCACCATCCTCAATATTGCCATCATCTGCGGATCCTTTCCCATATTCTCCATTATGAGTTCCCGAATGTCATTCGTCACCCTACTAGCCGACATAGGAGCAATTAATCTAAGGGTTGCCGATCGCCCTTCGACTCAACGCATCAGCCTACTCCGATTCTTCTTCCCACTTTATGCTCAAAACTAAAATCAAACTCCGCTAAGCGCTCTTGTCATCTTGCTTGCCTTGCCGATAGTTTTGGTTGTGTCGGGATATGACTAGCACCGTGTTGTCCGCTTTTAACAACAAACTTTGAGCCCAACAAATAATGCCTCCAAGCCCCGAGACAATGGATCACGGCTAGGAGTTCCTTTTTCCGAGTCGCATATCTCGTCTCGGCACCACTCAACTTCCGACTCTCAAAGGCCACGGGTGACCACCCCGCATGAGTACTCCCCCTATGGCAAAGTCGATGCATCGTTTCAACTTCCATTGGTTTCTCAATGTCCGTAATACTAGGATCGGGTCGTTCATCACAACAGTTTTTATTTCCTCAAAAGCATCTTGACACTTTTTAGACCAGCCCACTTCTCACCTTTCTTTAACAAATTGGTAAGTATAGCTCCTCCGAGAGTAGCCTTCGACAAACCGTCTATAATAGTTAGCTAATCCCAAGAATGATCCGAGCTCACTAACACTCTTTGAGTCGCCATTCTTGGATTGCCTTCACTTTTTCCTCATCCATTCGAACATGTCCTCGCCAACGAGGTGTCCTAGGAACTTAATTTGAGTTTGGCGAAAGCACATTTCTCCCTTTTAACAAATAGTTGATTATCTCTCGAGTCTCTCGCAACACTAACCGCAAATGGTTTTCATGATCTGTCAAAGAGGAACTATATACCATTATATCATCCAAGTATATCACCACAAACTTATCCGAAAATCATGGAACACTCGGTTCATCGTGGTGCAAAAGGTTGCAGCGCATTGGTTAGCCCAAATGGCATCACAAGAAACTCAAATGCCCCATATCGAGTAACACAAGTTGTCTTCGGTTCATCTCCCTCGCCACTCTTACTGATGATACCCCGATCAAGATCCAGCTTTGTAAAATATTTCGCGCCACTTAGCTGGTCGAACAAGTCCGCAACTAAGGGGATGGGATACTTGTTCGGACAGTCACTTTGTTCGTGGCTCTATAGTCCACACACAATCTCTCAGCTCCCATCATGTTTCTTCCGGAACACACACGGCGCCCCAAATGGCGCTTTTAGGCGGTCGAATAAACCCCGCCTTTTAACAGTTCATCGAGTTGTTTCCTCAATTCAGCCTAATTTCGGAGGGGGACATACGATGTACGGGCATCTCGCAGAGGTTTGGCACCGGGACCAGTTCAATCTCATGATCCACCGTCCTTCGAGGAGAGAGGAGCCCTTCCGCAATCGATCCGCATGACATTTTTATAGTCCTCCAACACTCTCAAAATCCCATTTGGTACCCCCTTCAAAGGTTGACTCCCATGTAGGATAGGCAATATGACAAAAGAAGGTTCCCCCTTCTTCACCCCTTTCTTAAATTGTATTGTCGACAACATCTTTCCGCTTCTTGGTAGAATGGTAGCGGGTACCATCCCCGGGCAATCCCCTAGAAACAATAGGCAGCTCGCAGTTAGGACGGGATGGCCGGGCTTTTATCATAAAATCCGGTCCCAACACAACATCAAAATCGTCCATAGGGAAAAAAGTGAGATCCACGCTTCCCTCCCAAGACCCAAGCTTGGCCTTCACCCTCTTAACACTTCAACAAATTTTGGCGGCAGCAGTAATTAACTACTTTCATCGTCCCACATCTCTAGTAATTGTTAAACCGCATCTCTTGACTTCCTCGGGTGAGATAAAAGTATTTGTTGCTCCCGTGTCAACAAGAGCCCTAGTCGCCTTCCCATTTATCACCAAGTCCACGTACATCAAGCCCTTTCCTGTTCTTTCTTTATGTTGTCCAATTGCGATTGTAATGCACTCGTAAAACGAATAGACCAATCCCGCCAGATCGGTCTCACTATTCTCTGTAGGTGGGTTGGGGAGTGTGTCCTCAGCCGTAAAAGTTCCAAAGCACTCAATGCACCCCTATGTGGGCACTCACCACGCTGATGAGGCCCTTACACAAGAAGCATGCTAGGGGTAGCCTATTTGGCCCATTCCTCGGCGTAAAGCCACCATTCCCCCTATTCTCGCACAGCTCCTTGTTTGGAAGTCCTCTCCCGCTCCCCTGTTATCGGCCCTCCCCTCTAGCCATCTTACTCCCATTACCTGCATGGTTATTGCCCCCACTAGTTGGGGCCTTGCGCTTGTTTGAGCCATCATTGTGTCCGCACCGGCGGCGGCCATGGCAGCGACTACATCCCGCACTCGTTGTCTTTGAATCTCGTTCTAGCCCATGGCTTTAGGCCCTCAAGGAAAGCAAACATCTTGTCTTTCTCCGACATGTCCTTAATATCCAAAGATCAATGCAGCAAACTCTCTCACATAATCACGAATAGTCCCAGATGGGTCAAATCCCTCAACTTCTTCCGAGCATTATACTCCACATTCTCCAGGAAAGAAGGTAGATATAAATTCTTGTTTCAACTCGTCCCAACTTTTAATGGAACACACGCCATTTGTGAACTTGGACCTCCACCACAATTTGGCATCCCCTAACAAGTACATAGAAGCCATCGAGACCTTGTCTTCTTCTATAGAGGTGCGTAGTAGTCCGAAAGTATTGTTCAATATCAAATAGGAAATTTTCAAGCTCTTTGGCATCCCTGTTCCTCATATATACCGAGGCTCTGGGGACCCTATTCCTCTGGCCCCTTTCCATGGTCTTGAATTTCCCACACCCACTTCAATCAAATTAATTTGAGCCTTAAGCTCCTCTATCTCAAACTTGAGTACTCATTGCCTCCTTTGTCTCATCGGTGAGGTGTTTCACCATGTGAGCCAACTCACGATGAGAAACTTCAATTGCTCGAACTCGTTCACCGGGTCACCACATGAGCCCTCGGGCCGCCACCGCGGCTTCTAGCTCCTCATACCGCCGGGGTCTATGGTCCTACCCCTTGTGAAGGCACTCTAGCGCCATGTTGCGCCGGCACCGCACTGCACCGGGCACCTCGTTCTCGGGACGGCTCTTGGCCCTCGATTCTTACGCGTAGTCACCATCCTGGGTTGACTCCCACCACACTAGTTCTGCGATAGGAAGAATAATAAGCACCACAATGCCTATTAATAACTCAAAGACCATCTTTGTGCTTCAAGAGTGAGTAAGCACCACCGTGCTTTCCCACTCAAAAAAACTCGGCACCACTGTGCACAAGAAGCAAGAGAGCACCTTTGTGCATCAAGAGGAATAAGCACCACCGTGCTTTCCCAATAAAACTAGGCACCGCTGTGCACTAGCAACAAGAAAGCACCGCTGTGCTTGAATAAAAAAATTGAGCACCACTGTGCCACAATTAAAAAGCACCTTTGTGCTATTGATTACGCACCTCTGTGCTTTTCACCGCGATGAACAGGCAACACCACCCGAAATTGAGTGCTACAACCTTGCTCTGATACCACGTGTCACGGCCTTAGCCTTTAGTTCACTCGGTCGCTAAGCCGTGCGGCACTTGAAAATGACTCTTCCCGATCAAGTCAGCCTTTTTCCCTCGATTGATCTTTACCAGTGGATCAGCCCAAACTCTGCCAACTGTCCACCCCCTACATATATGCGAAAAAAACATAATAGAAATGACCCGAGTAAACATTCTATTGTTTGAAACGAGGACACTTTTTCCTAACTAAAGAAATAATTGAAAACAAAGACTCTTCTTCCTAAAACATTGATGTGCTTGAAAATGGGCATGGTAGAAGTGACTCGGTTGTGGCCCCGGAACTCGGTTGTAACACCATGTGAGGGGATGGCCACAACACAAAGCTCTCGCATGGCCTCTAGATATCTGGAACTGCTCGATCATGCCAAAATGTGCCATAAGAAGCCAAACATGAGTCAGGAGCTCTCCGCCTCGTCTCAGCTGATGAGCATGTTGCCTCCCTCTACACTGAGTTGCAGCAAACGTTAGCATCTCCAACCACATATCTCTTATGAACTCCCATCTAACCTCATCACTTATTTTCTCTCTAATGCCGATGCCAGTCTGCACCCGTCGAATAACACCGATTTGCTTCTGTCTCCTTTCACTTTGATGGGATGAACATGAGTTCTCACTTGGCACAACATCTTACAAGCTTCGTTTCTCAACCTTTTCGCTGTCTCAGAAGACTCTTTCTTGTTCTTGGAAGTGGACAGTCGTTCTTCGAAAAGCTTCTCTGCTTCGGCACGGGTGTCTCGGAGCCTGATAAGCCCTATTCCTACTGGCAACATTGTAGGATACACAGCCAGGAGATACAGCATGTATCTTGAGATGCGTAGGCTCGTTGTGAGGTTTGTTTCGAGCGATTCGTCTACGTTTCCCTCTTTGTAGTAGCAGAGCTCTGTAGCAATGTGCCAGATGAGGATGCTTTGGTCGAATTCACAGATAACGCTCCACTGAAGGTTAAGCTCAATATGCTGTTTATACTTTTCAATTATGTTGTTTCCTCTTTGGCTGCACACGTCTCTGAGATTAGTATGAGTTCCCTTTTTTCCCTCCAACTGATCAAATTTCAATTTGACATGCTCGAAAATCAGCTTCTCTAAACCCTCTTTAAATCTTTTTTCAGATTTATAACGGTGCTTTTCCAGCAGTCTAAGGCCAGGTTTCTCATTCAGGCGGAGGCTTAGCAGGTTGTACTGCGCCATAACTCTGGACCATCTCGGTAGTTTAACCAGTTCCATACGACCGATGAGTTGTGAAATTTGAGATTGTAATCAACCAACGCTCGGTCTGGTCTGAGAAAAGTAGCGCGAATGCTGCATATATCTCTAGGAATATTGCTCCCACAAGCAGCATGAAAGTTATAACAACATCAACCGTTTTATACTTCCCCAAGTCATCAAAAGAGAAGATTACCAGCACGATACAGGTGGAGGAGAACGTGACGAGGCGGCGAACCATACCCCAACCGGTGTAAATCACTGATGCCTTGGTGTAGAGCAGATCATAAATGAATCCTAGTTCAATCGCTATTACATCGAACGCATCTTTAGGAGAGATGTTCTTGAACAACGACTGGCTTTTCTCCTGTTCTTGATAGCTTAAAATGAGATCAGCAAAGAGACGCTTGAAGGTCCAAAACATAGCATACGCTTTAATCAGGTTCCCTTGAGAACTGTCATCTGAAATCGCAGTTCTATTTGGTTCCTCCTCAACTTCTTTCACCTCTACTATCTCTACAAAGAACCCCTCGGCGTGCCTCAAGCTGTATTCGTCCATCAGCTTTGCGTAATTCGGACCATGGTCTGGAGGAGTCAGCATCGAATCTTGGAGTTCACCACCGCTAGCTTTCCAAAGCGCCCATGTCTCTCTCCATACTTGATGCATCCAACAACAATCATCGGAATATCCAGATACGATATACGGGAACCGGTCCAAGCCATGAAGAAAATGTAGACCGTAACCACGTTTTGGACGAGCAATCCGAAAAGGTGCCTCAAGTACAACTCATTGTCTTCCAAGGAATAGGCTGTGATTGTATCAGGGCCACCCAAGTGCAGCAGGAAGAAGGGCGCCCAGAGGGCAGTAAGTTCATTATCCTTTTCAAGTTTACCTCCATCGTTATATATATCACCTAGATCATTCGACAAAATGCCGAGGGCGATTGTTGCTATCGAATCGGCCTTCAAATAAGCAGACCAAACAACAATTCTGATCCATATACCAGGAATGTGCCTTCTGCGTTTCCCCAAGACGATGGGAAGTATTTGAATGAGGAGGCTGATTATTGCCATTGCTCGCAGCTCCAGTTCCTTCCACAACTTCCTTAAAGATGGAGGGAATACCTCCATCACCCTTCTCTTCTTCATCAAAATTAACCCACTAAGAACTGGAAATTGTAGACATGAAAAACACCATCTGATTACAAGCTTCTTGAAGCAGCTACATAGAAATAGAACTGGGAAAAACAAAAGGAAATGAATGACTGAATATATGTAGAAGGCAGAGAGTAGTTTACCTGTAGGAATCATCGGAAATATTGCTCGAGAGAACCTCAGCTGCAGTTTCTTTTTTGGGGCTAAAACAGCTTTGCTTTTGAGTCTTGAGTTTAGACTTTGGTGTTACCCTGTTAAACTACGAGACCCATCTCTGGAAAATGGCCAATAGCCATAGTACTTGTTGGCATTTTTGCAAGTCAACTTAAGTCTACGGGGAACTGAATTAAAAGATAAGTATCCAATAATGTAAGATATTTTGGCAAAAGAAAAAATCGGGCCGGATCTGTTGAACCGAGAATTGGTGTCGAATAGGTTAAATTAGTGAGGGTAAATTACAATGGTAGTCACTAAACTTTTAACATGCTTTTAATTTGGTCACTAAAATTGAAAAAAATTCATTACAATCTCTAAACTTTTAACTCGCTCTTAGTATGTTCATTTTCGTTAAGAAATATTGACGTGACATGTTCAAATCTTATTTCCAAAAAGAACCGTAATTTTCCAAATTTACATCCCACTAAGGCCAAAAAAGTATTTTGGTTTCAAGTTTATCTAACGGTCATCAGTCAATCACAGTCGTGGAAAGGATTCGTTTGACCAAAAAATTAATATATTTTGGTTTCAAGTTTATCTAACGGTTAATGATGGCAGATCAAAAAAATGTAAATTTTAGTTTTGGTTGAAATTTTTAGTTATAATTCACTAATGTTAACCGTCGGATCAACTTGAAATCAAACATATTAATCTTCCGACAAATAGATCTTTTCTATTGTTGGAATTGACGGATGACTGGTTCGTTGATCGAAATTTTGGCCTTGTGGATGATAATTAGACTTGTCTAATTACGAATTTCTTACCAACTCATGCTTTATTAGCCTCCAATACACTCCTTAGGATGCTCTGTAATCTGTATGTATGAAATTATCTTAGGGATAAACCCTCACAGAAAAATATGAAACCAAAATAAATCATTAGAGATACTGAAAAAGATGAACTATTTTAGGCTTACTAGCCCTTATATCGAATTTGATTCCACTTGAGAAAGATATTTAGCAATCAACTAGTTACACAGAACACAAATTAGCAACATTAAAGACTAAACTGTGGCACTCGCACAAACAATGTGAGTTACGGTGTCGCATATTGGACAGGCGTAAAACCATTGCTCTGGGTTTACTTCCTTCTTACAAACTTGACAATAGCACTTCTCCAAATAATTCTGGTCGACGGCATCGTAGACAAGTCTCAGAGTATGCTTATCGTGCTCGCTAGAAGCCGCGCGCGGCAACAAGACGCAACCGACGTGCAAATTGATGTTGCAGTCGTAGCATCTGTAGCTAATGGACTTGCCGAATTCACCGCAGCCGTAACATCCATACTCATAGTTAATAGAAACGGGTATGATGATGAGATTAAGTGGATGTGCATGAGATTCATGGTTGAAGACAATCGGCAAGAACCCTTCTTTCAATTTCATGTTGGTTTGAAAGAGGCAATCGTGACAATCTCGGGAGAAGCCTTTGCCTTCTTTTTCGCATATGTTGCAATTATGTCTCTGCTTTTCTGGAAAACCATACCCCTTGGGGTTCTTTGCTTTGAGATAGTCGGGCACGAGCTCTAAATTGCCTGGAACTTCAGCGCAGGATTTATGGAAGATGTACTCATCACAATCAAGACAGTGATAACAGAGACTCTTAATGGATTGTCGGCAGCGTTTGCAGTTCCGATCTTCGGTCTTTGGCTTGTCAGACAAGACCAGAGCATATAAGTGTCGGTGAATGCTTTCTGTTACTTTTTTACGAGGTTTTAGAGAAAGGGTTTTCACTGGTTTACCTTTTGGGACATTAGGCTTCGCAGCCTTGGGTTGCGAGGCAGCAGCTAGACCGGGTAGATGTTGTGAAACGAATTCTTCGACATGAAACGGCTCGGTGGTGTCGACCGTGAGCTTACGGCCTCCGGCTCCGACGTCATAATCGTCGATCTCATCCGGGGGTCGACACTGAATCAATATGAAGTCAGCGCCTTGAGAATTTGCGAGCTGATTCAATTGATCGAGATGGGTGGGGTCGGAGAGGACCGAGTTGATGATAACCCCATGATTCAACGTGAGCTGAGTGGAAGCAATCTGATGCAAGATTTTGAAAGATAAATGGGTAAGGTCATTTTGGGATGCCGCCGGCGGCGGGGTTGGACAGAGGTGGATGGAAAGGAGCCTTCAAGGGAGCATCATTGATTACCTGATGAACTAATAGATCTTAAAATTAACTAGTATTTTTTTAACATTTCATATCATTAATGTAACATAAATTAATGTCTCAATAATCAAATTGTATTAATTGATAATGTAAATAATTGGCTTAAATGAAAAATAAGTCTCCAAATTATACCTCTTTTGAACTTTAGGTGCCTAAAATTTTTTTAAATAGGTGTCTAAAGTTTTAAAAGTTATAATTTTACGTGATTGGTAATTAACTGTCGTTAAAAAATCGTTAACCGATCAAAACATGACACATGACATGTTTATTTTATTTTTTTCAAAATAAAAATTTTAAAAATTACACCAAAAATTTAATTTTTCAAAAATTTCAAATTTTTACAAAGCACTCCTAAAATTACTAAATTTTCTCAAACTCAAACCCCCAAACCAGCGCCACTTCTGCCACCGATCGCCTCCCCTAAGCATACATCTTTGGTCGCCAGACCTAGCATGTTGTTTTTCCCCATCACAATGTCACCGCAAATAATGAACGAGGTGACAGTCGAACGTCGACCACAAAATTGACGTTCGGCTACCATGTCGTTCGTCATTTCTGACGACGTTGTGATGAGAGAAACGACCGGCTAGGTTCGGCGACCAAAGGGGTATGCTCAAAGGCGGTGGAAGCGGCGGTGATTTGGGGGTTTGGGTTTGAGAAAAATTTTAGGGATTTTGGGACTCTTTTATAAAATTTGAAAATATTTGAGATTTTCAAAAAAAAATTAAAAAATTAGTTTTTTCTTAAAATTTTACAAATCAAATTATTGTCACATGCCTAGAATTAATTGGTTAACGAATTTTTTAACTATCAAGCACCTAAAACTATAACAATATAAATTTTAAACACGTATTTTTAATAAAAAATACTTTAAGTACTTAAAGTTCAAAAAAATATAATTTAAATACTTTTCTTTTATTTAAGCCATAATTAATATATAACTTTGAAAATTGAATGATCTAAACCAAAGAAAACTAAACATGGCTGATATGGTAGTTTATCCAATCTTTTCTTTTAAATAATCAGGCTGCTTTTATTAAATCAAGGAGAGGGTACAAACAGAGTCATAAAAGCATGCGGGAAACAACTTGAACAAAAATCTTTTTTTTTCCTGTCTAAATCCTAAATCTTATAATTTAAATATCAAAAACTTAAGTGTTAAATTCTAACCTTAATTTTTAGGTTCTAAATTCTAAACCTTACACCATATATTTTTATTTTAAACTTTAATTTTAATTATAAACTTATTTTTTTAATATAAAAATATAAATAAAAATACTAAAAAAATTGTTCAAATCAAAACCCATCCAAAAGGCCATAAAGCAATCAGATCTACCCTCTGTTAAATACAACAAAATAAAAAGAAAAAAATCAGACACTGAACTCTGTCTCTTTCCTCTGGAACGTTAAGAAGCAGCCAAAAAAAAAAAAAGACAGCTAGCATATGTTGCAGGAAACATAAAAGCTTGAGACTTTAAGTCAGTTGCAGGAAACAAAAAAGCTTGAGACTTTAAGTCAGTTGCAGGAAACATAAAAGCAAGTGTGTAAGATTAGACTTTAATTTCCCAAATATTTTATAATTTTAAAATATTTATTTATATATTAATAATCTTTAGAACAGATAATTAAAACTCTTAATTGACATTTTTTAAGTCGTAGGTTTAAGACTTAGTAGGAGTAAAATTTTTCTTCTCCTCATTTTAGGTAAAAATTGTTCAAAAAATACTTATTTATATGATACATAAAATAAATAATTTTTTTAAATTGTCTAAATGCAATTTATAAAATAGTATCTATTCATACATATTTTTAATAATTTGACAATGTGCATATATCTCGTAAATAGAACAATTTAAACTCGTATCTCTTAAAATAAATATCATTCAATTTTCTACTGAAATATTTTTTGGGCTTTTAAAATAAATAATTTTATGTTAGCATAATATATATGAATTATCACAGGTATTGCACTTTAAAACCGTTAAAACTTGACATTTTAGTCAATGTCTTGTTTTAAATAAAGTAATTTAACTCTTTCTTTAAAGATTTAAGACAATTTAATTCAAAAAAAAAAATAAAGATCAATTTGATAATGATCTTGTTTGGCAATTAGCGAATAATTGATAGCATATTACATTAGCAACTAACAAATTACATTAGTTGATTTGACTAGTAAATTGTGTTAGCTTATTGTATAAAAGTGTTTGGTAAAATTAACTGGTAACTGATAGTTGTTTGATTATTTAAACAAACAAAATGACATATAAGGATATAATTATATTTTATACTTGATTGAATAGTTTATTAGTTATTAATATTTTGTATCTATTAATATTAATTAGATTATAAAAATAATTTTTTAATATAACATTTACTAAACATATTTGAAAGATCTATATATTACTTTATTATTTATATAATTACTTTTAATACAATTTGATTAATTATTAAATTTAAATACAAATATAAATGTGTGAGAATAAATAAAAATAAAAAGTATTAGTTTACAAAAATCACAATATAAGTACGTAAGGCTGAAGAATTAAACTAAAAAATGTTAAATTTAGGTTATTTAGAGATTTTTTATAATTATTAAGGGTAAAAAAATCTTTATAATTCTGATGTCAAAACATCTAATTTCAAAAAGTTCATATTAGCCGCTTTTTCAAAATTAAAGATTTTAACTTAATCCGCTATTTCAATTCGCTATTCACCAAACATCTAAATTAGTGGATTTAACTGGCAAAACTTTTAATTTTAGCTCAAACCTCTAACTTTAACAAATTAACCCAATGACAAATTTTAACAAAACAATTTGATGGAAATACATAAAATTTACGAAAATTTAAAAAGCATAAACTATAGTTTCAAAATTTTTGAGAAATTAGAATATGGTCTCTAAAACTAAAAATAATTAATTTACCCCTTCAAGATTTTAAAAGTTTATATTAAGTTTCAAATTTTAAATATTTTTAATCAAGTTTTTCTCATAATTTTTAAAATTTTTTATTAAATCTCTCAAATTTGTTAATAATTTTAGTTAAACCCTTAAAATTTTTAAAAATTTAATTTAAGCCTCCAAAATTTTTAAAATTTTAAATTGACCTCCCAAACTTATACCCAAGTTTTGCCACTGCCGCCCAAAAACAACTAGCAGTTTGTGTGTAAAAATTAGACTTTAATTTCCCAAATATCGCCGTTTCAAATAAATATATATCACCTTTCTTCAATTTTTTTTTACCGAAATAGCTTCGATTCGTGCCACATAGAACAAAGTTGTATCTCGACACTAGCCTACAAGCAACGCGTACAACGAAATACATCTTTGCATTACGTGACACTTGACATGAGATTTTGCAATAAGGGATTATGATGAAAAAAATATTGTGCCCAAAAAGACATTATACGAACTTTGTTCAGAAAAGAATAAGTGAACGATACTTGTCAGGGCACGTATAAGTATGGATATTTAAATTCTTTTAAGTGTTTAAATATAGTCTTTTAAACATTAACTTATTGACTGATTGAAGACAGTTTATACATGCATCACTATTGTCATCTAGCTTTTGCTCATGCTAACGCGTGTCTTTGACATGTATCGTCAGTGCTTCTTCTTTTTTTAAAAAGTTTGTATAATTTCACTTTTTGCTTCGTTGTTTTTTTTTTATTTTGGTCATTGACAATGCAGAGTTGATCGTGTTTGACTCAAAGCTCAGAAAATATATGCTTCGCCAGTCGTTCTTTTCTTTAATCGTGTCATATAAACAAAAGTGCATCTATTCATATGTGTCTTCCCGAGTTTAAGTGAATAACATCAAAACCTCAAATGATTGGGTTTGATTCCCTTTTCAGCAAAATATTTGTCTCAATTTTGATTAACCAATAAGATGGGGAGGGAGAGAGAATATTAGAGATTAAATTTTATTTTTTTAATAACATATGTATAGTTTAGATACTAAAGTGAGAAAATGTTTAATTTAGAGGTCAAATTGTGCATTAAAGCTTATGTTTTTAATAAAAAGAAAGATATAATAATAATTTTAGGCCACAACACTTACCATATTGTCATTTTGACCATTTTGACCCTTATTTTTTTTAATCTAAATTTGACCAAAAGATTTCAAAAATAGTTAAATTTGGCCCTCAAATTCTTTATGAGAGTTGAGTCACTATCTTTTAAAAAAAATACCGACTAAAACATTAATTTTTAACATTGTTGACATAGAATCTCACACGACCGCCAATATATACTTTATTCATTTTTTTTCAAAATTTTGATTTTTTTATAATTTTAAAATATTTATTGACATAAAATATAAGATAAATGGTTCTATGTTAGTATGAAGTATGTGTAGATTATCACCGATCTTGCAATTCAGAACCATATTTTAGTCAATATTTTCGTTTAAAAAAAGCATTTTGACTTTTTTTTTTTGAAAGATTGAAGTCAATTTAACTAAAAAAATAAGGGTCGATTTGATAAAAGGACTATAAATATTAAGAATAGAAATCATCTGTCCCTTTTTCACATTTCTATTTATGCCTTCACCCTAAAATATGGAGTAATGATTAGGATTAGGGTTAATGTTTAGGGTTTAGGAAATCGGGTGTATGATACATTTTTTTAGGGTGGAGGGTTTAGGATTTAGAATGAGATTAAGGCATAAAATTTAATTTTTTTAGTATTGGACATGGAAATGATAAGGACTTAATTTGCGGGATCTTAAATTGATGGAATGGCAAATCTTAGCAAAACAATTTATAAAATTACAAAAAATTAAAAGTTTAAACTATTTTTTAAAAAAAAAATGAGAGTTAATGAGATATTTTTTAAAAAAATAAAAGTAAACTTAAATAAAAATATTCAGGAAAACTAAAATTTATTGAAATTTTTAAAAATTGTGAAGGGATGAAATTAAAACTTTTTTAAAAAATGGTAAAAAGGTCAAAAGTAGCTCTCTCTGCATTTGATCTTTTGGTCACTTTAGCCCTATTCTTTTTTTGTGTGCAAACAACCACCTAAAGTATCATTTTCATTCAAATTTCACCCTCGTTGGATGGAAAGAATTAGTCAACTAACGGTCAATACCTGAGACTGACGTGGCATGTCTGCATGGCATCGGAAGATGATATGGCGATGCCACATGGCACTTTGCTAACATGACATTTTAAAAAAATTAAATATTTTTTATAAAATATATTTTAAAAAATATTTTAACCAATCGGATGATGCCTCGTGGCACTTTGCTGTCGTGACATCATCCGATTGGTTAATAATATTTTTAAAATAATTTTAGAAAAATAAAGATTATATATATATATATATATTAAAAAAATAAAATATCCAAAATTTTCAAATATTTCCAAAATAGTCCCCAAATCCCTAAACCCCCAAATTCAACCACTCCCATCGGGCGTTGGCCGCTTTGTCGACGATGAAATAAAGCGCTCTCCCCTCGCCGAAGCGACCCACATGCCTTTCGTCGTCTATTTTGCCGTCGTTCATCATGAATCGTTCAAATGAACCATTTTGACGATTTCACTTTTGTCCGACGTTTCGCACGGCTTCAGTCGATTTTCGGCAATAGAATAGTGAGATAAATGATCGTGATGGTTCGTCGAACGATGTGGTAGACGGCGACAAAATCAACTCAAATCGGGATTTAGGTTTATGGAGTTAGAGATTTGAAAATTTTGGGGTTATTTTGTGAAATATGAAAATTTTGGGCTATTTTTAATAAATAATTTTTTAAAAATATATATTTTTAACCAATCAAACGATGCCACATCAGCAAAGTGCCACATGACATCATCTGGTTGCTGAAAATATATAAAAAAATATTTTTATTTTTTAGACAAATAGGATGCCACATTAGCAAAATGCCATGTGGCATTGCCACGTCATCTCCCTATGCCATGCAGACATGCCACATCAGTCTCAGGAGTTGACCGTTAGTTGACTAACGGTTTTTATCCAACGACAGTGAAAATTAAACGAAAATAAAATATTAGGTGATTATTTGCACAAAAAATAGGGCTAAAATGACCAAAAATTCAAACATTGAGGGTTACTTTTTGAACTTTTGCCCTAAAAAATTAAAGGGTCAAGTACTAAATTTTAAAAATTTTGAAACAGGCTGGCCCATTACCGACCGCCTTTGAATGGACGTTGCCCTGTCTATATTTTATAATTGATTTTTAATGTCTTCTAAATTTGGACCACAACAACTCCATCCAATTCATGGTATAGTCATTAATTTGTTTGTTTTAATTCAATAATTTCGCAAGTGGGAATGTGAAAATGTGATGAAGTTTAGATTCTCTCTCTATATAAAGCCTTTTTTTCTTAGTTCACCTAATTATGTATTTTATAAAAAATTATAATAATTAAATATATTAATACAAAATTGAGAAAGCGCATTTGGTTGGTTGACCAAACTGTTCTTTTTGTTTTATCATATTTTCCTAAGTCATTGGTTCTAGACTCACTAAGAACATTCCTTCCTTCCCTTTGACTATAGGTAGGATTATGATTAGATTTATGATTTATTAAAAAATATATTAATACAAAATTGTAAAAAGTTACTTTTTAATTTTTATTGAGAGATCAATTTGCATATTTTTAAACTGTCAGGGACCCCAAATATTATTTACAGAAATTTGTAATATGTTTTACTGGACTTGAACTCAAAAAGTCAAATAACTCGAATAACTTGATCCAATCTTGGTCTTCACATTCCTTACACTTCCCCATATACTTGATGCTTCAGAGTTCACAGCTTTTATTCGCCCCACATCCTTGGTCATAGTCAGATTGCACCTTTCCGCTTCCTCTGGAGAAATGAGTGAGTCAGTTGCTCATGTGTCTACCAAGGCCTTTGTGACTTTCTCATTCAAAACCATGTTCACATACATCAAGCCTCTACTTGGTTCTGTCTTAGCCTTGGCTTGTTCTGTTTGCATAGAATATAGGAAACGGATATAACCCATTCTAGCTGGTTCATCCCTCTTGTCATCCGAATGGTGGCCAACCTGGTCCGAACCTTTTAGAGTAGTTCTCAGCGCCGATAGTGCACTCCTCTGTGGACATTCTGCCAGTCGGTGAGGACCCTGACAAAGAAAGCAACGTAGCTCTCGCCTAGAGGAATCTTTATTTTGTCCTCTATCTCTTCCCCAAGTTGAAGGTTTCTCTACTCGTGCCACTTTGTAACTTGCTATCCCACTGCCATTGTCGTTACCATGGCCAATGCCATTACTAGTACCTTTGCCATTGACATTATCATTCCCTCCGTTGTTACCGTTTCCATCGCTCCGACTACTGCCATCACCATTTGCGGGTGTACCCTTACGCTTTGTGGAACCTTCACTGTAATCACTAAGTCGTTCGACAGCAGCCATCGCCTCAGCCACATTTTGTGGTCTTTGTGTCTGGAGCTCTGTTCTCGCCCACAATTTGAGTCCTTCTAGAAAGTAGAACATTTTGTCCTGTTTGGCCATATCCTTGATGTCTAACATTAACGCGGCAAACTCTCTCACATACTCACGTACTGCCCCTGTGTGTGAGAGATCTTTCAACTTCTTCCGTGCATTATACTTCACATTCTCTGGGAGGAATGCATTCTTCAATTCCTTCTTCATCTCCTCCCAAGTCTTGACGGAGCACATATTGCCATCAAACTTGGACCGCTGCCACAACTTTGCATCCCCTGTCAAATACATCGAGGCAGTGGAAACCTTGTCCTCATCTGATGTCGTATGCACTACTCGAAAGTATTGTTCAATGTCAAATAAGAAATTCTCAAGTTCTTTGGCATCTCTGTTCCCTTTAAAGCGTCGGGGATCTGGGATCTTGGCCCTTTGGCCCCTGTCACCTGCAGTTGAATTGCCTACAGCCACTTGGACTAGGTTGATGAGACATCTGAGTTCAGCCAACTCATTCTTAAGGTCACTCGTAGCTTCTTTTGCTTCATTATTGAGTTCTTTATGGCATCCTTGATTCTCGTTGGGCTTCCTCAATTTCCCTAACACGATCGCTCGTGACCATATGAGCTCTCATGGCAGCTCTCGCAGCTTCCACTCTTCAAATTTAGCAGATTAATCGACCTATTGCTTCGACTTTTAGCCATTTCGAAAAGTAAGTATGCACCGTTGTATCCTGCAAACACAGCCAAGCACCATTGTGCCAAGAAAAAAAAAATAATTGTCAGATTCCCAATGATCAAGTTAGGCACTATTGTGCCACAAAACCAACAACACTATTTTTTTCAACACAACAAGAGCCTCTGCGCTAAACATAAATGAGCACCATATTGGGTTACTTCCCGAGCGACATCATGCTAGGATAATCATTTTTGATTAACGACAGGCACATCTGTGCACTGATTTCAATATGATCACCAGGCATGAATCATCGATTTACAAGTAGTCAGCTTCTCAATACTAAAGTAACCATAGTGATTAACGCCAGACACCTCTTGTGTACTGATTTCACTATGACAACCCAGCTAAGACTCCAAGACATATTGAGTGCCTCTACACCCAAACAACCATAGTGCGTAACGTCAATCACCTCTGTGAATTGATGACACTATGTTGAACTCGTTGGCACCTTTGTGCGATAAATAATAAGAAATAAGTGTCTCTTGCACTGAAACAACCATAGTAGTTAGTGTTAGTCACCTCTTGTGTACTGATCCCACCAGGTCCAACCCGTTAGCACCTCTGTGCAATATAAAGATCGAGCACCGCGTATGCTTCGATCGCTATAGTGGTCACCGACACGCACCTCTGTGCGCTGGCTCCACTATAAAACTCGCATGCACCTCTGTGCCATAAATTCATAACCGAGCACCACTGTGCTAAAAGGAATGAGCGCCACTGCGCGGAGATAATAAGCAAGTACCTTCGTGCCCGAAACAATAGTCAGGCACCTCCATGCACTAACCAACCCTCAATTTGTTTAACATTGTTGACTCACCCAACCCACTCCTTTTACGAGGGCGCTTGGTGTGGAGTCCAACAATCTAACGTCATACAAAGTTTAAATTCACATCAAACCGGCTCGAAAGCCTTGCTCTGACACCACGTGTCACGGCCATACCTTTGTTCACTCGACAAGTATGTTGTGCGGCACTTGAAATGGACGTTTCTCGACCAAGTCAGCCCTTGTTCTCGGTGTATCTTTGTTCACTCGGTAAGTATACCGTGCGGCACTTGAAAGTGACGCTTCCCGACCAAATCAGCCTTGTTCTCTGTAGATCTGCTCAAGATAAAACAAGCAACGCGTCAGTTCTTAAGCCACAACATAATCCCTCAAGCCACGAGTCGATACCGTAGGGCATAGCGGATGCCCATAGTCGACCCCCACCTTTCCCGAAGGAAAAAGTGGTTTTATTAAATAAAAGAAATATTCGGGTTACAAAATAAGACTCACCCACACCATCGAGGCGGCACCATCGACTTGGGCGGTAGGGGCCGCCTCGATGATGTGTAGGATACGTACCTGTACCAGTGGATCAGTCCAAACTCTGCCGACTGTCCACCCCCTACATATATGCGGAAATAACTTTATGGAAATGACCCGAGTAGACACTGAAATGCTTGAAACGAGGACACTCTTCCCTAACTATGGAAATACAGACTCTTTTCCCTAAACATAACGATGATTGAAACGAGGACAACTTATTACCTACCCAACCATGGTGCCTTATACATAGCTTGCCACGATGTATCTACCCAGTTGTGGCCCTATACAGGGGATGGCCACAACACTACGGTCGCCGCAACAGAGACTTCATGATTTCTTGATTTGGAAAAGATTCTTGGTAGTTTTATACGGTGATAATCTTGAACCTATCTTCCCCTACTCATTGAATGGCAGCCGGGTGATTCTAGCCGATCCTGGCTTGAAATCATTTGGAAAAGCTTCGGATGAATTGCCTCAACAACAGTTGGTGAAATCTTCTGCCTATTTGGAGGAGGATCCCAATATTACTAGTGCCAGGGCTGTGATACACGAGTTAACTGAATCAATCCTCAGTCCTCGCAGGCTATCATTTCTCATTTCGGTCGTGGGTGCGGTAGGCTCTGGCAAGACATCCCTATTATGGGCAATGTATATTGCAGAAGATATTCAGTTGCATTTCCAGTGTTGCGCGTGGGTTCATGTTCCGGAGGTGTTCAATGCAAGGGACCTTTTAACTGACATTTGGGAGCAAGTTACCGGTGTTAAGACGGAGATACTAATGCCCATCAAGTCATTGCAACAGAATCTTCGCAGGCTATTAGCTCATAAGAGGTACCTTATAGTTTTATATGATGTCTGGACTGCTGAAATTTGGGAATACATCAAATCTTCCCTTCCCAACCCATTGAACGGTAGCCGGGTGGTTCTTGCTGTGCAAGAAGTTGATGTGGCACGGAAGATAACTTGAAAGATATGCAAGAAAATGCTTCAGAACAGAAGCATGCGAAACGCTGGGAGAGGCTTACTGATATCAAGGATAGTGCATCGGTCATTATTGGACTAGAAGATAAAATACACGAAATAGCAGAACTAGTTCTCAACAACTACAGATTGCATTTTCTGGTTTCAGTGTTAGGTGTGGCAGGTTCTGGCAAGACAACTGTTGTGAGTACCTTTTATAACAGCATTGCAAGTAGGCAGCACTTTGAATGTCGGGCTTGGATCAGTGTTCCGCAAGATTTTGATGAGAAACATATGCTGCTTGATCTATTTGGACAGCTTAGAAAGGCGAAAGAGAAACATAGCTTATCTGTTGAGCAACTACGGAAGCCTTTTCTTGACCCGAAAAAGATACTTGATTATTTTGGATGATGTCCGAACGCCTGACATTTGGAATAGACTCAATCCCATCTTCCCCAACTCATCAAATGGTAGCAGAGTGGTACTCACTACTCGTAATGCTTATCTTGCCTACCATATGAACCCACCGGCTGTAGTTCTTCAATTACGCCCATTAAACAAGGATGAAAGTTGGAAATTGTTCACCGAGAAGGTACGAACAAGTTTAGATGATACCGAGAAGGTACAAACAATTTTAGATGATATACCATCAGATTTGAAGGTAGCGATCTTGCAAAGATGTCGTGGTTTACCTCTCACGATAGTTGTGCTTGGAGGTTTGTTATCTACCAAAAAGAAGGATTAAAATTATAAGGAATGGTTCGAGGTGATGGGACAAACCAACAGAAGAGAACAGAAAAAAGGCATGACTGGTAAAGGTAAATTGAATTCCTCGAACCAAGTTGCTGTGTTAGATAGTAAGAAAAAAAATGAAAAGAATGAAGTGCTGATGGCTCACCAGACGGGTTCTTCAAATGGCGAGTACATGCATTCTATTGAAGATGAATCAAGCTCTTTGGCTCAGCAGGTTCCTTCATATACTATGCGAGAAGATGACAAGGAAAAAGTGGAGCATACGATCACTGGAGAAGAAGCACAGAGCAAAGTGGCGACCAATATTGCCACTTCTTCAGCTGATGATCAATCAATCTCCTCTGATGAATTGATTTCTCCAGTTGAAACCTCTTTGTCCGATACTGTGGCTGTGACCTATCAGCACTTGTCTTTCCACTCAAAGTGTTGTCTTCTTTATTTGGGAATGTTTCCTCCTAAAATGCATGAAATCCCAATAAGGAGGTTGCATCATCTATTGCTTGCAGAGGGACTGGTGGGGGAACAGGAGAAGGAAGACTGCTTTAAAGAGCTATTAAGGACGAACATGATTGAGATAAAGAAACGGAGTTTAGATGGAAGCCCTAAAACATGTAAGGTAATGAATACATTATACGATACACTGCTTCCAAATGCTGGGAAAGTTGGATTTTTTTACTGCCACCCCAGTTCAGGTTCATCAGTACCGGCACAATCTACTATCAGAAGACTTCAAGATCGCTCGGGTATGTACATCGACTCTGACCCTCCAGAAAACAGCATTTACAATCTTCGTTCTTACATTTCATTCTACAAGCGCAAAGGAGATGCACCTACACACGGAGTAAGTGAACTGCTAAACAAATTAGTCAAAGGAGGCTTTGGAATGCTTGTAGTTCTGGATCTAGAAGGTGTATATAAGCCAGTGCTTCATGAAACGCTAGGCAGATTACGTCAGCTCAAATACCTAGGCTTAAGACAGACACTGTTGGATTCAATCCCAGAATCAGTTGGTGGCCTGCCTCACCTTGAGACCTTGGACATAAAGCGGACATATATAATCATTTTACCGAGTGCGATTTGGGAGGCAAAGAAGCTTCAACACCTATATATGAGTGAGATTTATGCTGATGTTTCTATTCAGAAGACAGCTTTTGTGGTGCATTAAGCAATCTTCAGACTCTGTGGGGGTTGATAATCAGGACGAAGATTCCCAAGAAAGAATGGTTGAACAAATTGACTGGTCTCAGGAAATTGAAGTTAACATGCCTAGCAACACCAATGGAAGTTTTAGCTGACTGGGTTTCTAAATTGATCAATCTTGAGTCATTGAAGTTAAGATCGATAAGTGACTCGAACGAGCCTGCACCACTTGCACTAGGGGAGGTGAAGGAACTGAAAAATCTATCGAAACTGTATTTGCTGGGACAGCTTCCAGATTCATTCCAGGTCAGTAAACTTCCTGAAAACCTTGAAGTCCTCACTTTGTCAGTTTCACATCTATCAGAAGATCCCATGGAAGCTCTTGGGGAGCTGAAGAAGCTTAAGGCCTTGAGGCTTTATGCTCATTCCTTTATCGGGGAAAGTATGATCTGTCGCAGTGAGCGATTTCCTGTGCTCCAGGTGTTGAAATTGTGGATGCTCGAGGAATTAGTGAACTGGACAGTGGAGGGTGAGTCCATGCCAAATTTAAAAAAACTGGAGATCAGATGTTGCAAAAAACTTAAGGTTCATGGTTTTGAGAACTTAATCAACCTGGAGAAATTGACCTTAACCAATATGGAACCACTTTTTGTAGCAGATGCAAAAGAAAGAATAGGCAACCAAGTAAAAATCAAAGAAAAAGTTTGGAAATTTTCTCCTCCATGGGTGAGTTCTTCTTTCTTGCTTATTTGCTGCATGATTACAAAGAGTCTGTCACTTTTAATGGTTTTCTTTGGTTTAATTCTAGGAATAAATGCCCATGGATATAAAAAGCCAAACCTGCAATTCAGTCTTCAATGTGAAGCAACGTCATGGCATCAACAACTGGAAAGATTTGTCAGTTTCGTGGTCGTTGTAAAGATTGCAGCCAGCATTGCCCACTGTGTTCCAGCAACTTCTGATTTCTGTCATCAGTGGAAGTTTAAGTAATATTGTATTAAGTTGCAAACTTGTTCTCTTTTAGCTATCTTCATGAATGTGTAAGAATTGGGATTGAATTCGGTTGATGGATTTCTTTTAGTGTCTCTAGTTTTTCGGTCTATATTAGTCCTTAAATTTGATAACCTTTGTTATTTTAATCTTTTCACGGCATCGTACTTTGAGATTGACCCTACCTTGAGATTGACCCGTGACAGGATCTCAAAGTACTGCTTATCAAAATGATAAAATAATGCAAGTTCATGGACTAACCTGGACAAAAAATAATTTTAGGGGCCAAATGAAAGAAGTTATCAAGCTCTATAACTAGAAGTTGTTTTATCCTGAGCAAATACATTTGGCCGGTTGGTCAAGTCATTTATCGTTGTTCCGTCATATTCTCTTAGGTAATGGGTTCTAAACCTACTAAAAACACTCTTATTCCTTCTGGGAAAAGAAAAACACTGCTTAAAGTCACATATTGAACCTTAATTTCTGATACCGCATGCAGGTAGGTGTTTAGAAGCAGATTAACCAAAAGTTTTAAAAAGTAGTTTATTTATTATTATACTATTATTATGAGTCATGCATACATATTAGCAATATTATTATTATTATACTATTATTATGATACTAAGTAGTTTATTTATATATTAATATCATATAAGATATATGTATCTATACATGTGTTTTATAGGGTTCATATTTTTATATTTATATATATATATATTTTCATATATTATATATATGTATAAATAAGTTTTATATATTTTAAAATAATAATATTTTGTTTAATTACAAGTATATATATAAAAATAATAATAAATACTTATTTTATATAAAAAAAACTACTAACTTAATATTTATATAGGTATATTTTTAATAAACAATACATATATTTTACTTTAAATATCATGTTTTAAGTATATATGTAAATAATAATAAATACTTATTTTTTGTAAAATATATACATATAAATTACTAACCTAATATATATAGGGTTTTTTATAAGTATAAATATTAAATATATTTTACATTAAATATTACATTTTTAAGTATATATATATTTTTTACATGTTACCCCATAATTTTGCATCATATATGTTTTCAAAAACATCAAAAAGTTTTTTTAAAAGAAATTAATTTTGAATTTTAAAACTTCGAGAAATTATATCCCGGGCGTACATGGATGTGATTTTCTCGAATTTTTCTAAGAAAACGAAAAACCGTGTCCCGAGCGCATAGGGATGCGGTTCTCTCAATATTTTCATCCATCTAAGAATCATATTTGAAATTTTAATCAAATTCGTAATTTCCAATACCAAGACATTAAATAATCGGCTAGGTACCAATTTTGGGCGGTGTGGGGGTGCTAATCCTTCCCCATCCGTAGCCGACTCCCAGACCCAAATTTTTAATCTATGATTTTATTTTGGTGTCCGGTTTACCATTTTTAAAATGATCGGTGGCGACTCCATATTTTTAATTTCAAAACCGGGCAGGGGTTTTCCAAACAAAATTAAATAATCGAAATAATTTTTAAAACCAAATAAAAAGAGCGCCGGACGGATTTGGGTGATTACAATATTCAGATTTTGGAGTTACCTTCTAATAATATTATCTCTAAGGCTTGAACCAAAATTCTCGACTTAGAAATATAATAATAAGCAAGATTTTAAGTAAACAAGACTATGCTTTTATGTATGATTAGATGAAGGTATCCATAATTTTTTTAAAAAAAATTAAATAATTGTACATGAATGGCTATTAGATCTTTCTATGTTGTAAACTCAACGTTAGTTTGACTGTCTGTTATATGTCAATTTGATAAAAATAAAATAAAAGTTTGAGAGTTAAAAGAGAATCAGTAAAAGTTTAATGACTAAAACAATTAAACTAATATAGTTAAGGATCAAAAAAGTTATTTTACCTATATTATAACTTGAAACTAATTATTTTAAGATAGTTACGTAGCAGACCAAATTCTCGAGTTAATATTCGAGCTTTGATTCAAATTAACGATAAATAAATTTATTCATTACTAATACGAGTCAACGCTCCAACATTGACTCGAAAGTTTGGGCCGTTATAGGTCACCCTAGAACTACTCTTTAGAGCTTGAATGTGTTTTGTATAAATGTTCATGGACATTGGACACTACTCCAATTGGTCAAAAATCCATAGCCAAAAAAAGAGATTCATTCCCTTCAGCCCATTTTTGTCAATTTCCCATTTTCTACAACTACTTTGTATTTCCTTTCCTTTTGTGCCTTCATTATAATAAGAATGGGTTATTTCACCAAACAACCCCAAAGTATGGTCATAATTCTAAAGTGATCCTTAAACTTTAAAATGTTATAATTAAATCTTCAAAATATAGTATCATACCAATCAAGTCTTTTCATCAGTATAATGTCAGCTAAAGGTATTAAATGTTAGCTTGGATTCAAAGTAAAATATGTTTAAACATGTTGTAGCGATCTAAAAAAACGAGGTGGTTTTAAGGCATTTGGGTATTTTTTGGGTATTTTAAGAATGTGTTCTATTGGGGTTTTAAAAAACCGTATTTTATTTAAAATAGAGTCGCCACCGGCCACTAAGGTAGGTCGGGCACCATAAAAACCAGAGATTTTAAAAATGTTGGGTTCGGGAGTCGGTTACGGATGGGGAAGGATTAGCACCCCCACACCGCCCAAAATTGGTACTTTAATAATTACCGTTTTATTAATATTAAACTTTCCAGGTTAAATTGACGATTAAATTAAAATTTGGTCATAAATGCGAGTAAATTTTAAAAGCCCCGTTATCTGAGAGTAAACGCCCAACCACCATCACTACGCTTGATACTATCCCCGTTTACGCTCGAATAAAAGGGCACCACATTGACAAAATATATATCCGTTATGCAATCTTAAAAAACAAATTCTAAAACAAATATTCACAAAGACAAGGGACTAAAAAACATTAAAAACATAAATATAATAATATAAAATGCATGAACAAAAACAACATAACGTGTCCTAACAAAACAAAAAAATAAGTATAAATATGCAAAAAGACCATGTTCCCAAAACTAGATTAATTAATTCTAACATGTTTAAATATATTAATGCTAACCACATCTATAAAATATGCATGACATATACATATGACAAAGCATGAGACTAAATTAACAAAATATCCTATAAACATAAAAACTGGAACTTAATATGTAACACAATATACATGCATACACAATATAAATATGTCATGGTAAAATTAACAAACTTTCACACTAACATATAGCCTAAGAAACAAAGCAAACCTAACAAAACTAATACTTACTTCTCGTGACCAAACAAAGCTAAACATAGGGTGATGCACATAAAAGAAAATATGCATGAATGAACAAGACCAAGGCAACTCATATAAAAAACAAAATATAAGAAAACACAATTAAACATGCCATTTGCTAACACATATCATAATGTACAAAATGAATAAACAAAGAAATCATGCTAACATGGATACGAATATATGAATTAAAACAAGCATAACATATAAAATGACCAACACTAAAACATACTAAAAACAACATCACCCAAATAATATACAACATAATTAATCCATTTAAATAAAAAAAAAAAACGAAAAGGGGACTGATATGAAACGGAAACGAAATATAAGGAAATAAATTAAAATTAGCATAAATAAAAGCTGGAAATTCAAATGCTTAAGTGAAGTGACTAAATTAAAGTAAAACACAAATTAAAGGCCACAAATGAAACAAAATAAGGATTATATTAAACACGCGAAACAAAATAGAAGGACTAAAAACAGAATTATACCATAACCGAAACGAAAACGAGGAAGAAGGGAAGGGACCATATCTGTAATTATACCCTTAACCTAAAAACGTGGATCTTCCCCTCGGGTCAGGTCACCGCGCGGGTTAGAGTGCCAATACGGCGTCATTTTGTTTAAAGCTGGTTAAAATAAGGGTTGGTTTTATTTTTATTTCGAATGGATTAAAACCCTAAACTATTCTCCCAGCCTTCATTTTCTCTCATTCTCTCGACCTTAGACCAACGGCGGCCGCTCCCTACTCCACGTCATTCACCGGCCTCACGGCGTACACGCGGCGGTGCAACACGACAAGGAAGAGTAACAGGTACGCCTCGAATCCCTTCTTTCCCCTTTTGTAAGATCTTAAAATTTTGATTCGAAAATTAAAAAAATATAAGTTAAAAAAACTTCGATTTCAAGTGGATAAAAAGAACAAGATTTTGGCTTTGGAATTTTTATTTCATCCAAAAACTTACAATTTTTTTATCTGAAAATCCTCTCGTTCCCTATTTTTCAGATCTCAAAAGACCCCCTAAATTCTCTCTGTTTTTTCAATCATCCCCCTTTTAGATTTTCATTTTTGTTTGGTTTTATAACCAGATTTTTACAATAAGAAACTAACTACTCTCCCTATTTTATTTTATGCAGATCTAGTGCCAGATTTTACGGGATGTTGCCAGTCAGATAGGGTATGGGCATGGGTAATATCGGGTAGGTTAGGGTGGTAGACAAATTAGGTTTTGTTTTTCTTATTTTGGGGGTTAATTTTAGGGTTTCTAGAAGATAGAATTTGGAGATAATTTGATTTAGTTTAGGGTTTTGGTGACCGGCGGCAAGGATGAACTGTGGCAGACTGAGAATGACGGCGATGGTAGGGGAAGAGATCGGCGGCGGCTAGGGTTGACACTTTAGGGATTATGTTTTTTTATTTCTGGTTTGGGTCATAGGTTGCCGGGTCGGGTTTAAGATCCGGGTACGGGTTTGTATGGGTTTGGTTAGTGGGCTTAAGGCCCGGGTGAAATGGGTTATTGCACATGTGTATATAACTGCATGATTAGCTTAAGTTTGACACATTGAAAAATCAATAGTGTCGTTAAAATAATGGAGGCCTATTTCATTGTCCCCATACTAGATCAGAACGGTCCATACGATAAGTATAAATATATTTAAATTTTGATCCAAATATTTCTAATGTGTTCTACATCACGGCCAACCTAATATTTAACGTCCAAACTAACAATCAGCTCAACAAATT
This sequence comes from Hibiscus mutabilis, assembly GCA_019671005.1. Classification (NCBI taxonomy): domain Eukaryota; kingdom Viridiplantae; phylum Streptophyta; class Magnoliopsida; order Malvales; family Malvaceae; genus Hibiscus; species Hibiscus mutabilis. The sequence continues at coordinate 3,925,654 of CM033737.1, read as the reverse complement.
ATTCAAATTATTTAACAAGCGGACCATGGGCCTTGCAAGCTCCCCAACTCCACCATAGTCTATCAAGGTCAATCAAGCAAAGTAGGTCAAATTTATTAAAAAAATGTCCATTACTCACTCCGAATCAACTCAAGTTTGAAAATAATCATTTCAAATCGAATTTCAACTTAAATTACTCATAACTCTTTAAATCACTAACATTCAAGACTAAAATATTTAATTAGATTTAAACTTAATGTTATAACAACAATCGTTCGACCGAGTTAAAAGATTTGTCTACAATAGAGTAATAAAAAAACGGTAATTATTTCATGCACATGTGGTGTAAACAAAAAGTTTTTATAAGTGTCCCAATTTTAGGGTATAAGGACTTTGTTTAGGGTTTAATGTTTAGGGATTTGAGTTTAAGAGTTTTGAATTTAGGGGTGTGGTTATAATTTAGGGTTTAGAGTTAAAATTTAGGGTTTATAGATTTAAACCTAAACCCTAATTATATTATCCTACAACCTAAACACTAACCTTTAAACCCTAAATTCTAACCATGAACCTTAATTTTAACCCCATACACTTAAACTCCTAAACTGAATCTATACACCCTAAAACTAAAAACACTTGTAGAAACTTTTCATTTTGTGATAAAATTTTCTCACGAAAAAAGCTAGGAATGGTTAATAAATGTAGTGCAAAACATGCCAAAATATATTTAAAGCAAAGATGAGGGGAAGGAAGAAGTTATGTGGTGAAATTTGGACCATTCACAAAAGAACAAATAGATGACAAAGAGTTGGAAGGATTGACAACTTTGGCCAAGTAAAAATCATTTAGTTTTAGTACTTTTTTTGGTATTTATTCTCACATCTCCGATGTGTTATCCATTCATTTGGAGAGAGAAGCCAATCCACAACAATCCAACAACTGTTCACATTTGTTGACCCAACACCAATTATGAACTATTGGGCATTGGCTGGTTATAATAATAAATAATAGTAAGAAAAAAGATACCAAAGATGCCCCCTTTGACAGTGAAGTTCATAGACAATGACAGCAAACAAGAGATGCTATTGCTAGCTGTTTGTTTTCTTTGCTTCATGACTCACTTTTCCAATAATGTGGTTTTTATTTTTTTTTTAAATTTTCTTATATTTATTATTTGAGAAAAATTAAAGGAATTTTATGATTGAGAAAAAAAATAAGTAAATAGTGATGGTTGGGTTTTATTTAAGGGTTTGTTTAGTTATAGAAAATATATATTATTTTATTTTTTAGAAAATAAAAAATATTAAATAAAATATGTTTGGTTGTAAAATCAGAAAATAAATTTTAAAAAATAAAAGTAAAATTATGAAAACATAAAAAAATGCAATATTTTCGACAAATTTGTTTTTTAAACTTGGAAACAATGCTTAGATGACACGAGATCAAATTATTTTAAAAGTATATTTTTTATTTTAATGATATTTAACAATTTTTATTTTAGTATTGTTTCAAATCATCATAAAAATATTTTTTGAGTAAAATAGATAATAATCCTCCAACTGTGAGATTTTTTTAAGTTCATCGACTATAAAAAATTACAAAATCGTCACATGACTTAAAATAACTAACAAATTGATCCTTGTTAAAATTTTAACGTCAAATAACGTGACAACTAATAAAATTAACATAATAATAAATTTAGTCCTCAATTTTTGCACTTTATTTTAATTTGGTCCTAACTCTAAAAAATTAATCCTCGACATTTTAATATTCTATTAAACTAATCTCTAATTCCTTTTTTTTCTTCACTTTGTCTTTCTATCATCATCTTCATCATCAATACAAGCGCCATTGAATTTACCTTAGCAACACAACTATCACAAATAACTCTCCAATTTGAAACACAAAAAAGCTTATAAAAACCCTAAAAATGTCCTAACAAAACAAATAAGCCAAAATAAATTTATTGCTTCACACAATCAATCGTTCACATTTCATTATAGAAACACAAAATAAAAAGATACATGAATTAAATTGTTTTGCCATTTAGTATAAACTCAAATAACACATCAAAATAGATGGTCTGAATATGTCTTGTATTTATTAAGAATAAAAATTATTTTCATTTTTATTGATTTTAAAACTTTGCTTTATTTAATTATATTTTATTTTTATCGTTACAGTAATATTTTTCTATAATTATATTTAATTTAATTATTGAGTAATTATTTGTTCTTTTTTATTTTAGAAAAACTATACATCAAACACATTTTTATTCCTAAAAACAAATTTTCATTTTTATTAACCAACCATAATTTCTGTTTTTGAAAAACTGTAAATGAAAATAGAAAATAAAATCAGAAATATTTTCTAGAACCAAACGAACCATAAATTTTTTGACTAAATGTTACAGTGAAGGCTAAAGTCGTCACCAAATGTTGATAACTTTACTTTCCACTATTAGGATAAACATTCGATCAAGTCGAGTTATGCCAAATCTAAAATATATAAATGAAAAAAAATAAAAAGTATATTTTCAAAAAGAAAAACATTGTTAAATTATGAGATAGGGACAGGTGAGAACGATATCAAAAAGGAAACCTAAAGAAATTTGACAAAATTTATTTTGAGGTTAATAAATAAATCCATTATTATTCGGATTAGTGAGATAATATGTTAGATCTTTTAAGTAATATTAAATATTTGAAATTTTAATATTGCGAATGAAGTAAATTTAATCGAAAAAGATACATTCATCGTGAGTCTCTACAATATTTGATTCGAGTCAGTTGAACAATAAATCAAATACCGATGATTTTTTTTTAAGTTAGAGCGTGTACAAAATAGAAATAGAGAGGTTACCTATTTTTGTTACTCTTAAAATTTGACAAATATTGGGATGCAACAAACAACATTAATGGGATCCAAAACAAACCACGATACAATGTCAAAGGGGTGATTTCTAGTTTCGATATTAAAAATTAATTAGAGAAAGTATTTAGTGAAATAATATCTTAGATTTAAACGAATTATTTAAAAGAATGAGTCCAGAATGAGCGACGCACACCGTTAAACACCACAACGCAATACATCGTTGAACACCATTAATATCTTAATATTTTTAAATGATTATTAAAAATATCAAAGGTTCGACATACAATTAATTATATTTCAAAACAAAATTAGAAAAAATTATTTCATGAATCACTCTCACCACCTCATCTATGGTCCTACCCAATTAAATAAAACCGCATCATTTTTATTTTACACATAATATTTTCTTATAAATTAAAATTTACAAATCATCAACTTCTTCTTTCTCGCACCTCATAAACGAATTCTAATATGTTAATGAATAAAATCCTTAAAATAAAAAACCCCAAAAGCTTAACCCACAAATCAAAAGAGACAAAAATAAAATAATTAATTTTACTAAGTTAAAAATCCTACTCTTTAAACTCTAAACACTAAACACTAAACTCTAATTCTAAACATTAAATTTAATTTTTTTTACTATTAGAGGCATCTAAAAAATAGAAGATTTTTATTAGCGTGGTATATCTATTTGGATAAGTTGTTTGATTATAGTATTAGTGAAGTTATTTTAATAGATTCTCGAGAAAAAAGAACATAGATTCTAGAACTCTTGTGATTCTTAACTTTTGATTTAACGGTTTCCCATGTGTATAACTACACGAAAATCCTTGTACTATTCAAAAGTAAGTAAATTGATCACTAAAAATTAGTTTCTATACCAATAATTAATTGATCAATGTAATCAAATACGAAAATCAATAAACATAAGATTATAATAGCAGATTGGGATGAAACTTTTTAAATTGAAAAAGCTCATTTTAGGAGCTTTTTAGGTTAAATGATTGAATATAAGAGTTTTAAAAACTATTTTGTCCTTAATAATTATAAAAAGAATTCTTCAAATAACCTTAAAAAGGTAATTTTATAAATAAAAAATAATATATAGATTTATATATATTTAAATTTAATAATTAATAAATTTAGATTAATAAGATAATTTCATAAATAAAAAATTAATATATACATATAAATTTTATAATTAATAGAATTATATCAAACATATAATTTCATAAATAAAAAACAATTTATACATCCTTCAAATATTTTTCTAATATATACATAGATATCAAATATTGATAACCAATAAACTATTTTAAGCAAGTATTGAATATAAGTATCTCCTTATACGTCATTTGTCTTGTTTAAATAAGTAAACAAGTATTATGTATCAGTTAATTTTATCAAATATTTTTATACAATTAGCTAATTTAATAAGCTATCAACTAATATAAACTCAATTTTAATTATCCGTTAATTGCCAAATAAGGCCCTAATATTAAATTTAATTATAAAGTTTGCATTTTAATTATTCTGGTTATTTTTTCATTTAAATTTAACCATCACCATTAAAAAATTAAATTATAGTTGTCGATCTTTTAAAATAAAAATATTGATTAAAATGTTAAACTTTTAACGTAATTGACATAGAATACTAGATGATAGACAATGTGTGTCTCATAGATTTCTTTTAGTGTTTTGTGAAATTAATATTATTAGTTATTTTTTATGATTTTAAATTATTAGTTGATGTGAAATTTTAAAATAAAATATGGGCTGACCCTTTAAAATTGTTAAGATTAAAATTTTCGTTAAAAAGTAATTTGATTTTTTTAAAATTTAATTAAAAATATAGATTAATTTAACAAAAATATAACCGTTAATTTAATAAATTATAAAATCATAAAATTAAAATCTCTAGGCAAATTATAAATTTCATCACTCAACTTTCTTCTCACTCTTATTTTACTCACTCAAGTTTAAAAATTTTCAATTTAATCAATGAACTTTAGATTTGTTCTTATTTTGGTTACTCGAGCGTCAAATTAGAAAATGAAAGGTGACATGACAGTCATGTGTGTTGATATGGATTGCTTTTTATTGACATTGAAGCCACATGTCATCCATGTCATTTCTCTCCTTTTTTTTTTTCTTTTTTAATTTTATCCTCTTCCCCAAAAGATGAACGTTTTACAATATCACCCTTCTATCACGTCGGTGCTAAAATAACCATTCTATAACATCTTTTCTTACCACTCAAGACACCAAAAAAACTCATATCATCGGCTTAAACCACTCTATCCAATTAGATTTTCGCAAAACCCCACTCAAAACCTAAACCATGCAAAATCCCAAACTACTCTAATCTATTATATCCACCGTTCGATTAGCTTAGAATCAAGATATTATGCTCGTTTTATCCTTCTCCAGCTCCCCGCCATTGGGATTTGGAAGAAGATGCTTCATCGTTGAGAAATCAAATGAAATATAAGATTAGGGAGTTTTCAAAAAAAGAAAAAGTTTTAGGGTCATTTTGTAAATTTTAAAAGATAAATATCCAGTCATAACACCCAGGGACGGAGCTATTAAGGGGTGGGGAGGGCAATTGCCCCCACCCGAAAGATTTTATTTTTTCATTTTGGTCCTACTATATAAATTGTTTTAAAAATTGGTTTATTTCTGAATTTGCCCCCCCCACTTTCAAAATTTTATGTTTTTCCCCCTAACTCCAATTGGCTCCATCCCTGATAACACCTTTAAGGATTTAACAGCAGAGTGACCAAAATAGGAGGAAACCAAAAGTTTAATGATTAAATTGGAAAATTTTAAACTTGAGCGACCAAAATTGGAGTGAAAAGAAAGTTGAGTGGTGAAATTTTGTAATTTGCCCAAATTCTTTTAAATATTAGTAGTTATTATTCGAACGGTGAAACATACGGTCAAGCGGGGGAATGATCGATTCAGACGATCAAAAGGGGGAATGATCGATTCAAACGATCAAAAGGGGGAATGATCGATTCAAACATACGGTGAAACATACGCTCTTCAGCCAACGCAACGCCGTGCGAGAGACTGCCGCGAGCAGCTGACGGAGGAGCATCCACTTGAGTCTCTGTTTCTCACATCAACCAATTTTTTTAGCTGACTAAAGGAGGAGTGTTCATGGTCGTTGTAAGCAGAAAAAAAAAATTAACATACGCTCTTCAGCCAACGCAACGCCGAGCGAGAGACTGCCGCGAGCAGCTGACGGAGGAGCATCCACTTTCCCCAGTCTCTGTTTCTCACATCAACCAATTTTTTATTTTCTGCCCCTAAAGTGATCTTCTTTTTTCAACTAAAGTGATGTTCGAGTGCGAGAGTGTTCATGGTCGTTGTAAGCAGAAAAAAAATTGCGCGCGAATGCCATTGTCATCCTTCATCATCCTCTCGCGGCGGAATATGAATCCTATAAAGCATTTCGTCGTGTTTTTCAAGATTCATTTTTCCTTCTTGAATGGCCATCTACGGAGCCGGTGATTATGCTAGCCGTGGAGTAGGAACTCCTATTCCCGTTCTCATTCCATTAGGGAATAACCTGTTCCGGTATGTCGGAGACCTTCCGCCGTCGCGAGGGACCGGAGTGTTCATCCCTAACGTCCACAGAGTCTTTCGTGGAGGAGCTCAGGGTGGCGGCCATGGCAATACGCAACGCATTGGCCGAGCTAATGGTCGCGCCGGTAGCCACGCTACTCACTTTGGCCGCGACTTTTGCGCTATTGGCACGGCGGAGCATGAAATAGGCGAAGAGGAAGGAGCTAGGCTCATCGGAATTGAGCTTTATAACCATATTAATTTTAACACATGATCGCTGCCTGCTTCCATCTTATGAGAGTACTCTGTTTTCGTTTATTTTCAAATTTTCCTGTATTTTATTTATTTTCATGTTTGTAATAGAAAAAAAAAGTGTTTGTATTTTTGTTTGTTTGCCTTTTTCCTATCTTTGATTCAAATTTCCGACATCTCTGGTTATGATTCGATTCATGGTAGGGGAATTTCCTGTTTGGTTGAGGAGAAAATTGAAGGACAAAATGGGGGAGGCGTTAGGGATACTCAAACGCAAAATTGGAAATTGAGGCGTTACCCAATCGCGCTGTTCGAACAAAATTCTTCTACTTTTTACGTACCACTTTGTATGTTTATCAATAATTTTATATCATATATTAATAATTTTTTTTTTTTTTATTATTTATATTTATTTTATTAATAATACATGTATCATAAATTATAGGCGAAGGACAAAAAAATTAGAAAAATTATATTCCCGACTCAAGAGATTCAAGTCTTGGAATAAGTTACAAACCCGAGACTTACATGATTAATATATCTTTTTAAAGATAATTACCTGCCTCAATGGTAGATGGTAGATGGTAGAATTTTACCGTTATCAATAAAATAAAATTGAATTAAAAGAGTGATTTTATAATGAATTTATACAATTAAATTAATCCCTAAGTTAGGATGGATCTTAGGGGTATTCATGGTAGATTAACCGTACTATTTAGCTTAAACGGTTGTTAACCTTTATAATTGTTATCAACCTTAACCTAACCGTTAAGAGATGGTCAATCATTAATTTTTTAACGGTTAATTGTTATACTGGTTAATCATTTCTTAACGGTTCGGCTACATATTAACCTATAACCTATTACAATTTTTTTTTAAATGTTTATTATTTTTTTAGAGTAATAAGTTTATCTTTCCGATAAATATTGTATTAAAATTTTTGAAAAAATATTTAAATAAAGAGATTCTAAAGACAAACTTCATACTTAGCTAAAAACTACCTACATATTAACCACTAACCATCATTTTTAGCGGTTTGATTAACCAAAGCCGTTTAACCTTGACAGTTAAATTAAGTAACCTACAAAATGAACGGTTATATCGGTTAACGGTTACGGCTAACGGTTGGAGAAAGGAGAAATTGTTAGATGGACTCGGCTCACCACGTCATCCGTGGTCTCAGCCAATAAGGTTCATCCATCTCATTTTAACTTTCAAATAACTACCCACTTCCTATTGACGTGTAGGAAAGATGTGGAGATTCACCTTGAAAAAACGAGATAGATGAACTTTATTGGCTAGGATTACGGATGACGTGGTGAACCGGGTCCATCTAATATTTTTTTTCAGAGAAAGAGATTTGACGGACTCCGTTTGTCCTCACGTGACCTATCATCGATCGCATGCACGGTAACTTTTGTCCCCTCTGTTCCCATTAAGAGTGTGTAAAAAATCAGATCCGATCAATTTATTCATTGATCTGATTTGAAAATTTGGATATCTGATCTGTTCTTTTATTTTTTAGATAGGATATCTGAAAATTTTAGACCGAATACAGATAGTTATTTTACATTCGGATCCGATATCCAAAGATTTAATTTTTTATGTATATGAATCTTGTTATATTTGATATTTTCCCCAGTTATATATGAAAAATTGAAATTTTCATGGATACAAATCTTGTTAAATTCAATAATTTGTTGCTTGTTATATTCGAAAATCCAAAATTCCATAGATATGACCTTCAAATTAAAAAAAAATACTTAAATCAAGTTATAAGTTCGGATATCCGATCTAAAAATCCGATATCCAAAATTTTAGATATCTAAGTTTTTGAATCAGATACAGATCGCTAATTTACCGTTTGGATCGGATCCGAAATCTGAAATGCACACCCCTAGTTCCCTTTCTGTTTCTTTCTTCAAATAAACTAAAAATAAAAAGGCTTAAATGAAAAATAAGTGTCCAAAGTATACATTTTTTGAACTTTAGGCGCTTATAGTATTTTTTTGTAAAAATAGGTGCCCAAAGTTTTAAAAGTTGCAATTTTAGGTGCCTGACCGTTAATGGGTGTAATTTTTTTAACCAACCAATGCTTGACACGTGGCAATAATTTATTTTTTAAAAGAAAAACACCCAAAAATTTTAATTTTTAATAAATTCTCAAAATTTTGCAATTTTTATAAAATAGTCCCCAAATCCCTAAAATCTCCAAATCCAAACCCCCAAATTGTCGTTGTTTTCCTGCCGATCGCCTCCCCTAAGCCTACCCCTTTAGTTGTCGGACCTAGCCAGTCGTTTCCCCATCACGGCGTCACTAGAAAAGGTGAACGGCGTGGTAGTCAAACGTTGATTTCGCGTTTGACATTCACTGCCACGCCATTCATCGTTTTCGGCAATGCCGTGATGGGATAAATGACTGGCTAGGTTTGACGACCAAAGGGGTAGGCTTAGGGGTGGCGATCGACGGTGGAAATGACTATAATTTGAGGGTTTGGGTTTTGGGTTTTGGGGATTTTAAGGATTTGGGGACTGTTTTGTAAAAATTGCAAAATTTTGGGAATTTATGAAAAAATGAAAAAAATGTTTTAAGCTTTTAATTTTGAAAAAATGAAATAAACATGACATGTGTCAAGCATTGATTGGTTAACAATTTTTAACACTCTTTAACGGACGGCACTTAAAATTGCACCTATTGAAACTTCAAGCACCTAAAATTATAACGGTCGAAACTTTGGGCACCTATTTTTATAGAAAAATACTTTAGCCACCTAAAGTTCAAAAAAATATACTTTAGGCACCTATTTTTCATTTAAGTCAAATAAAAAACTATTTTTATCATTAATGTCCAATTTATTATACAGAGGTATTCATGAACCGGATCGAAACAAAATCCGATTCTAAGTAATTTTTAGAATCCGAACTCGAGCTTGATCCATACTACTGTAAAACCTCTATAAATTAAAAATGTCGGGATTACTTAATTTTATTAATTTAAAGAGGTATTAGTTAATCGATAAATTAATAATTTAAAGAGATTTTTCCGATTCAATGAACCTACATTATTCTTCATGAATACGATGATTAATGACCTTGGTTACCGCAACAAAATGGATGTCAATCACCTATTGGATTACCTGGGTGAAAGTGATACATGTTTAGATGTCCAAAGTTTAGAAGAAACTGTAGCTAGTGTTATTGAAAACATATCGAGGATGAAACTGAAGATGATACAATGCCTTTGCAACCAATTACGCGGAAGGAAGCACTCATAGCGACAACAACTCTTCACAATTTTTTGTTGCAGTATGAGAATGCAACACCGTAACTTTTGGATGCAGTAAGGAAAGTTAGAGATGAAAACAACTAGATTTAAATTCTAAGAAGCAAACACCAATAGAATTATATTTTACTAAGTTGTGCTAGTTATATTTATAATTTTATAGATTTATTAATTTATAATATTAAAGGGACCATAAATTTATATAAGGTTTCCGAAAAATTATTATATTATTAATTTATCAAAATTATTAATTTATATAGGGGTCTTTCAAAAAATTATTATTTTAGAGTGGTTATTAATTTATGAAGTATTAATTTATAGAGGTTCTACTGTAGTTAGTCAAATAGTTGGTATTACTATTAAAAATATTTTAAAATTATTTTTTAATATTTTAATAGATTTTACAATTAAATTTAAATAAAATATTTAAAATTTATTTAATTTATATTCTGATTGGATCCACTTGAAGACAAAAATCCTTACCAAGCCCAACCTAAAGATGGTTAGACCAGTGAGTGCGTGGGTAACCTGATCTATCAAGTCTATTTTTTTAGAAAAATATAATTATAATGTTTTTTACAATATAATTATAATGTTTTTAATAGGGATAAATATCAAAATTACACATGAATTGTTTATAAAATATGTAATACGATATATGCAAGTAGATTTAGTACAATTATTTGTATTAAATTTTTAGTTGATCGTATACATTTTTAAAAGAGTTAATTGCATCACATGTTCTCAAATTCTGATCCTCATTTAAAATTAGTCCCTAAATTTTTAAATATTCTAATTTCATCCCCAAATAATGATTCTCATTTTAAATTAGTCCTCAAACTTTTAAATGTTCAATTTCCACCCCCAAACTATAACGCTCATTCTAAATTGGTCCCCAAACTTTTTGAATGTTTCAATTTCATCCTCAAATTATTGTTTATATCACATAATATTATTACATTATACACATTAGTGTTTCATGACAATTAACAATTTTTATAATGGTTTTATTAACATAAGATATGATTAACATATACTGACAGTATGGGGATGAAATTAGAACGTTCAAAAAGTTTGAGAACCAATTTAGAATGGGAGTCATAGTTTAATGATGAAACCAAAAAGCTCAAAAGTTTGGAGACCAATTTAGAGTGAAGGCCATAGTTTGAGGATGAAATTAAAAGGCTTAAGAGTTACTTTTGCCCCTGTAGTAGTCTCAATTTATCGATTTCACCCCTATGGTATTTTTGCATTAATTTGGCCCCTGAAGTAGTTGAATTGTATTACCGTTTAGGGTTTAGGGATACTTTTATGTTTCATAATTGCTTTAGATTGATAAAAAAATTTATTAGGGTTTAAGATTTAGGGTTTGAGTTTTATAAATTAGGGTTAGAGTGTCGGTCAATGGGCAAAGGGTTTTGCAATTCGACTACTTCAAGGGCCAAATTGATGCGGAAATACCATAGGAGCAAAATCGATAGATTGAGACTACTACAGGGGCAAAAGTAGCCTTTAAGCCAAATTAAAATGTTTACAAGTTTGAGGATCAATTTGGAATGAAGACCGTAGTTTTGGGACATGTGGTGCAATTAACTATTTTTAAAATAAATACATTTATTTAATTTCATATACAATTAATAAAATTATTTGTGTAACATGAACCCAACAAATGGTCTCATTGGAAAAGCGGATGATGTTCATCCTAAGAGACTCGGGTTCAAATCGCTTTATCTACAAGATGTGTGCCTTGTCAAAGGGTTAAGAATATGTATGATAGATACTACAATGTAATCACCTTAAAGACTATTAAGAAATATTTGTGTAACATCTAAACGCAAAAAACAATGCTACATCGGTAACATTTTTAATATAAATAAGATATTTTCATAAATATCATAAAATAAAAATTATTTAGGATACTTAATCAAATGAGATATTATTTTAAAAATAAATATTAATGTTACAAATGATTTTTTTTGAATAATTTCTACCTAGGAAAAGGGGAAGGGAAATTTGCTCTAACCCACAACTTAGGGGAAGGGGAAGGGGAAGGAGAAGTGTTAACTGAGAGCTTTTAACACTTGCTCTAGAGATTGTTGACGTGTTAGAAATGAATTTTGATCAAACATATAAAGTGATTTATAAAATTTAATTTGCTATAATTATACACATAAAATTTTAATTTTAATTATAATTTACACATTCCACAAAATTATTACATCCATTTATTTTTATTTATAATAAATATAATCATTTTATATATAATAAGTAAACGTGAAAGGTTACTTCGTCGAAAGTATTTTTTTTTGAACATTTTCTACATAGGGGAGAGGGAAGTGAAATTTTGCTCATATTGGGTATAGAACCCGCAACTTAAGGGAAGGAAAGGGTGCCAATTGAGAGCTTTAACTATTGTTCTAGAGATATTTGACCGTGGATAGTAATTTTAGTTATTCATGAAAAGTGAATCAAATCAAAAAATTTTGTATATAATTATACAAAAAGTTAAAATTCATGTATTAAATTTAGGATAATTATTTGATACATTGGCGGTGAAAACTTTTATTTTCCACAAGTGCCTTTAGAGAATCGGTTTAGGGTGTAGAGTTTAGGGGTTAAGTGTAGTAGTTTAGAATTTAGTGATTGTGAATATAATTTAGGGTTTAGGGTTAAAATTTAAGGTTTATAGGTTAAAGCCTAAATCCTCAACATATTATCCTAAAACCTTTAAACCCTAAACCCTAACCCTAACCTCTAAATTCTAACCATTGCCCCTAAATTCTACACCTCTACACCTAAACCCCTAAACCCTACACCCTAAAATAAGTCCCTAAACCCTAAAATTAAGGCGCTTGTGAAAACTAAAAGTTTCCACCTCCAGTGTATTGGATATAAATCATTAAGTTAAAATTTTGATATACATGTTATGTGCACATTTACAATATAAAATCCAAATCCTAAATTCTTAACCCTAACCCTAAAAAACTAAACACTAAACCTTAAATCATATACACTAAATTCTAAACACTAACCTTCAATTCTAAACCCTATAATCTAAATCCCTAAACTTTAAACCCTAACCCCTAAAACTAAAAATTATGCGTAAACTAAAGTTTACACGGTCTCTGTATCAAACTGTTTTCGTAAATTTTACATTTATTTACATTTAATCGGATTTTATGTGTTTTGTCATAAATATTATATTTTAAAATCTACACAATATTCGAAAATATTTTTCTTATCATTCTATTTTGTCTTAGATGAAAAATAGGTGCCCAAAATATGCATTTTTTTGAATTTTAGGTGCTTAAAGTATTTTTTTTGTAAAAATAGGTGCCCAAAGTTTCAAAAGTTACAATTTTAGGTGCCTGACAGTTAATGGGAGTTAATTTTTTTAACCAAACAATGCTTGACATGTGTCACTAATTTAATTTTTTTTTTTTTTAAAGAAAAAACATCAAAAAATTTTAGTTTTTCATAAATCCCAAAATTTTGAAAATTTTACAAAACGGTCCCCAAATCCCTAAAAATATCCAAACCCAAACCCCCAAATTGCCGCTGCTTTCGCCGCCGATTGCCGCCCCTGAGCACACCCTTTTGGTCGCCGGACCAAGGCGGTCATTTCCCCTAACACGGCGTCGCCAAAAACATCAAACGACGTGCCAGTCGAACGTTAATTTCGCGTTCAACATTTAGCTGCACGTCGTTCGCCGTTTTGGCGATGCCTTGTTCGGGGAAATGACCGCCTTGGTCCGGCGACCAAAAGGGTGTGCTCAGGGGTGGCGATCAGCGGCGAAAGTGGCGGCAATTTGGGGGTTTGTGTTTGGGTAATTTTAGGGATTTGGGGACTGTTTTGTAAAATTTTTAAAATTTTGGGATTTTATTAAAAAATGAAAATTTTTTGTTTTTAATTTTGAAAAAAATAAATTAAATATGCCACGTGTCAAGCATTGATTGGTTAACATTTTTTAACACCCTTTAACGGTCAGACACCTAAAATTGTAACTGTTGAAACTTCAGGCACCTAAAATTATAACGGTTGAAACTTTGGGCATCTATTTTTACAAAAAAATACTTTAGGCACCTAAAGTTCAAAAAATGTATACTTTGAGCACCTATTTTTCATTTAAGCCTTCTATTTTAGTACAAAATAATATTGTGTTCAGTTTTAAATCTAACCACTTAGGTGAAAAATGTCACTCTTTATGTATGACTTTTTTGGTTCTACAATATTTTTTGGGTAAAGTACACAAATAATCACTAAATTATTCTTAAAAGTACAAAATAGTCACTAAACTTTCAAAAATTACATAATGATCATTAAACTTTAGTTTTTATTACAAAATGGTCACTGGACCGTTAACTGCCATTAACTAGGAGACACAGTAGTTGCAAAATTTTGTATAATAACATATTTAATCATCAATATTTACACATTCAATCAATTTAGACATCAATAATGATGGTTAAATTAAGAATAAACTGATTAAACTTGTCAATATGGAAGATTAAATGTTATATTATTCAAATTTTTATATCTATCTTATCATCCAATTAACGACAGTTAACAGCTTAATGACTATTTTGTAATAAAAACTAAAATTTAATACCCATTATATAATATTTAAAAGTTTGATGATCATTTTATATTTTAAAAATAGTTTAATGACCATTTGTCTACTTTACTCTATTTTTTTAATCCCTAAAATGGAGTTTGAAATAATAATGAGAAGTAGTATTTATTTTGGGTATTTTTTAAAATAAATAAATAAAATGTCACTGATCCACATTCAAGGGACCCAGGCACAGTAATCTATTGGCCTGTCAGTTTGTCGTCTCTAATATTCACATTCATCTCCTCATGCACAAAATTTTTAGCATTTTTTTCCCCTTTGTCTTCTAATCTGCGCACCTTTCCTATCCTTCACCCACTCTACATGACACTCGTATAATAATCCCTCCTCTCTCTTTCCATCATCTCTTCTCAACAGATTTTCAATAAAAAAAATGTTGTTTATCTTTTCTTTCCCCCCTCTCTTGATAATGTAAGTTGAACAGCATCAGAAGAACAGAAAAAGATGATCTTTTAAGTTGAAAAAGAAGGTTGGATTGGATCTGTGCTGGGTTGTTTTCTGGTGTTGTTTTGTGATATGAAATGTGGGTTTGGATTGTTCTTCAAAAGGATCTGTTTTAAGCTTCTGGGTTTTGCTTTTAAGTCTTCAAAGAAAGGGGAAATGGCTGGAAGTAATGAAATCAACCTCAATGAGTGCAAGGTGCAATTTATTTATTTTCTTTCTTCTCCATTTTATTATTGCGTATAGTTTCTTTCTAAAATTAGGTTCAAGCTGAGATTTTTAATGGAATTTTCGTATATTTTCTCCTTTTTTTTTTGGTTGAATAAAGCTGATTTTTTTTGTTAGAGCTTGTAGTCTTATCAATCCTATTTATTGAATGTTTTTTAAAATAAAAATGGGGTTATGGCCTATGGGTGTTGAAAGTTGATTCTTTTACTATTTTTGGGGTAAGCAGTTTAGTTTGACTTTTTTTGAGCCTTGTTTCTGTTTCTCCATGAAAGTTGGAATCTTCTGATTTTAGTTTAATCTTTGGGGTTGTTTTGTTGGAGGTTTTGATTTGATTTTGAAGATCATGTTAGATATTGGATGAGTTTTACATGTTGTTTGTTTACTTTCTGAAAATTAGCTCTAAAATTTGTGTTTATTCGCAAGATGAGTACAGTTAGGGTTTTATGTTAATTTATTTGATGACTCTGTCACTGTCAATATAAATTTCATGGTAAAATTTTCTTTGTTTTAAGATTTGATTTCACGGAAGATGAAGCTCTTGTTTTATTCTTCTTACCTTTGTCTCTTAATAGATGGTGGTTCCGTTGAATACATGGGTCCTCATCTCCAATTTTAAGTTGGCTTACAATCTTCTTCGTCGACCGGACGGCACTTTCAATCGTCACTTGGCGGAGTTCCTTGATCGCAGAGTCCCTGCTAATGTGAATCCTGTTGGTGGGGTTTTCTCATTTGATGTTCTCATCGATCGTGGTACGGGCCTCCTGAGTCGGATTTATAGACCAGCTACTGGTGAAGAGCCTCAGCCGAATATTGTTGACCTTGAGAAGCCTGTTACAGCTGAGGTTGTCCCTGTTATAATTTTCTTTCATGGTGGAAGCTTTGCGCATTCCTCGGCGAATAGTACTATATACGACAATCTGTGTCGGATATTGGTAGGTACCTGTAAGGCTGTTGTGGTCTCAGTGAATTATCGGCGTGCTCCTGAGAATAGATATCCATGTGCTTATGATGATGGATGGACTGCTCTTAAATGGGTTAACTCTAGATCATGGCTTCAAAGTCAGAAAGATAAGGTTCATATATATCTGGCTGGGGATAGCTCCGGTGGTAACATTGCGCACCATGTTGCTCTGCGAGCCGTTGAATCTGGAATTGAAATATTGGGAAATATATTGCTCAATCCGATGTTTGGTGGACAAGAAAGAACTGAATCTGAAAAGCGTTTAGATGGGAAATACTTTGTTACTCTACGAGACAGGGATTGGTATTGGAGAGCTTTTCTCCCTGAAGATGCAGACCGGGACCATCCTGGATGTAATCCGTTTGGTCCTAATGGTAGAAGTCTTGAAGGAATCAAATTTCCAAAGAGTCTCGTTGTGGTTGCGGGATTCGATCTTATTCAGGATTGGCAATTGGCTTATGTCGAAGGGCTCAAAAAGGCTGGCCAAAAGGTTAAACTTCTATATATGGAACAGGCTACAATCGGTTTCTACTTGTTGCCAAATAATGATCACTTCCACGTCGTTATGGACGAGATAAGTAAGTTCGTGAGTTCTGACTGTTAATAGAGTTAACTTTACCTACAGACAGCAATATATGGATGACAGGAGCTCGACATTCCACTTTTGGCCGTTAAGAAGTTTGCAGTTTACGATTGTATGGCACTACCGATCCCTTGGTCTGTTTTTTTTTTCCTTATATGGTGAATAAGAGGTATTTCAGCATGTAGCTGGATTGCTAATTGTTCGTGTTTGCATTCGGTGAAGCTCACGACGATCAGAGCCTTTTTTACTACGTTTGCCAGACCACTAGGTTTACGAGTTACAAATTCCAGCGTCTTGCCCCAAAGGAGAAGACGGGAATAATATATGGATAACATCTGGTACCCGATCAAGGGATCGGTGCTCGGTTATTGTTATATATGCTAATTTAGAACATGGATTAGAAAGGTTCCATAATGTTGTGACCCTGTATGTGTGCATACATATAATATCTGCTAGCACATAAAAAGATGTTTGCTTAAATCAGGTTTTTTCCCCTACTGTTATTAAATATTTTACTGTTTGGCACTTCACTAGGAAAGTGTAAAATACAACTATCATTTATAAGATTGAGAATTTTTGGATTACAGATTTCTGGGTTATACTTCAAAACTATACTATTAAACTGTACAGATTCCATGACACTGATGAGATGAACTTCTCATTGACTAATGATTTGGTTAGCATGAACATCTAAAATGGCAAAATCCGCCAAAGTTCGATCCTTGGAAGATAATTTCGCAGACGAATGAACGAGGAATCAAAACGTGCTGCCATTCCATCCAATAAATCCAACCAGGACAAAAGGAGGGTGGGGGGTATCCAGACACTTTGAAAAAATGATTGGAAGCAAATTCTAGTAGTCCCCATGGATGGAGATTGAGACTGATTTGATCCATTCTTGTCTTCTCTTGGATGTCTGTAAATGAAGCTTTGAAAGTGCATACAAATAAAGAAATTGGCTTGTTTGACAAAGGCAATAAAAGCACATATACATATATGATGGTGGTTGCCATTTGGATGCATTAAAATGGGACCACTTTGAGAAGGCACTCATATCCTTTTTTTTATAAGCTGCTGGTCATTGCTTTCATGGTGCTAAAAGAATATTTCTACATAATGTTAAAAACAGCTAAGCCTTTTGAAAAAGACATCACCAAGTCCTTGTTTAATTGACTTTTATGGACCAATTAAAATTATGGGATTAGCATGCATAAACCTAATTACTCAGCCAGACAAACAAAGAATTGAATTTGGTTTTGTTTTGTTTTGTTTCTAGTCGTGTGCTCTGACTAGGACAGCATCTGCAGCATGTGAAAAATTTCAACTTGTTTATTAATGGTTTAACAATCTGTTAATAAAGAATTTGAAGCTGCCCCCCTACAGCATACAAAAGTTTTTCACCTTCTTTACCTTTCTAAAGTCAATCCCTTTTCCCAACCTGGTTGATTCCATACAATGTATCAGAATATAAAAATGTCTAATCTTTAGAATAATGATTTCCCATCCCAACTCCCAAACCATTTACTTTGAGAGATTTATGGTAATAAAGGTTTTGAATCTGAAAACAATAATGAAAAGATTGATGCCATGCTGAAAAGACATTTAGCTGGTTTTAAGTTCCCTTAAACTAGCTGTGTGTGCCGATGAGTTAACAAGTTCGATATGCGGAACAAATATACAGAAAGCACAAGTTCATGAACCTTGAAAGGTTGGGATGAGGATATATGAAGTGAAACATTGTTGTCTACCATCTAAATCAAATAGTTGAAAATGTCATTTATTTGAACACAATTAAGGGCCTTAAACCTTAAGCAACAGTTCTACAGGAGATTGCTGTAATGTCCCAAAAAGAACTGACATTATTGGTAACTGTATGATTAGTTGTTTGCTTATAAATGTTGCAATGATGCATGTATATGTACAAGGAAGCATACCTAGTCAGAAAATGCCTAATAATTCATACAACTACCAGATTTTAGAAAACAGTAACTTCAGCTACAATTTGTTCAGTAGATATAGAATCAATTTGGTTCACCTGACCTAGCATTCATTTCATTTCACTTTCCACAAACAAAAATCAAGCAGACAAAAGCCCAGGATAATCCAAAAATATGAAGCACTCACATATAGGAACATCCCCTGAGGTTACTTCCTATTACTTAATATATGAACAATGCATATGTAAGCCCTGCAGTTGGATTCCTCTGTCCTTCCTATTACTTAATATATATATATATGAATATATATGATCCTTCAAATATATGAAAAATAAAAAGCTGAGCATGCTGGAATTGAGAATGCTCGTATTTTAACTCATCTCGAATGCAGGTGACATTGCAGCAACCGAAATTCTTACCTGCAAAGTTGAATCAGCCTCTTACTGGTACAGTGACATGTTTCATATGGAACTGAAACCATGAAAAAGATTGCAGTAGATGGTCGGTGACTCGGTTGGGTGATGATAACACCGATTCCTATAAAATACTATGAAAAGATGATTTTTTTTTCTTTTGATATTCTGTCATTACAGCATGTATTTTGGCTTTACTTGCAAGATTACCAGCAAACTAATTTGGTTCACCTGACTTAGCATTCATTTCATTTCATTTCACTTTCCACAAACAAAAATCAAGCTGAAAAAAGCCCAAAATAATCCAAAAATATGAAACACTCACATATAGGAACATCCCCTGAGGTTACTTCAAAAAGATTATCATGTATTACAGGGCAAAAGATCAGAAGGTTTTCTCCATTGATCATGTAGTATGAAAAACTTGTGCTACAAACAAAGTTAACCAATCGATCAAATGACTCATCTTCGTTTTGCAGAATGGGCAAAGGTTACTGCAGACATGATAGTTGTTGCTGAGGAGACCAATTTCCAGAAGCTAATTTTCTTTTGCCAGCCTGCAATAGTTTTCTCCATAACCTCAACTTTCAGCTTCAAATCTTGAGCCAATGTCTCTTTATTCTCAAATGCTTGTTTGATTGCCTCCAAGTCAGTTGCAATTAGTTCGATTTCCTCTTCAAGTTTCTTTTCGGCAACAAAAATTTCTTCCTTCTCATTTTGATCTTTTTCTTCTTTAGATTGACATAACAGTGAGGCAGTGTTCTCCAACAAAGTCAACACTTGCCCATGACTAATGATGGTTGATTCCATTTTAGCCCTCAAATCATTGAAACAAATCTTTGCCTCCAAAAGGGAATTATGAAACCTATTCACAACTTGTATCTCAGAAATTTCACTCTCACCAGTAACTTCTTCTCCAAGAAACTCCTCAAGGAAGTCCACAATCTTCTTCATCATATCCTTTAGTTCCTTGTTCGTTTCCAACACTGTTCTAGCTGCATCCCTTTCATCAAAAAACTTGTTGATTCTTCTCTGCAAATCCTCCGACTTCGCCATTGCCGACTCCAATGATTTCGAGGCAGAATCCTTCTCCTCCATTAACCTCTCAAGATTCATTCCCATTGCTCTTTTCTCTTCCACCAATGCACAAATCTCTTTCACGTGTTTAGCCTCCCTATCCATTGCTTCACCACAATTCTTTTCCAACTCGAGAACCTTGGACCGCAAGATACCCTCTTCCTTCCTCAAATTCAATACAACCTGACTCAGTTCCCGAGTTGCCTTTTCCAACTCACCAATCTTCATTCTTTGTTCATTTCCCCCCATCTCCATCTCTTTCTTTTCCTTCTCAAAAGTTTCAATCTTTCTCCTCAAAGTCCCAACTTCGTCGACCAAGTCTTTAATGTTTTTCTCCAGCAACTCTTTCTCCTTCTCCAATTCATCTTTCTCCCCAAGAAATCTACCACATTCCATTTTCAGACTCCCAATTTCTTCAGCAAATTTCCTCTCATTTCCCTCTATCTTCTCTTTCATCAAACAACCCACTTTCCTTGCGAAATCCCTCTCTTTACAGACCGAACTCAACCTTTCTCTCTCATTTTCAAGACTCCCCAGCAGTTCATTCACCCTACTATTCAACGCCCCAATCACCCTTTCCGTCTCAGCACCCTTTTCCTTCATTTGAGTCGCCATACAAACCCAAAGCACCTCGTTCTGCAACCCCGAGCTCATACTTTCATTCAACTCAGCCTCAATGATTTCGTAGGCTTGATTCAACAATTCAGCACGTTCTCGCTCTGCATGGACCATCTTTACAAGCATACCGTTAAGAGTCTGAAGTGACTCCATGGAAGATTGCATAAAGGTTAAGTCTTGAAAGGTGGGGTTTTTATGGAGAAATGAGAGTTGGTGATAGACTGATAAAAGAAAGGAGGAAGTTTCTTGAAAGGATACAAATTTGGGGACCCAAGAAGAAGTTAGGTTTGTTTGGATTCTGGGAAAATCATGAAATATTAGGGTTTTTGGATTTTAGCTGTGGGGTTTGGCCATAGTGAGTGGAATGCTGTGGCTATATATAGCTTCTACAATAACTGGATTGTGTGAATTTATTTGCTTTTTCTTGGCAATCTTTAGATTCATTGTGTATGCGTGTGTTTTCAATGGTGAAGTTTATTTATTTAATTTCATAAAAAATTATAATCGAAATTAAATTTAGGGAAAATATCTCATAATTTAAAATTTTATTTTAAAATTTAACTATAAACTAAATAAATTAAATAAAATTTATTTTACACCATACATATACAAAAAAATAACTCTTAAACATTTATTATTTAAGATCATCACTACGAATAGCATCATCAATTTATTATTTTCAATCAAATAGCTTCTAAAAAATATCACCTATAAAAAAATAAAGATTATTAGCATTAATAAGTTATAAACATATAAAAAAGAATGAAACACTGAGTAATAGTTCTTCAATGATGAAGTATCGAATTATTCTAATAAAAATGGTAAAAAATTCGATATAATTATATATATATATATCGTCAACTATGTTGACTTTATATGGAAGATACGTATCGTTATTGGAGTGATCAGAGTGATATGGGCAGTAGCCGTGATCGGAAGCCAGGGGCTTTAGTTAGCTTGGTGGATCCTGATGATGATCGTCGGCCTCATCGGATTCTGGTCGATACAGACGTTGACACCGATGATGTTTTCGTTCTCCTTTATCTCTTGAAGCAAGACACAACAATATTCGATTTGAAGGTAAAGTAAACACAGGGTCTTAGAACGTTTCTTCCACGTCGTCTTCCACACCGGAATATGACCGTCGCTCTGTATACACCTACATTAAAATCATTGTTCTCTTTTAGTTTCAAAGTGACTGCATGCTTATCTAAATATTACAATTTCCATTAATCACATGTATGATATACTATTCATGATGGACCGTGATGATGTTCCTGTGGGAGTTGTAGGTGAAGGTGGCATTTTGCTTGATGGCACTATCAACCCATAATTGACTAGGTCCGGGATCATCTTTCGACCTTTTCGACTGACCAATAAAAACACACCACGTGTCTTCAACAAGCTATATAGGTTGTACATATAAAAATATAATGGAAACCACATGATCATAGTCATAGGTATAATTATGGGTGATGATAAGATGAAGAAAAGGAAGATGTTAAACAATTTTGTGGCAGGGAATGTAGATATAGACAAGCAATTCCTGTGGCACAAAGAGGGCGTCTTGACTCTTGATGTCAATTCGAACTATGTCAAATTATATTTTTTAATGACTGAGGTGCTGAATGAGTCTTAGTTCGGTTGACATAGTTATTATTGCAACATTTACAATGATATCGGTTCAAACGTACTTAAGTGCGTAATATCCTCTAAGTTGTGTTTCAGGTCCTACAGCAGTGTTTCTCATGGGAGCACATACAAACTTTGCCATCTTTCTTATGAACAATCCTCACTTGAAGGAAAATGTTGAACACATTTATGCCATGGGAGGTTCGGTTAGACCAGACTGTCTGAAGAATGACGGTTCAGAACTGTCTGAGTTCAATATGTTTACAAATCCTTTTGCTGCCTAGAAGGTGTTCGTTCGGTTGTTTTTGTTTGACATTCATGGCCTACGTATTTTATTTGGTAGTTGAATCTTTGCTTTTGAGCAGGTTTTGCATTCTGGTGTCCCATTTACACTTACTCCTCTAGATGCAACAAACACTATTCCTGTAAGAGTTTCTTCATGGAGTTTGAGAGGAGACAGGATATTTACGAGGCAAAGATTATTCGCTATACCTGGTTAAGTAACATATTTCATGAGGTAATGCCCCTTGAAATCGTTGCGATTCATGCTTCGGATTTGTAGATATTCAACTAAGTTATTGATGAAATGTTGGCAGCACTATTGTATGTGGTACTCTTTTCTGGTTGGTGTATCATTACCTATAATGCGCAACTCCCGGAACCATAAAGGAGAAAATGAGTTTGCAGAGATGCAATATATGAACATTACAGTCGTTACCTCGAATCAGCCTTATGGAGCATTAGATGGCTCAAATCCACTGATTACAGGGTATTCAATGCCAAAGTTTAATGTGCACAAAAATGTGGTTCATAGTGGCCATGTTCAAATGGGAATGCAAGATCCCTTCTGCCTTCAGAAAGGAAAATGTCAAGTATTAACAGTACTTACTATAGCTGATCATAAAAGGTTTAGACCTTATATGCACAGGTTTCTTTCACCGTACGAAATTCCTCGTATTTGTTTTAAAAAACACAGCTTCTTTCAACTATGAGATTCATTGTCTTACAGAGCTGCACAATGCTAACAGGATGGTTACACGAAAGTAGATACCGGGGATGGTACCTTTAGTGTTCCTGTTGCACTGAAAGCTAAAGCAAATCATGATAAGGGAAGCACAGATCATTCTATCAGAGAATGCAAGTTCAGTGATTCAGGTAAACAATATCTTCTGATGAAGGGAGTATACATTGTTGGACACATATGCAATGCCTATGACAATAATAAAGGAAATATTTTCACGGTTCGCTCAAATGAATATGAATTTAACATGCTTCTTGATCCTTCTGTTGCAAAGGTAGTTTTCACTTTGTCTGTGAACATCACACTTGTTCCACTGCAGATGCAAGGAAGAGTTGGTTCCTTCGACACAATTTTTATCAAGATGAATGCCACAACTCGGACTCCTGAACTTGTGTTTGCCTGACGTTTAATTTCGAGTCTTTGGCAATTACAACACGAGCATTATAGATATCATCACATGGTAATTTTAGTAACACTTGTGGATGCAAAATAAGTTATATTAGATTGAAACAACTTTGTCTCTTTGCAGGATATATTTTTGAGAGAGATCCTTGGTGCAGTAATCTTGGCAGGAAATTCGCATCTGAACCAGACATTATGTCCAAGCCTCTGTTCGTGTTCATTCGTTAACGAACATAAACAAACGTTATACAAACGGTTCATCGAACACTCTGTTCATTTACACTCCTATAAATAGTATTCCCTTGGCCTTCTTCAATAATGAGATAACAAGATTGCAATTAATCCTTTGATACTTATTCAGAATCTATGGCACTTATTGTCTCCACATGGACTAGCCATGTATTGGACTGTGACTTTAGAAAGCAAGGGTCACCCAGTTCCAAAGGACAAAACCGTAATGACGGTCTTTACCTCCAAAAGAACAATACCTCAAAGAGAACACAGTTCTGAAACCCTTGCATCAGCATATATGACCATCTTTCCTAGAAAATTTATATCTAATATTATCAGGTTTGTCTGTTGGTTCACATTTCAGCTCTTTGTACTTAGCATCATGCTCTCGTGTGATGATTTAGACAAGTACCGAATCATGCTCCCTGGTTCTTCAACACAAATGTACCGAATCATGCCTTTCAGGTTTCAATGTCTGAGTGGTTGTATAGCTTACAAACTATGACACCATGGCAGTGCATGAACAATGCATATGTAAGCCCTGCACTTGGATTCCTCTGTCCTTCCTATTACTTTATATATGACAAGTACCGAATCATGCTCCCTGGTTCTTCAACACAAATGTACCGAATCATGCCTTTCAGGTTTCAATGTCTGAGTGGTTGTATAGCTTACTAACTATGACACCATGGCAGTGCATGAACAATGCATATGTAAGCCCTGCACTTGGATTCCTCTGTCCTTCCTATTACTTTATATATATATATATATATATATATTCAAATATATGAAAAATAAAAAGCTGAGCATGCTCGTATTTGAACTCATCTCGAATGCAGGTGACATTGCAGCGACAGAATTCCTTACCTATAAAGTTTGAACCAACCTCTTATTGGTACAATGACATGTTTCATATGGGATTGAAACCATGAAAAAGATTGCAGGAGATGGTCGGTGACCCGGTTGGGTGATGATAAAACCGTTTCCCATAAAATTCAATGAAACGATGAAAAGAAAATTATTTGATATTCTGCCATTACCGCGTGTATTTTGGCTTAACTTGCAAGATTACCATCAAACTAAGTTTGGGGGGGACATACCACTCGTGAAAAAAACAGTTTGGCTTTATAAAATAATCATGTTCAATGAATGTGATAGACAAATGAGTACTGAATGGTGATTATAAAAACATTTTGGGACTTCATAGATAGTAATCACCCCAACACCGTGGGGTTTCCACTTCATTTTCAATGCAACAGTAACCACTAATTTATAATCATATATACTGTATGTAACTGTGAATGGTCGGTGATGTTGTTTATTTGGCCAATGCATTTGTTGTCCTTTGAAGATCACCAGAGTTGTTATATATATATATATATAGCAGGTATTGTTGATAAGAATAGTTGTTTCAACAAACTCATGAGGAATCTGTGCTCTTGAGTTGTGGAGGACTAATCAAATTGATTGGTTAATCAATAATCCAATCCTTTTGGTTCCTTTACCAAACTCCTGGTAAATTTTCACCCTTTTTCTTTGTCTAAAATGAAGGTGACAGATGAAGGTTCATAAAATATCAGACCTTTTGATTTCTGCTAAAATGACTGATCCTAGACATGCCTGAACTCTGAACCATGTTTTCAAGGTTTAGAGAGAATTAAGCTTTAATTGCAACTGTTGAATTAGTACAGACATGAAGAGGTTACTTAGACATTCATGTTCTGCTTCAGAGACATGCCAGAATGGAACAAAAAGAAGTCCAGATTTGCTGAGATCTTTGATGTATGGATTCAACGCGAATTCAGGTCACAAACTCTAATGACATTCAATGATTAAAACCAGAAAGAAGCACTTCAGAGGAAACAGCTGGAAGGGTTTTATTCACATTCTTTGTCATTGCTAATACAATGGCGATATGATACACGCTTAAGCTTGAAAGTAGATAGAACTCTCCAGTAGTTTAGGCACCCTACTAAAACTGCAATAATTGAAAAACAACAAAGATAAAGAAAATAACTTATCTACAATGCCAAAATATCATATTTGGTCCCATGTTCTTCTCTGCAGATTTATGTCTCTTTGAAGCCAACTGTTACATAAGAATTGAGCCTCCAGCAGAGAAGATCTGCTGTTCAAGCTGGCAGTCAATGAAATAACAAATCAATCCTTGGAGTTAACAAAAGATTAAAACATGTTTGGATAGAAAGAAAATCACTACTGGATAAGGTTAGATCTCTACATCACCTGGAACATAGATTCAAGCTTGGTTTTCACAAGAGAGTATTCATGCTTCACTTGTTGCAGACATTTAAGACACCTATGTATGCCATCGAAACTTGAATCTTCGCATAACTATTAACAGTAATTTCGATGAAATGTAATAATACAAGGCGTAAAATAAACTCACCCTTCAACATTCTGCTCTTCGCAGTAGTTGCGGAAGGCAATGCAGACTTTCTGAACTCTCTGAGCACCAATGCTGTTAATTTGAGGAACAATTTTTAGGTAAAAGCTATACAATTAATAGGATTCATTCATGCGAGACATGAAGTAGAACCGGTATCTTACAATAGGTGAAAACTGATGACTATAGAATACAACTTTTAAAGTACAGATAATTATTATTGAACATTACAAATGTTACAGTTTGAATCTGATATATTTTCAGTGGCAAACTTTCTCATATGTTGGTACAAAGTTGGATTCAACCATTGAAAAAATCTTTACCAAACAATCTAATGATCTCATACGAAGCCTAAATTCAAAACTGGGGTTCAAAGATAGAGAAAAATACCTGGAGCTACTACCTTTCAACTGGTGAACATGAGCATCAACCCTTTTGAAATCTATGCTCTGCTGCTCTCTATATATGAAGATCAGAAAGAAATAATGAAACCACATTAAGACATGGAAGGTTCAGTTTACAACAAAAGGAAAATTGTCTGAAAATTATTCAAGTAAAACCCTCACAGAGCTGTAGTCAGTTCATTGAGAAGCCTTTCAGAATCTTCAAAGAAAAGTGACACCACTTCAACCACAAAATCTGGGTTGTTTTCATCTTGAAGTTCTTGAAGTTGGGTGAACTGTGCATCCAGAAAACCCTACTCATAGAACAAGAACTCATCACACAAAAATCTAATATGTCCAAAACCAAAGAAAACATAACAAAACAAAAGAGTTACAGGTATAAGAAAACTAACCTCATTATAGAGTGAGGTTCTATACTCAACCAGCTGCCTTTGCAACTGAACCAAATCCATGGCAGCTTGCTTTTAAGGTATATTTTCCCTACTTGCAGATCTTGTAGAGAACTATATCATGTTCTGCCTTTAAATGAATGGAAAGGTGAGGGCTGATTAAATGGATATTATAGTGTGAGGAGCCCAAGAATCTTGCCCTTGAAAGTGGAATATAAATAACTATAGTATATGTAAAGTCACACCTTCCCTCTTTCTCTCTCCCTTTTTCTGTTGTTTTTTTTTTTATCCCTTTCTCCTCTGGGTTTGTGTTTTCTTTGCCTTGTCTATATTTTACCCTCATCATTTATGAGCAAGTTGAAAACTCTGAACTGTATATATATGTATATATATTATGTAAGGCATTCACAAGATCCAAAACTTGATGTCATGGATTCACCTTGTCATCTTTTTCTCTCAGTAATTATTGCTCTTTCACTCCCACATCGTTTTCTTCAATTGTTTATTATTTTGTTTTTTCCATGCAAACTGCCAACCAGCCTAAAGGATATGGCTTTACCATTACTGCCAACACCCCAATTCCAATTCTAGATAATTTATTCCACTGTCAGCTGCATTAAAGTCCAAGGTTTAATTGCTGCAGCAGCAGCACTAGAAACAAATATTTTTCACACAATCTTTCATGTGTTCATTATTGGAATCCAAAAACAACCCTAATAACCTTCTTGCAATAACTAATAACATGGGATGAAAAATAAAATAAAACAACCCCACATTTTTTCAGGCCGAATTTGCAAGAAAGTGATGTGAAAACCAACTTGGCATGAGAGATTTTTTGTTTTGTTTTTTGCCTCAAGTTTTGTCTCTTCTGCAACAAAATAATAAAAGGGTGATGCAACCACTTATCTGTTTTTTTTATCTTATCAATAAAAAAATGTAAATTCAACATCTTTATTTTTTACAAATCAAGGATAATTGTTATTGCAGAAGCATATCAATTTCTATCTTACCTACTACTCTTTTCAAGTTCCTTGCCTCTCTTTCCCTCTTATCCCTTCACATATTTATGCCTACAATATGCTATCAATCTTTTCAAGAATCTTTAATTGGCTATGTTCTTGTCTGCAAAAGTAAGCATGTTTCATAGAAAAATTTAATTGGTTAAGAGTGATCAATGGGGTTCATTTTTGGCCCTAGAATATGCTCTAAAATCTTTTATTTTGGCTTTTACTTCTCAAGATTAATTAATCTTCCACATGCTATCTTTAATTGCTTTCCTTCTTTAATTAATATTTGATGTTGAAATGTTTCAATACATGTCTCAAACTAAATAAGGGGTTGGGGTGTAAATGAATATAGCGTTCGGAAAACTATTTGTGAACCGTTCGTATAGCATTCGTTTATTAAGCCAAATAAACGAGAATGAACAAAATTTTTATGATCATTTAATAAACGAACGGACACGAACAGAGGTGTGTTCGGTTCGTTTATGTTCACAAACAAACTCGTTTATCCACTTGTTTGTAAATCCGTTTACTCGATTCCCCTTTTCCTTTTATTTTTTTACATTTTAATTATTGATGAAAGTAAGACTAAATTGAACATTTGATGAACTTTGGAGTTCAAACTGAAAAGTACAAGGAGCTTAAAGACTAGTGGTGTAATTTCACCATTTTCGCGAACATATAAACGTTACACGAACATATTTGTGAATGTTAAACGAACGAACACGAACACCTTTAAAAATAAACAAACGAACACGATATTAAAAATTTAAATGAACACCTTCAAAAATAAATAAACGAACATTAATAGAACTTTGTTAGTTCAAGCTCGGTTCATATACACACCTAATAAGAGGATATCAAGCGCTTAAACATGCGGGTACATGAAAAATTCAGATACTAACAATTCGAGGATGACCGACGATTTCTCCTAGATTTTCTCCAATCGGACAACAGCTGATAACATAATTTTGTACCCCAACACACACAACCATAAAGTATTGCTTGTCAAAGGGGTTAATTAAGAACAGTACATGAGTTAGCAAATTTAGGTTTGGTTTTAGGGCCAGATATTGTTGGGGACCCTCAATGGCCATTGTTGTGTTGGATTAAGACAATTCAAGCCCCTTAAAACGACAAAAAAGACATGGACTGGACACCAAAAATGGCTCCAATCTCCATAGTAACAGGGAGCCTAAGTGAAAGCCCTTTCTAAGTACTATTTTGCTAACCAGTTCAGTCAATACTGTCATGTA